>JAQJVK010000023.1:4753666-5353666 GCA_035578135.1 Flexamia atlantica | reverse complement strand
TCATTCCCCATGTTATTCTTACGGAGGAAATAAAAATTGTCATCTATCACTTATGTTGAGTTGAAATGTGATTCTATACATCAGAGAATTCGTTGAGTATGCAGGTCTGCTGCAACGGGGGGGGTGTTTATTCCTGTCGTGTTTCGCCAGGGATCGTCGACGAGTTCCTGTCATGGCCGGGGTTCCGGCCGCTGGGGCGCCTCTGCTACGGCGTCTCCCTCTCGCACGCCAGCCTGCAGCTGCTGCAGATATGTAGCCAAGAGGACCCCATCATACCTAACTGGACGTATGAGGTAAGGCAACGGAGTTGGTTGTTGAAGAATGTTCAGTTTCAGGTCCTGCAGGATTCTCTCTTCTGATCGCATTTTCCTTTTTTAGAATTTCCCTTTATGTAATGAGTAGAATCAGAGGTGGCTCTGGAGGTAGGGCTTTGATTTTTACTATATGATCCTAATTTTCTTTGTTGGAAATTCATTGGTTATGGTGAGTTTAAGATTTGATTTTGATTTTTGCGGACATTTGCCACCACACTTGAGATATGGCAAATGCCCTTCATCAGCCATAAAAACAAGTAAAACTTGTTTTTACTTTTTTTACTAGTGAGCAATGGCAAATATTCCTGAAAATCAAAATCAAAAATGGTATTTTAAAACACTATTCCACCCTAAACATCAATAAAAAAAATAATAATAGTTCTTGCGCAAGCCAGGAGAGAGTGCAGGATTTTCAAACGAGTATGGTAAAACCTTACTGGGCAAGTTATGTATGATATGTTACATCATAATGACATGATTGTTGTTAAAAAAACATATTTTTCTACCTACATCAAAACAATTATGCTTGCACAATTTTTTATGTAAACCAACACATTTATTAATGCTTCAAACCTGACCTATTATAAACAAACATTTAAAGTGGTACAGTATTGTTGCAGTCAGCTGTTTACTTCCAGCCATGTAATAAGTCAAAGAGTAATTTTCCTACCAACAATAAGGCACAGAAAGCAGCAGTTTCTCTACAATAGTTTGTAGTACAATAAAAAATGTATTATTTTTAATTTTTTGGTTGAACTATATGGAAAGTGAAATTAAATCAGATATAAAAAAACAGTTAGTGAATAAGAAGTTTTTTGGTGGTAAGGTTATTTTGAAAGTAATTTAGTGATCGTTTCGTATAATGTTAATCCAAAGAAAAGAGAGATTGTAGAATAATTTAATCACACATTTTTAATGAACATGGCTTACAGTTTGATCCATTCAAATTGAATTGTATGGTAGCATTTTACTGTAACATTTGCAATACTGTAAAATGAAACAAAAATGTTCAAATACCAGTTATTGAACTCTGCATATTCATGTTACACAATAAATAATTGAAGGGGTCCCCCGTAAAACGTTCTAAACGACAATAACCTAGTTTTAAGTAATTAAGTGTTGAAAGTTGAATTCTAAAATTTACGGTTTTTTTAAGGTTAGAACTTATAATCATGTATAATCTTTTAACACCCTATTTATAACATCATAATGTAGCATTATATTGAATTTGTACTTGCCATCAAGCATTTTAAAACATTTTACGTGTTTTTTTAGGGGTTATAACGTTCTAAATGACTGGCGCTTGGAACGTTTTCTGACGGACTGCTTTTCTACTTTGGAAGAAAACATGAGGGAGAGTAGGAATACCAACAGAAGCAAAAATAAAACTGAATATAAAACTATTTCATTGATGTAAAAGTACAAAAACGTAATGTTGTTAATAAAACGTGATATGTCATTTTGCTAAAAGTTATCCACATGTGGTGCTTAAAACGTTATTCTACCCACCTCTTTTGGGGGCAATTTCCAGGCCTCGGCTTCTTATTTTTTGAAATATAGGGTAATCCAACTTTTCTATATTCAATCCTGGTCTTATCCTTCCATTTTCCAATATTTACTTCACGTCTTTTATTTTTATTTGCGCGATTTTGGTCCTTGGGTGACAGCGAAACGACCGGCGGGGATTCCATCTTTGGGCTAATAGAACGTTATTACCCAGAAAGTCCGTGCAGTCTCGCGAAGCACGGAAACTTTGAGAGACAAAATCAGGGCTACCAACTCAAATATCTTCTAAACAAAATATACCACGGTGTAGCTCATGTCCTGGAGGACCTTTTTCACTGGATATCTCCGATTTTGAAATTTTGTCGCTTAGAACGTTTTACGGGGGACCCCTTCAATTTAATGGGTGAATTGGATTTATTTGAGGAACTTCAAATTATACCAATGGAAAGTATGAAAGGATTCCTATGTTTGTCGTCAGATGTTGCTGTACTTCGGGTACATAATTACCAGCTTCTTTGTAGCAGCTGTGCTGTACATTACCGTAGAACTACCTTTCTACAAGCTGGCCGGTCACATCATAAAAGGTCAGTATTCTAGAACAATTTTAAAACACAAGCATAAAAACCTTTTGAATTCAAATTTTTATTTTGAATCTTAAAACTTAGTAACTTGTTATAGATTTACAGAAGTTTATGTATTTTGTCCGTCTTTTGCAAAGGGAGAATGAGGAGTTATTTTTTTTAATTAAGAGTCATGACTTTTCTACATGAAAAAATTCTACTTGTATATAAAAATTTAAAATGTAGTTACCTGATTTGATCCAAAAACCAACCACACAAGGACTCAACCACAAAATAGTTTATTTCGTACCAAGGGCTGAAAATTCGTTTACTGCCTTGAGGCTGTGTTTCAAGTTGAACAACAAGTTGAAATAGTATATTATGTTACAAACATTAAACGTCGATTTGCTGCAAATCAGCTGATTGTTTACTTCCGTTTCCTGTAGTCGCAGTCTGGCAATACTTTAGCAGTTGGAAAAAGTTTTTGCTTGACTAGTATGGCAATGGGTAACTTTCGAGCCACAAAAAAGAACAGAAAACAGATGTTCCTGGGTCAGTATGATAAAAATTATTTATTACCATACGACACTAACAAATAAAACTAAATAAAAACCAAAGCATTGCACTTCAAAAAACTTGGATATATTTTTTCTCAATTTTATTTCAAAATGTCACAAAAACTCCAAAATTAGCTTAATAAAGTCACCAGACACCTTATTTCCCCTGTAGCGATGACATCACATCTGTGACTCACATCCGAGTCAACAGCTCCTGAAAGTAGGTCACTGACCCCCTGATGTCATTGACTAGTGGAAACACTATAAGATATTGTTTTTACTCAATAATAACATTCAAAAGATTATTATAAACTTTTTTTATGAAAATAAATAACACTTATGCAGTAGAAAAGCTGGAAAAAGACATAAGTATCAGAAATCTCAGAACTGTCATAAAAATGTCAAAAAACAAAAACAAAAACAACCCCAAAAACAAAAAACAAAAGCAAAACTGTTCCTTAATGTCTTCACATTCTTCCTTAACTATAATTAATGATTCTGAATGATTTAAAGAAGTTCAGAACATAAACATAGATAAAACAGAACATATTGGTTCAGAACATATCGGTAGATAAAACACACATTAAAAATTACAAAAACGCACTGTGCGGAAATCTGACGCTACCGAAGTAACATTTGGTTTATGTGGGATGAGTAAATATCTTATAGTCCGTCCCCACTAAGAGCTGAGCTCACACTGAAGCATTACAGTGGCAGGAGCAAAGTGACTCGTGTGCGAGTCAGCTGCTGCCAACTAGGGTCGTGTGTCTCGCATCCGAGCCATCTACAGCCAAAGTGTTAAAGTCATCTACATACAGTCATGTCTGTACATACAGTCATGAACAGTGATGTCTCTTTGCACTTAAAAATGTCCATCCCAAGAAACGCTTGCAGGTCTCAAGCAGTCAGTTGATGTCTAATCTACTATAATAATAAGAAGAGCAGGGCCGTAACGACCATAGGGGAACAATATGCATGTATAAACAAAGAATAGTATATTACGTTACTAGGCCGGGAAGTACTGTTTTGCCGGACGAGCATGATAGTTCCCGCGCGAGCGAAAGCGAGTTCCCGGCAAACCTTCCCGGCCGTGTAACGTACGATATTTTTCATCATACTACACAGAAAAAACATACCTTCAATCATAACATAGTCCTTGCATAAACATTCTTTTCTCAAATCTTCAAACATAACCTATAACAAACAGAGGAACATTTGCTACGGATGCAGTGCTGCCACTCTACTTTCCTCTAAAAAGAAACCATCCATTAAATCACCAATAAAGAAGCATTAAACGTCGGTTTGCTGCTATCAGCTGATTGTTTACTTCCGTTCTCTCCGGACTAGGTTGGATAAGAGTTTATCCGGCCTAGGCCGGCAATGGGTAACTTTCGAGCCAACAAAAAGGAACTGAAAACGTATGTTTCTATGTTAGTATGATGAAAAGAATTTTATTATTTGGTTTAGAAAAATATTAACTCTGTATGGATAAAACTACAAAGTAATAAACCCATAGAGTTTATTGTTGTTCATCTTTATCATTTTATCTCCCGGTTATTATTATTTGGAGTACATATTTAAGCCACAGGAATTTGAAGATGTTACAATATGAGCTAATTCAATTCTCTCTTTTTACAGGAGTGCGAGGAAATAAAAAACTGAAGGATACCTGATTAAATTTTAGTAAAATACATAAGAAATGTTATTTAAATATCTTTATAATAATATTTTATTAAATAAATAATATTATTTATTTTAATGTATTATTTATTAATGCCATGTGTAGAAATAAAATTGTTATTCCTGTCCATATCCCTCTACACCACCCATGGTGTCGGTGAACTTTTATCAGTTCCCTCAGTTCGAAGGATAATGTTAAATGGTTTGATATTTAAAAGGTTAAACATTGTCCAATTCGATTACAAATTATTATCACCGATACCAAATAAAAAGCATTATTGCAAAAACTTTCAGTATGCAACCAAGAAAGTAAATGTGTCAAATAAGATACATCAAATAGATATATCAAATGAGATGAGTTTGAGCACAATAAAATTGTCTTATAATACTTATAATAATTGTCTTTTCAAACAGGAAAATATTTTCGCAAAACAACTAATCCACAGGTGTATTAAATGTTGGACTTCAAATTTTCTTGTCAACATATATTTTTCATTTTTGGTAAAAGGTCTGCAATAATAGCAATCAAGTCACACCAACAAATTTATTTTTATTTTTATTTATTTACTTGCATCACAAATAGGATTCAAACCCAAATACAATGATGAAGAAAATACAAATAATTAACAATTAAATTCAGAAGAAATTGTCAATATCTTGATTTAATCAACATTTATGACTATAAGACACTTGCGTTGGAAGAAAAATAACTACCAAAATATAGTATTGAATAAGCTACTAAAAAAAGTAAAAATATAGTATTGCTAATGTTTTCAGTTACATTCATGGGCATTTCAATGATATCAAGCAGAACAATGCAGCAATCGTGATACAATAGAAATGAGTTTACCACACAGAGTGTTTGTGATGTACCTCAGAATCTGGGGGAGATAGATAATTTATGTTTATAACAAAAACAGGTAAACATTATGGTAAAAGACACAACAATACAAAACAATATCATACAACTGTCATAATATTACAAGCAGCTGCTTGACTTTGGAAAGTCAGCTTGATCCGTAAACTGCAACAAAAATTACAGTCGGATTGAAAAATGAAAGAGGAGCCATCTCTTTTTTGGCGGCGGGAACAACATTTTTCCGTAGAGTGTCCCTACTTAGAGGGTTCTGTGTACATTGATGTTATTCTTATTTCATTTTTCATGTCACTCAATCAGCTGTTAGCACCTGCATTCTTTGAGCTGCAACACATACGAGGTACAGTCAAAAAGTTCCCGGAATGAATTTTTGTAGACACGTAGCGCGATCGCCAGAAGGAAATTCGACTTGCATTAGTTGGTACAACTCCTGGGGAGGGCATATCGGTAGTGGGGGTATAGCTAACTTAATGTAGTGCAGCACTGGAAAGCCCTTTTCGTGTTCCTGCAAGTCTACATTGTCGAATTTTGAAAAATGGTATTTTATGACCAGCGCGCGAACATTAAGTTCTGTATTTAATCTAAAAATCACATAATGAGACTCTTGAGTTGTTAATTCAAGCTAATGTAGAGGAGGCGATGAAGAAAAGTCAAGTTTATAAGTGTCACAAACGGTTCCGTGAAGGCCGTGAAAGCATTGAGGATGACCCTCGTAGTGGACGACCTTCAAACATCAGTTAATGACGAAAACATTGAGCGAGTAAGACAAGTTGTGCGTGAAACTCGGAAATTAACGATCAATGAAATTGCATTTCAGGTAAATTTATCACATGGGAGTGTTCACACCATCCTTCATGATCATTTGAACATGCATCGAATTTGTTCGCTTAACAAACAAATTCGACATTTTGGACTTGCAGGTACACAAAAAGCGCTTTCCAATGCTGCTCTACGGCAAGTCAGCTATACCCACATTACCGATATGCCCTCTCCAGGAGTCGTACCAACTACTGCAAGGCGAATTTCCCGCTGGCTATCGCGCTAAAAGTCTACAAAAATTCATTCCGGGAACTTTTTGACTGTACCTCGTATTTGCATGTGTGCGTGGAAATTTGAAAGAGCTCTAATTTTTTAATTATTGATTTAAGTGATATTCTTAAGGGTTTACTTTGACTCCTGCGGATACAAAAGTAAAAATATTTTAGAAAATTATTGCATTTTTAATATTTAAATTGTGTTGATGATCAATATAATTAATAGACAAGCCTGATTTCTATGATCCCTATTTCTCAGCCTGTGGGCAATGTATGACAAATCTAAGCACACCGATGGAAAAATTTATTTCCCAATGGTAGATGTGCACAACCCAATATAATTTACTTTGGTTTTTTTAGAATTTTAGATATATGAATTATAAATTATAAAAGAAATTAACATTGGCTTTTTTA
This sequence comes from Flexamia atlantica, assembly GCA_035578135.1. Classification (NCBI taxonomy): domain Eukaryota; kingdom Metazoa; phylum Arthropoda; class Insecta; order Hemiptera; family Cicadellidae; genus Flexamia; species Flexamia atlantica. Next base: position 5,346,724 of record JAQJVK010000023.1, on the reverse strand, counting down.
GTTTCTATGTTGGTTACGAAATTACAACAGAAAGTAAACAAATGCATCAGTCACATATTTTATTGGAGCAATCTGTGGTGAAACCTAAACCCAAATATCTGTTGGTTGCATTTTGACCAGGTAGGTGATCTCTAGTTTTAATTTCCTTCTTTCCATATGAAATGTTTTAAATGATATCCTTTATAACGGTCTAGTAATTAAATTTTTTACAGCAAAAAGATACGCTTTAGGAGCTCTCAAAATTGGAATCGCAACGATGTTGCGACATGTGCGATTGCTGCCGTCTGACATTCCGCTGAGCTTCGATCAGGTACGTCAACGTCCTGCGGTCCACGACCGGAGTCAACGTCAGAGTCGAACCTCGACACCCCTGCTAAGGAATTTGTGATGCGGAAAGTGAAAAGGAACCTCAAGTCGCCGAAGTAAATTTTACAGTCATGTATTTTAGTCAAAACTGGTCAAAAATATTTAATGTTAGGTATCAATTCAATATGATTTTTCAGTCTTTCCTGTACAAATTCATTCGGTTATTTTAGCAATAAGAGTCCGAAAAATATTAAAAATAATCAGTTTTGCAGCCTGTGTCATGCAAACAAAAAGGAATTTCAAGTCCCTTAAATGGGAAATAACATGGCCGGCGACTTCAGGTCCCATTTCCCAAATGCATAGGCATACTGACTGAGTAGTTATAGGGACATAACAAAACTAGTCCCTCCTGACATATGTCAGCGGTTAAGTGAACTATCACACGTCAATTGTAGAAGAAGAATACTGACTGACTCAGTCCAAAAATTACTGCCTCGACTTAGTAATGGTTAGGATGGTTCTTAATACTAGAACTCAGGTAGTTTTAGTATATCAAGACTAGAACTACCAGGGCACTTTAGTTATTTCACACATCCAAATACCTATGCCAGGGTACGTTCAAGAACAAATCCAGTGCATAGTATATCAATACTAGAACTACCGGGGCTTTCATGTTATTCCACTCATCCAAATACCTATGCCAGGGTATGTTCAAGAACAAATCCAGTGCATAGAACTACCAAGGCACTTTAGTTATTTCCCTCATCCAAATACCTATCCCAGGGTACTGTATATACAATTCCAGTGCATAAAATATCAAGACTAGAACTACCGGGGCTTTCATGTTATTTCACTCATCCAAAATCACAGGGTAAATTCATGTACTAAACCAAAACATAGCAGGCTATATTAAAAAAGGCATGTTAAAAAAATGATTGTTCTGTGAACGCAAAGCAAATTAAAATATTATTTGATACCATTTATTTAGATTTAATTTTTTTATGATTTGAAATTTACTTAGTAAGTTATAACTGTATATCACCAGGAAAGTATTTGTTTAGATTACTCAGCTATCAAGATTAAAAACGTACATGTTCAGAAACTCAATACAAATGCTTTGGAAAACCAAAGCACCAAAAGCAAGCTCAAGGCATTACAAGGCAAGGCGTTTGAAGGCATTTGATTTGCATTGCAATTGCTTTGGTATAAACTTATAATAATAATATCTTACTCTTATATAATTTACAATAGTATTCGTTGAGATATAGGGATTTTATTTTGCATTATTGTGAGAAAAAGTGAAATATTTGTTTGAATGCTATATAGAAAAGTTTTACTTTAAGCTGTTTTTCTTGTTTGTTAAGAAAATAAATTAGTTTCTTGTTAACTGATTTCATATTTTTCTATGAACCTTTCTCCTACTAGGCCAGTCAATTAAGCTCAAAAATTGGTCAAGCCAGGAAATGACTCTAGGAAAGTTGGAAAAATCATCTTAATCTCTTTGTTTCAGGTTTAAGAAAAGAATTTTAAGTTTGTACCATTTTTCTTAGTGAGCTTTCAAACTGGAACCTCAACAAATATTGAAGTTTTCTACCTTTTTTTAATGTTTGTATTTTCATATTTATAGCTGCACTGATAACAGATTCAGCAAAATGGCTGTATTGTAGAGGCTGGTATAACTCACCTTTTTTATTAAAATTTACGTTTCATTCAGCTCACTCCATTTCAGCTTGTAAGTTATTTATTAGTACCATGTGTATGAATGAAATGTTTATTTCTATCTATCTCCCCTCTACAAAATGTGGTCAGTGAACTTTGTTCAGTTCCAAAGGAAAATTTTGAAGAGTTTCATATTTCAAAAGGCAAAGCATAGTTCAACTCATAAGCAAAGCATAGTTCAATTCAACCAACCATTTTTATTACCAGTACCAAATAACAGAAAAATATTATTGTGTTAACTTTTAGAATGCAACCAAGAAAATAAATGACAGACATAAAAATATATGATGAGTTTGAGTATGATAAAATTGCCTTAAATTTAGTGCTTCAAACAATAATTTTCTGGCCAAATAATCCAGTTTTTAAATTTTATTTTCCAACAAGTTAAAGTTGGACTTCAAATTTTCTTACCAGCATATACATCATTCAACTTCAGCAAAAAGTCTGCAATAATAGCAATCAGGTCAATAGATAATTATCAATGTTTGCTTATTTAGACAACGTTTGCTTCTTGGTGTAGGTAGACCACCGCTTGTTATGTTCCAGTTGTGAAGTGTCTGTTTAAAAAAATAATATTTATCTTAATTATTCAATTCATCAGGTAAGAAATCATAATGGAGATTAAGTTTTTCAACTGTGTAGATAGATTTTATTAATTGGTTAATTAGTATTATCAAATTACAATCATATAAGCCAATGTATTTACAATTATAAAAACTATTGTATACTGTCCCTTTAGGTTTGGATACATTTTTTTTTAGTTCCATCGCTGAAAAGCAGAGGACAGATCAGTGCTGATGCGTGGAAAATAGTTTAAGCTTGATTCATCATGTGCACTTTTACTCACTATCCAAAAATTTTTGGATAGTTTTTATAGAATGTCAAAATGAGAATGTTTGTAAACAAAAACATGATTAAACAAGACGGTTGGTCTTAGTTGCAATAGGGCAAATTCTCTCCCTCATTTTATGTTGTCTTAAAAGACTTCAACATTTTAAGAAATAAAAATCATAATGTGGATTAATCTGAACTGACTTATATGCTAGCCCTGCATTCTATTGTATATATCCGGAACTATTACAAATCTTGATCATCTGTTTTGTTACAAATAAATGTGAATTGGAAAGAGTTCACAAGTTCTACCACAAATATTCCGAAACCTGGAAACTGGAAATTAAAATCAATTTAACTCGTTGTATTTTAAAATTTAAGTTTCAGTGCTAATTATTGTAATTGTTTTAAAAGTCTAAAAAGGTCACAAAAAAAATAAGAAGAAGAAATTTTAATTTATTTTGTGTTTTCCACAATATTTAATTCTTTAAAACAATTACAGCAGTATTCTACCCTAAAAAATGTTTCTTTATCAAGTTTTTTGTTTAAAAAGTTTTTGGTGACATCATTTATTTGTTTGACATTTATTTCAGTTTTTGTTACAGATCCACAATGTTTGTTGAGATATTTGTATTTTTGACTGCTGTGGTCATGTATCTTATTCTTAGATCAAATTCAAAGAGTAATAAATTGTTGGATGACTTCCCGGGTCCTAAGTCCTACCCAATAGTGGGCAACATTTTGGAGTTTGTAAAGGGAGGAAACGGTAAGAATGGCATGTGTACTTTAATCATGACGACTTTAAATTATTTAGAATTTAATTATTCTTAAAAGGACTAAAATTAACCTTGCAAAAGAACTTTTCAACCATCAAAACAAATGATGAGGTTCCTACTTCCTATTAATGATGAATTTTCACAATATTGCTTAGCTCACTCATAAATCCCCATCCAAAGTCAAAACCATAAGGGACGGGGTTGCCTTTTTCCATACAGTAGACCCCTCTTAACCGACCCTGACGGGACCGGACCTAGGTCGGATAACTTAAAAGGTCAGTTAAAACGGGTAATCCTCTTAACACCTAAAATAAAAGCTCTATTGATTTAGGGTGCCATTAAAATAATTCTAAAGCAGTTTGTGGATCATTTACAAACGAACTATAATTATCAATCTATTTTTTTAAATATTTTATGTATAAATGTCACATTTTATAAACTAAATAATAGACGAGACGAAACATTATTTTTATGTTAACTCTTTTAATAACATGTTCATGTATTTTTAACAAATTTTACGTAATGCAGTACCTATTTATTGTAAAAATTAGTGATAAAAAACAAGCAATCATTGCATTATTACGGGTTAGGCAGTTGATTTATAGCTTCTTACTGGAGACTTTAGTCACAAAAACCCATTGCAAAAACTTTTACTTCGAGTTGTCTACCCCCTATTTCCCACCCACACAAACACACAAGGTGCATGTTTTTTTTACTATACTGATGAATGATATGATGGTTTCCGGATACGAAAACTAAAACTCACAGACATTTATCGTACTAGGCACTTTGAAAAGCACCTACTGTACGTTTTAATAAATTCATGAATAGTGTATTCAAAATATTTTAACCTGTAACAAAACATCTTTGGAGTTGAGCATAAAGTTCTTACCATTGGATATAGGAACGGAAATGCCACAATTCCTAGAAAAGGGCAGTTAAACCGAACTGTTGTCAAAACAGGGTCTGTTAAAACGATCTTTAACATCTGACCAGCAAGGGCGGATAATCCGATCGTCGGTTAAAACAAGGTCGGTTAAGAGGGGGTCTACTGTATTCAATTTCAGAGCTCCTCCAGTTCCAGCATGAAAGGAGTGTTTTACAGCTTGTATGATTGAAATTTCTTTTTTGATATTATTAATAAACAAATCACCAAGAGAATAATTTTTAATTTTGGAGTGTTGCTTTTACAGGGTGTCCAACTTAACCGTGCTACCATTAGTATCTCAGAAACATTGGATTGAGGGAAAACTTTAAATGGGGGACTTCACCTACTTTTTTAAGATGTTTGAAATTATGAATTCCATTTTCTTCAAAATGGCCGCCATTTTCCAGAATGGCAGACAACTTTTATTTTTCTTATGGAACACCCTGTATTTAATGGTGTACGGTAATTAAATTCCACGCTTAATTTTAAGAACTTATCACTCTTTGACATTTTTTCCTAAATGTAATGGTTGAGGAGATAATAAGCAGTTAAAGTTTCACTTTTCCCCGTTTGCCATCCCAATATAATCCTTAAGGAGTTCAAATCTATTCTAAATTACGGTATTCATTTCCATGAGTGAATTTCGACTAAAAACTATATCTATGATTGAATCTCAATTAAAATCATGTTTAAAGGCACTTTTGTTTTTTAGTAATTTTATTTAACCCAACTATTGTCGGTATACGGAGTACTGACAATAACACAATGCATTTCTTATCAGAAAAACAAACTTTAATGGCTTATATCTCCTTAACTATTGGGTTTAGGAAAAAATGCCAAGGGGTGTTAAGTTCTTAAAATCAAGCGTACAATTTAATTAGGCCATTACATACAGAGTGTTCCATAAAAAAAAGTTGTCCGCCATATTGGAAAATGGCGGCCATTTAGAAGGGAATGGAATTCATATTTTTTAATGTTGTAATAAAGTAGGCGAACTTCCCCATTTAAATTTTTCTCTTTCACTAGTTTCTGAGATACCAATGGTGTCACAGTTAAGTTGGACACGCTGTATAACTCAATCAACATTAATTTCCTTCAGTTCCAGCCGTCATCAAAAGGCTATCACAGCAGCACGGGCCGGTGTTCCGCATGTGGTTTTGGTCCCAACCAGTCGTTGTGATCCGAGATCCAGCTGACATTGAGGTAAGAACATTACTTACGAATAAAAATAGTTCATGAAGATACAATATTGTATAAGGGCACCAGAGGCCATGACCCCCCCCCCCCCCCAAAATCTAAGAATATAGATTATTTTGACTGCGAAAACCATTATATTAACATGTGATTTTATAAATTGACATGTTCCTTCTACAAGCAAACAATGTAACAAAATAATTGAAAGAAAGCAATCATTAAGTACAAAAACATTTCGTATTTGATTTTTTTCTCAGAATATATCAAAATGTTGTCACTAATACAAATCGTGTCATTGACTAATATGCTGCTAAATGTCGTAACAGCTGAAACTGTTATCGAATTTGATCTCAGAAGACGAGAAGATGCGTTTAACAAGACTAATCACAGGGAACACCCATACGCCGTGGCACTTCGAAGTAAGTTTGGAGACTACAGGAGGATTTATTGTTCGGGTTCTTTGTTAACCAAGGAATGCGTGCTCACAGCGGCACATTGTGTACATAATGGAGAAAAAAGTGTGTAGTAGGAGTGTATGCCGGAGGAAACAGTATTAAGGAGATACGGAATTATTTGAAAAAGGGCAAACCACTCCCCATTACTGCACAGTACATAGAATCAAAGGAATTCTTCTTAAACAATCTCAGCTAAGACATTGCATTGATCAAGTTGCCAGAAAAATTCCACTTAACCGATACCATCAACACCATCAAACAGTCCACCACACTCTGGAATTATCGTGGCTACCATAAATGCGTTACAACAGCCTTCAGTTCAGTGAGGGCATCCGAGAAGTCTGCCGATGATAAAGTGAGGAAATCCCACGTACTGGAAGTGAAGACGCCTTGTTTGTGTGCTCATTTGCCCAGCGCTTCGTCATACGACGACAAGTTGTGTGCCAAGCCGGTGCAGGACTACGGAGTGTGCTCTGGCGACTCGGGCGGCGCTCTGGTGAGCAACCGGCAGAGCTACGCGGTCGACATGAAGGGAGACGACTACGCCGACGTCCGATACTGTAAACTCAGGATGGTAAGGGATATTTTGAAACTTATTATGGGGAAAAAGATCGACCCGGAATGCGGCGGTAAGAATACACTAAATTTTTTTTTAACGATTTGTCGTTTGTTGCCTTGGATCAACAGTCACGTCAAATTGTTTTCCGAAGCAGAATTGGCACCGAGTAATGAAAAATTGCTCAAATCGAACAAAACTATTGTTGCTGCTCATTGGTGGGTAGTTATGACTGTTGTATTGATAAGTTCTTTAGGACTGTAAAGTTGATTGTACCACCAAAACATTGATTTGGAAAATTAAAATTTGAATTCCTTCAAAGAGTGAATGGTAATTTCAAAAGTAACCTCGAAAAGCAGATCTGAAAAGATACACAGTGGCCAGGGCTGCCGAGAGCCAAGCAGGGCCCCAAGTCTGCACACCACACGGGCCCTCTGGGGGGTCTGGGAGGTATGGAGGACCCTCAGTGAAAGGGGGGTCCGGGGGTTCTCCCACGGAAAATTTTCAAAAATTAGATCTCTCAACTCGCATTTTTAGGCAGTCTAAAGGTGGAACAACATTCAAATAGGAACCACACAATAATCCGTACCAATTGAGGCTGAATGGTTGGTCGGATTTAGAAAATAGTCTACTCTGATTAAAAATTATTGCTATCAGTGATCAGTGGATTTTCAAGACATTCCTCTCTTTCCCATAGTTTCCGCATTTGTTCCACTCACGAACTTCACGATCAATGCGCACGATTGTTTTTACGCCATCTGCGTTAATTGCAAAATATGTTGTACTCTTGTTGTTTACCATCTTGGATAATTTCATCATAACGTATTTAAGTTGTTGTCAATATACTTGAGGGAGGTATGAGTTAGTCACGCTCACTATTCGCTGACCGCCACCGCCGCAGTGTTCAATCAGTCGCAAATACAATAGTATAACTGGCACCAAATCTTAAGGCCCTAGCCGTCCATAAGCCCAATGCTAAAATTAACATTAATCTTATGGACGGCGTGGGCCTTAAGATTTGGCACCAATAATACAGACAGACAAATCAATCGTTTCTGCCTTAACTAAATAATGTACAGTATTATCAAAGTAATTTTCGTGATAAAGCTGGACATTTTATTTTTTAACATGTGGGCCAAAATTTATTTTCAAGAAGTCGATTCCAATATTTCCTCAATCTGAAAAGTTCCGCTCATCCCGGGCCCCTCCGGAGCCCGGGCCCCAAGTTGCAGACTTGGCTGACATGGCCTCTCGGCGGCCCTGACAGTGGCATAATCTGTGACATTCCAGTCTATTGCTGATCTCAGCTGGATAAACTAATGATTGTCCTTGCTACTCGAGTCAGCACTGCATAGCTTTGTACCCTAAATATTACAAACAAACAAAATTGTGTAAATAAGGCTTCCATGCAAGTTATAAAAAAGTGCAGACTTCAATAATAAGTTGACATTCAAATTTCATAGTGTAATGATGAAATTTTCTGTAGTGTAAGTTTATTATGTTTTTTGTAGTGTAAGTTTTCTGTACTTTAAACTAATGTACAGAAAAATAATCTGTATATTAATAATAAAGTAAGATTTTGGTGATAATATTTATTTATTTATTCATTAAATTATTTATTTATTTCAACGGTTTCCCAATTTATACAAATCATACATACAAATCATATATACAGATAAAAACATAGTTATAATGAAAAATACTGAGTTTCTTGCAGTTTCATATATGCTACCATAACATTTTCACACCAAAACAGTGAATAAATTAACATAACAACTAGAACAACCTAATAAATACATGCAACTAATTCATGCACAGTATGGAAAAATGTACGAGACCCTTGACAAATTTATGATTTAAATATTTTGAAATTAATTTTGATACAGTTAATTTGATTGATTTGATTAATTTTGATTAATTAATTTGATTTTATTGTGATTTTTTATTCACTGTTCATTGAGCTCACGAGCGTCTTAAAGTAAGATCTTATCGCATTACGATATATTTCTGAAGATGGCATAGTCACACATTGTAAGTTACGTACTTTACTCCCTCTAAACACAGCAGGTTGTGGGAAAATTTATTTAATTAAATAGGTTTCTAATAAACTATAACATTTTCAGGACGTATTTTCTCACGGGGAGGCGATCATTGAACAGTCGGTGTTCTACAACAGCTTCGACCCATTGATTGGCAGAGGCCTCTACCTGTGCCCAGGTGACTAAACTCATACCGAGTCGTCATATTAAAACCGAAGATACACGGCGTTTGTCTGAGCAGTCCAGGGTGGCGCGAGGTGGTCTGTAGAGATGAGAGCGACCACGGTCATACCGGACACACAGCACGATCACTGGTGCATTTGTCCCCTATCACTATCTGAATCGAAAATGATTGACTTGTTCACGATGGACCGTGATCAGGAGAAGGTTGTCTGGGATGCTTTGTATGTCATAATGTGCGATGAATTCATAAAATGAAAAGGAGATGGAGAAAGAGTGGGGCGTGGCTAGTACAGCTGGCCGTCTGACTGGCGGAACCAAGCCAGGGCCGCCAAGAGGCCATGTCAGCCAAGTCTGAAACTTGGGGCCCGGGCTCCGAAGGGGCCCGGGATGAGCGGATTTTTTAAGTTGACGAAATTTAGATATTGAATTCTGGGAAATAAAATTAAGCGTACATGTTAAAAAATAAAATGTCTAGCTTTATCATGCAAATTACTTTGATTATACAGTGTTTATTTAGTTAAGGCAAAAACAATTGTTTTGTCTGTCGATCTGCACTATTTTATTTGCTACTGTCTGTACACTACGGCGCTGGCGGTGGTGGCCAGCGAGTAGTGAGCGTATCTAATTACGACCAAATTTTAATCTCCAGGAGTAATTAATTTTATTTTATATTTTAGGTATTTTATAAAAATAGACGTTTGCTACATAATTTGTAACAATTGTATTCTTGAAATAAAACATATTTAATTCTACTCTATTCTATCGCAAAGTGACTCAGACCTCCCTCTCCATCCATCTGCATTGAAATATATTAACAGCCTATATACGAAATGATGAAATCATCCGCGATGGTAAACAACAAGAGTACAACATGTTGCAACTAACGCAAATGACCAGAAAAAGTAATCTTGCAAAATTGATCGTGAGAAAACGGAAGAGTAACATTGTGAGTGGAACGAACGCGAAAGTTACAGGAAGGACTAGAAAATCCAATGGTACGGGATCACTGATGATTTTTAATTTTTTATCAAAGTAGACTATATTCTAAGTCCGACCGAGCCTCAATTTGTTCGTGTTTTTTTAGTTCATAGACGTATGATGTTCCACCTCTAGACTGCCTAAAAACGTAAGTTTAGAGACCTAATTTTCGAAAAATTTCTGGGGGAGGGCCTCCGTACCCCCTTTTCGCTGGTGGGTATTCTGCAACCCCCATGCAGACCCCCCGAAGGGCCCGTGTGTTGTGCAGACTTGGGGCCCGACATGGCTCTCGGCGGCCCTGAACCAAGCTGTACGGAAATTAATTCCGACTAGCTGCAGAGTGCGTTGTGGCCACTCCTGCTGGCCTTACGATTGCAAAGGGTTAAAAATATTTCAGAGAGAGAGTATACGTGCCATGCAATTTCCTGCAAGGCACGTCACAGTAAATCAGCTTATGGCCAGTGATCAGCCTGTCACTCTGAACAGTGATGGAAGTGTCAACCATTCCCATTTCGAGGGCAAATGTAATTGAGTGCAAAAATTCAATTTTTATTTTTCATATTATTTGGTAAAGTAGGTATTTTAGGTAAAGTAATTAGGTATTTGGCAAAAAAATAACTTTCAAGCACACTCAATAAGATATTAGATTTATCACATTAAATAATTTTCTAAATAAATTTTTATAATAATTTTTATTTTTCACTAATCTTACAAATAACTATAACTACGACCAAACTAGAATGAACAATACAATGTTATGTTTACATTTTCCAGCAAGTCGATGGAAGAGTGAGAGAAAACTTATAAACCCTATTTTTCACGTCAAAGTTATCGAATCTTTTGTGCCTGCGATTGAAAAGAACACCAGAAAACTAGCTAAACGTTTCTTGGAACAGAAAGGAGATTTTAAAGTGGAAGAATTTGTTACTTATTGGCAGTTTGAAAATCTTGTAGGTGAGTAATTTTTGGTGAATTAATACTATTTAACTACATATTTTTAATGTTGATTCATACATTCACAACTAAGAATACTGAGAGAACATGGTATTTGTTTTCTACTTGTCTCATTGAGCATAATATTTTTTTACAGAAAATTTGTTTGGGTTGGATCCAGATGACTTAAAGGAAGGAGAAAAATACATAGAAGCAATTCACAAGTAAGTTCAAAAGACTGTTTCAATAGTTTTAATATTCAAAATATAATTGGAAACAAAACATTACACTAGTTAATAATAATGAATTACAGAAAAACATATGTCACCAAAAATATTTATTACAAGAATATGGCAATCACTTCTATATGACATTAAGTTGGGAAAAAGGGAGGTGAGTGCCTACTTTTTTGCCTCACTTTTTAAAAATGACTTAGCAAGGACCAAAAAGACACTTTCGAACCAAATTTTTTATCATACTGTGGAAATAAGCTTTTCTTTTAACCATTGCAAATTTTACCGTAAGTCGGTTCTTTGGAGGCTTACTAAAAAAACTTAATTTTCTAAATGCTTAAATTTATATTGCTAACAATTGTATTTTAAATATCGCGGACCATACTTTCGGCATAAAATAAATTAATCAATAATAATTCACACTGAAAAAAAAACACAGCTGAATGTTATAGACATGTTAGAGATTAGAAAATGGATTTTTTCCAGTTTAAGATAAAAATACATCTTTATTTGTTAACAAACACTGCAAACAACTTTTGAATTTTTACAGATTTGCAGAAATTTTTATGGACACCGACTTTGGCATTTATGCAGTCTTGAAGAGGCTTTTCCAATACACATCTCTCGGGAGAAAGCGAGACACATATGTGGAATTTGTGAAGAATTATGCTGAGAAAGTATGTATATATCTTATTTCTAGTTTTTTTTACCCTTTAGGTTTATAACTTTTCCTACCAATATCAGGATTTCAGATTGCTGAATCCTGAACTGGCGTATTGTAAATTTATAAAATATTCAGTTTATTATTCCATTTAAGTATAAACACCGACTTGTTAGCTGCCAATGGATGGGATTCAGAGCAATGATTCTACAATTTCCTTAAATAAATATTTTTACAGTGATTTCAGTTTTTTGCATCGATATATTTCATATAACCCACAATCACCAAATATGAATTTCAAACCTCAGAATGGTTTTAATATAAACAGTTAATGAGAACAATTTGTCAAAATATGCTTAATTTACATTCAAAAACATTTACTCAAAACGTCAAACTGTATTAATACGTTTCAGATTCTGAAGGAAAAAAAGTTTCTACGCCTTAAGGCCAATTCATCTGGAGCGACCTCTGAGGCACAAAAGGATGATGGTAGGAACTTCAGACCTTTGTTTTTCCTCATCCTCGCTTTTTTCGTTAAACATTGATACTCAGAAAATGTTTTCAAAATTAAAGTAATAGAATATAGAAAACTTTATTCATAACTATCAAGTTTAGAGCAGGCGTCATGCAAAAAAAATATAAAAAAAATTGAGAGGTTTTCTAGGGTTCATTTGCCCTCTCCAGAAACTCGCCAATGGTGTAGATAGACTCTTCCATAAGCCAGCAACGCAGTCTTCTTCTCAACTTGCTTTCTTCCAGTTGCTTGAGTTGGATTGAGAGAGTGTTGAACAGCTTAGCTCCAGCATAAGATGGTTTTTTGGCAAATAGTGCTGTTCTGTTTCCTGCTAAATTAAAGTTGTTTAGATTACATTGCACAACCATGATGTAAAATACTGAATCCATGGGGTGTTTTTCCATATAGATTAAAGTATTTAATTGTCAAACCAATTTACAAAAAAAAAATCAAAAAGAAAACTACTGACCAATTTTTATACTATCTAAAATTTATGAAATTTTAGCAAAAAATCAACTTATAAATTATTTTACTGTTAATGGTCTAATATCAGACAGTCAACATAGTTTCCGCAAGGGATTTTCAACTTTCTCAGCTTTAAAATCCATTTCAAATGAGCCTGTTTGAGCCATGGACCGAGGCCTTTGATTGTGTAAACCACCAAGTCTTGGTACAGAAACTGGAGCAATATGGCATAGTTATGGGCCTGAATTAAATTGGTTTAACTATTTGCGATCGTAAGGCCAGCAGGAGTGGCCACAACGCACTCAGCAGCTAGTTGGAATTAAATTCCGTACAGCTTGGTTCCGCCGGTCGGACGGCCAGCTGAACTGGCCACGCCCCACTTCGCAACAGCTCTGCACTCATCATGGCGGCTCACTCCCATCAGCTCGGAATTCTTTTCACGCCAGGCAGCTCGGTATTGTTTTTATTTTAAGCCAGCAATGTTATCGAAGGGTAATTTCACTATTCAATGTTGCAAGCCTGCCAATCATTTAGTTATACAACTCCTCACTAGGTTGCAGCACTCTACAGGCATCAGGCAAAATTTAGAAATACAAACAAAAACATATGTTATTGGCACTCATTGGCCAGTCCTGCTGGACACCCGAGCGTTCGTTGGATTTTATGTTGGCCAGCCCTGCCAAAAAAAAGTCTGACTTCTGTACGCTAATGGTGGCGGCCAGTAGAGCTGGCCTCACGATCGCTACGGAATAGGGGCAAATATTCTATCCGATCGCAAAGGGTTAAGACCTACTTATTTAACAGAAAACAAAAAGTAGAAATTAGCAGGGAAAAAACCAATTTTGCTCAAACTTTAAACACATCAAAACTGAAGTGCCTCAGGGGTCAATCCTAGGACCCACCCTTTTCACTATTTACATAAATGAATATGCAGGGTAAAACCTTTTAATATGCAGTCTAAAACAGTGTTATATGCCGACGATACAACTGCCATTATAATAAAATGTAAACGATCTCAAAATTAAAGGTATTGAATCCATAACTGAGCTAGAGAATTGGCTTGGAACAAACGGTATAGCTTTAAATGAATCAAAAACTAGCATGAATCATTTCCGTATAAAACAATCCAAAACTGAACTTTTAGAATTGGTAATTAACAAAGTCAACTGTTTGAGCATACAAAATTGTTAGGCGTACATATTGATGAAAACATAACGTGGACTGAACACATAAATTGGCTGTCAAAAAAATAAAAATCAGTGTTTTAAAATGAATTTTCTGACAATTATAATTAGTATTGAGACCAAATTATTTATATTATGGCTAAATCAACGCTTTGCTAAATTATGCGATAACCATTTGTAGAGGAGCATCTTCAAAGGAGAAAGCCCTTAAACTGCAAAAAAAGATGTTCAGAATAATGACCATGTCTTCACCCCAAAAATCATGTGAACAAATTTTTATTCAGCTCAAAATTCTAACGGCCCCTTCACTGTACATAAAATCCCTTTGAAAAAAATCAACCAGATCGACATTAGTGTTGTGAAAGACTCCAACAAAATTTTAAGTCAAAATTTATTCTCAACTAATCCCTAACATTTTTTAACAATTTTATTTTATATTTTTAAATTTGTACAACTTAAATTATTAAAAAAAAACATTTGTGTATGCTGGATCTATTGGTCATCTAGGATTCCAGACAGCTGTCAATTTTTTAATAAAGTTGATTTCTCTCTCTATAATATTCTCATACTACGTTCAAAAAAATAAAGAAAATAAGTATTTGGCAAGAAATTTTGATCATAAATATAACACATGAAACAAAAATACAATACTGCACTAACCTTTGCACAGAAAAAAACTCATAGAAAAAAGTACCTTCTATATAGAGATCAAACTTTTCAACACAATTCCTAACAAGTGGAAAAATTTGCAAATAAACAAATTTTTAAGTTCTTTAAAATCCTTTCTTACAAGTAAGGCCTATTATTCAGTAAATGAATTTTTAACAGATGATATTAATGTATTTTCATTTTAATTTCATATTAGGAACATTTTACTTCTAAATTTAGTACGAGTACCGTACTCATTATAAGTTTTGTACAAAACGCGACTAGTCACCTGTTTGAGCAGGTTTATGCCTGTAATTACCAAATATTATGTGACAGTAAAATAAATGAAATGAGCTTTGAATAATTATTATCTTTGACTTTTGGATTACAATGGATTAATTACAAAATGTGGTTAGATGAATCAAAATACAAGCCTCTACTGGATGCACTGCTGGACATGCAGGCGGCCGGGGCAGACGTGGATGACGAGTACATATGTCACCAGATTGCCACTTTCGTCACAGCGGTAATATACTTTGATATGTCGTTTTTTCGTTCATTATAAATTTTTCAGCCAATAAGTGTTTTAACACGTTCGCGGCGGCATGGGAGCGAACGCTCCCACGCGCAACCCTTATGCCATTCTGGTGGATGCGATCGCTCCCAAGCTGCATTGCTTTACAAAGTGATTTATTTTTAAGCCAGGATCTGAGCTAGAAACCTGAAACTTCACACAGCACTGCCCAACAGTATATTGTATTCTGTGACCACGCGGGTTTCCACTGGAAAGTGCTGCTGCCACGGTAGGCGTGACAATTTTAGTAACTATAAGTCAGTGCCAAGGCGGAGCACGTGTGTGACTGTTATTATCGCTATTTTATCACTTTTTTGGTGATTTTTGTGTTTATTGCTCTCCTGACATATTGGCCTCGGAGGATCCGGACTTCATTTTAGTCGATCGTTTCATTATAATAGGATAAGAGTCTCAAGTGAGTGTGGGTGCGATCATACCCATAAAAATTAATGTTTTATTTTATGTCCTAAAAAAATTAACATCCTTTTAATTCAATATTAGTGTGTTTGAGTAAAAAATGTCTATAAATAAATATTTGCTTTGCATAACAAACAGTAGCATTTGTTATTCGACCTAACATGAGTGCAGTCCGAATGCCAGGTGCGGGTGGGTGCGATCGCTCCCACGGAAGTAGACATCAATTTTCACACCTCAAGACGTGATGAACGTAGTCAAAAGCCCAACAATGACATCAAGACGTGATGAAAGTAGTCAAAAGCCCAACAATGACATCAAGACGTGATGAAAGTAGTCAAAAGCCCAACAATGACATCAAGACGTGATGAAAGTAGTCAAAAGCCCAACAATGACATCAAGACGTGATGAAAGTAGTCAAAAGCCCAACAATGACATCAAGACGTGATGAAAGTAGTCAAAAGCCCAACAATGACATCAATTCGTGATGAAAGTAGTCAAAAGCCCAACAATGACATAATTACTTGCAAAAGTAAGATTTTAATGCCTGTCCAACTTTCAGGATGGCAGTGAAGTACTAAAAAAACCGTGCCGCCGCGAACGTGTTAAATCAGCGAATTTTTATTCTTTTTATTTTTTATAATCAAATTCCTCTATCCTTTTTTATTGTTATAAAATAATTCATTAAATTAACAACAATTAGTTAATTAATCAACAAAAATGTTCAACTAATCAACAAACCTCAACTAACCCCTAATCAACTAATCTCTTTAATTATTCAATAATTTTTTATATGTCCAATTTGTCTACTTTTTAATGTTTTTTCTTTAAATTTTTTCAATCGTTAAGTTTGGAACATGATAACAAAACGTTTTCCCCTCAGCAATAAGAGATGATGCTACATATTTAGTTTGCTTACTCAGTAATTGGACCTATTTACCTGTTAGGATGGCTTTTGCAAGGAATTTAATTTCATGATTATATGTTACAAAAGAGTATATTCTTATTTAGTTTATTTTTTATATATATGAATCTGTGATTAATTCCTGCAATAAAGAATTTATTTAATTTTTTTATAATTAAATATAAATTGTTTGAGAGGTGTATTTGTCATGTTATCTTATCAAAGTATTTTTCAATGAGCAAGATTCCCAGCATGCATCACTTTTTAAATCATTTTTATAACTCTCAACCATTTTTGTTCAAAAAATTTAGCAGTAACTGAAGGACAGTATATTGAAGAAATGTTCAATGTTGCAACAACTGCTGACTCGTGTCACAGCATGTATGAGATGAGTAAGAAATTGTAAAATAAAATATACAAAGATTGTAGGACACCTGATGAACACAACACCTGAACAATGATGACACCTGATAACACCTGATGAATGAACAAAAGCCTTAAATATTGGTTGAAGTATGAAAAGCTTTTTTACTTAGTAAGTTCAATCAGTATCAAACTCTGGACGCTTTCATAAGAAAAGCAAATTAGTAATGCGTCATCCCTTCAAGCTTGATGGAGGAATTATTTGGTAGGGGGCCGGCTAAACAAAGCTAATATTTGCCAATTCCCCATATATTAATATTAATACCATCTAAATATTATTGCCAGCTAATTCCTATTTGACTCATTTGATTGTAGAAAATTAACATATCCGCAATCTTCTATTGGTCCTCAAAAACTTCTAACCAACATATAAAAACACTACTGGCTGATAAATGCTAAGAATTTAATAACGGGAATTCATAAATGCATACCACGTTTTGAAGTGGAACCACAGTTCACACAACCTGAAAAGGGAAACTTACCTACAAATCGAAAAAATCCTTCACGGCCTATGAGTTCACAGGAGTTGATTTGCTGCTGACCAATATACTTACGTTAAAACCTTTAATATTATTAAAGAACTGTAATACTTCTTCAAATGTTTACACTATTAAGGGCTACATTACATCCTTTGTTCGTTTAGGAACAAAAGCTATTCATTCAAAATTAGAGTCCAAATTAACCACTGATGGCTTTTTAGCAGTTTTCAAGTGTTTTACATCAAGAAAAAGATTATTAAGCCACATATTCTTGACAATGGAATAAACTTTGTACGGATAAAGAACGAAATAAAGAAAATTTACTTTCTTCTTAAAAGTGGTAACCAGGGGTGGATTTACATATGGGCTTAAAGGGCTATAGCCCAGGGCGGCAGAATTTGGGGGGGCGGGAAATTAGAGAGAGAAGTCACAACCCGCCCCGAAATCGTAGAAATAGCCCCTTGCTTAGGGACCAGAACAGATAAAAACGGTCGAAAAGGACCACAACACGGTCAAAAAGCACACGTGCGAGTAAAAAAAAAGGTCACCAGTTTTGCCGAGCCGGAAATCCCGCCGCCGCCCCTACTCCCCCTGTGTAGCCCAGGGGCGGCAAATTTCCAAATCCGCCTCTGATGGTAACCATCAAGAATGTGTCATAAATGTTATATTACACGATTATATCAAGATCAAATAACATTTTATGCCACCAAATTCTCCTCACTTTGTCACTTCGGTGGACTTTAGAGGCCTGAGTTAAGTCCATAATACAGTTCCTAAGGAAGGTGGTAGCAAACGCCAATCTCAAATTTTAAGACATATCTACTGAACTTACAATGGTAGAGGCATGCTAAACTCAAGACCCCTGATTCCTCTTTTGTATGATTCAAATGATCCCGTTCCTTTGATATTAGGTAAAGTTTTTCACTGGACAAGAACTTAAAAGTTTACCAAAACCAGATTCTGATTAGACCAGTGGCAATGGTTAGAACAACTCAAGCAACTCTTCTGGCGCCTCCAGTCCATATTTACTCAACCATATTTGCTCTAATATAATAAAAGTTTCATTTCACGTAGTTCCCATCCATTTTATAATTAGTACAATGTTAGGATATCAACATTGTCCAATTTTGTTATACACTTTTAGCGAGTTTCCCCTATAGGGAAGAAGCTATTACCGTAGGTCTCATGGTAAGACCTAAGCCCGAGACCATGATAACTTTTCGTTTTGGGGCCCCCAGAAGCAAAAAACACCATTCGTTCAAATTTCTAGATATATATATATATATATATATCTATATATAAATATATATATGTAGATATATATATATATATATATGTGTCTGTAAGCACGATAGGGCTTGCAAAAATGGTCCGATCGGAATGAAATTTGGCACAGGCGTGTAAAGTAGTAATTATTCGGATGAGTTCGTGAACCAGCCCGATCGGACCATCGGAAGGGGGGGTAAAGGGGGATAAACCCCCTCAAAAATAGGTTTTTTGAGTTTTTTACATAGAAAAATAAAATTTGTCAAATTTTTGTTGGCACCATTGAATTCAGCTCAAAAAAAACAAACAATTCAGTATCTTGAATCACTGCTCTATGTCCATTGGTTACCGAGATATTGAAAGTGGTAAACACAGTACGTTGTCCCAATGTTAACCTTATGGGAAATAAGTAAAATTCTATATCTTGGTTATTTCTCAACATATCTTGGTAAAACTTGGTAAATAGCTTCTTCTAGTTCAGATCTACTAAATATTGAATCAAAACCATCCAGTTTTAATATACCTGTAGCAGCAGACCTGCATACTCATTCCCCATGTTATTCTTATGGAGCTAACCAAAACATGTCAAATCTCGCTATGTTGGATTGAAATACGTTGTTTTGCATTTGAAATTCGCTGAGTATGCAGGTCTGCTGCAACGGGGGTATTTCATTTTCATGATAACGGTTAAAATGATCGATTAGTAATATAAAAAATTTAGCTGGCAAGAGTTTAAAAGAGGGTATTAAGATGAGATTTGTAAGAAATCAATTGTTGTGATTATTCTGTTCTAGGGTCTGGACACTACGGCAAGTGCTATGATTTACTTGCTGTACAATCTCTCACAAAACCCAGATGTACAGGTAATGACTTTTCAAATCAGAAATTTTAATCTCAATTCAAAGGGATGAGTAACATATTGGTCATCACTCTGTGTATGAAAATAGCCAGTTACGGTACCACACAGCAGAGATTGACGAAAACCCTTATGGCTTACACCTGGGTAGGTTTCCATTTCAAGCAGTGTAATTTAATGTAACTATTGGTTTTCGTAATGATAAAACACTAAACAGCTAATTTTTTCTGTCACAATCAAGAATTTAAAAGGCCCTCCAACTGCCTTTCAGTTAAAATAAATTACAAAGTTAAGTAGTGTTTACAGTTTGTACAATTTATCTCCGGCTATGACTGAGTTAGGTGGTTGCAAGGTGTGAGGAGGAGAGGGGGTACTTTCCTGAAAACATTGTTCTAAGACATCGTCGCTTGTCAAAAGTTGTGTTCAACCAATATTATATGATTAGGGAATCCAATCCTGGATGATATTTTCTATCCCGGGATTACGGGATTGAAAAATGTAATCCCGGGATCCCAGGACTGATCCCGGGATTGACCCAACATGGTATTTGCTGATACAAAAAGAAAGTTTTAATATAATTTCATAGATATACATGGTATCGCAACTATAGTGTACTACTTAAAGCAGTTTCCGCTAAGTTTTGAGCTTTAAACGTATTTTTTTTTATCAAAACTTAGATCTTAAAAAAATTATCACATGGTTCCCCCTTTTTATCATGAAACACTCAATATACAGTATATACATTAAAGTGTAAACAAAACTCATCATCAGATAGGCCCTATATAACCGTAAAATTTGTAAGAGAACGATAGAAATATTTATCCAAATATGGTTAAAGAACGTCGTATACAAAATATGAATAGTTTTAGTTACTTGACCAAACAATATTAGAACTAGAAGCTAGAAATAAAACCACGCTTAAAAAAGTAAGTAAAAAACTAGAACCAAGATCAAAATTATTAAGATTAAATTATTATATATAATTAAAAATTACTAAAAATAATGATAAGAGCTTCGTAGTGAATTTTGATAACAATTATACCATATCAAAAATAAGGCCTCTTTGAAAAAATTATAAATGCTTTAAAATATTAACTGACAATTATACAGAAGTGTAAGATGGCAAATAACTCATCAAACCATGATTACTTGGTCAACAACGTCATACAACTGGTTTTTCTTAGTTATTCATTTGTTATAACTGATAGGAATAATAGAAAACATTGATTTCGCATGTAAATTGATAATCCCGAAAATCCCGAGATTGAGCCAGAGAATCCCGGGATTGAATATGCTCTAAAATCACGTGGGATCCCGGGATCCCGGGATGCGGGATCACGGGATTGGATTCCCTACATATGATACAGTTAGAGTAGCGTGGTAGCAAGGCAACAGAGTCGCGTTGGTGGCAGCCGTAGCCGAAGATATAAATTGTGTGAGCTCTCCTAATGGAAAAATGAATAGACTATGTAATAGTAGATAATTTTTTGTAACTTAGGGGTAATTTGAATTATGATAAAAAGTATCATTCGTTACTCGTTACCAAAATCCAATTCCGAAGCTTGATAGCGTATTATCCCCTCAGCTATGATATGCTGAAATGGATCACTTTCATGACAAGGCTTTCACTTGAGTGAAATATACTATAACATAGCCACCTCTAGTAATAAGGCCGCGGCCTTCGACCTGGCAACGTCGCTTCTCAAGGGTTTTTGCATATTAAAACCATTGACTTTCCCTTACAGAGCCAGCTGGTTTCAAGTGAACAAAAAATAGTGCCATAAGAGAGTATGGATAACCAAATCAGCTGAACCCTTAGGCGCGATGTTGCCATTTACTAGCGCCGCGGCCTTGTACTAGAGATGGTTATGACTATAATCATATTGTCATATGATCAAGTATTTCGAAAATATTGGAATGAGAGTTTTTGGAAGGGAATATGATTCAAACTTTCTAGAAACGTCTAGCCGTCTTGAACAGTCTAAAACAGACTTCTAGCAAAATAAAAAATTAGTTACCGTACTTATTTTTTTATAAAAATTCTAATTTAATGGTCTCAATGACAAATGGCAAACAGCAAATTCTTTTCTTTTTAGGATAGTGTTTACGAAGAAGTCCAGAAGATAGTGGAAGGCACTGATAGGGACTTGACTTACCAGGACACTTATGAGATGAGATACCTGGACAGAGTGATCAAGGAGTCGACCAGGATGTACACCAACGTACTGATGAGCAGGAATTGTACCCAGGACATCCAGATGAAAGGTGGCTATAGTTCTGGACAGCCTTACTGGCGGGTGGCGAAAATTGTAATCTCCCAAAATGTCTGCTAAATAAACACACATTTTGGTATAACTGTCAAAACTTTGTTTACGTTTCACCTCATTTACACTACGAAAGAATACACTGTAATATTTCACCGAGAGATTTCTTACGCAATTAATATTTATGGAAAATATTTGCGCAATGCATCAGCTGGTCTTTTTGTCTTGGCAACCTTACATCTTAAATGTTTTGTTAACATTTAAGAATACGTTTCTACACTTTTGTCGTCGTACTTCAAGAATTGTGTTGAGCTTGCAAGTTTAACATTAGTTGCACTTGCGGTTGCAGCAAAATATTTTTCGTGTGTAGAGTACCTTTATAAAAACAAATGACCATGTGATTTAATACCAAAACATTGCAGATATTAAACACTAATTAAGACAACAGCGCACTCACTCACCCGCCAGTAAGGCTGTCCAGAGCTATAGTTAAAAATAAAGTGAATGTTAAAAATGGCAATTGTGCTCAGATTCTATTACATTTGATCAGATTCAAATGTTCAAATGTTATATGCAGATTACTAGTTAGTTTAATTCTAACAAAAACATTTATACAAATCTTGTTATGATAAATAATGTTTTTTATTGACTTTTACATTTTCAAAACATGAGCCTTGAAGTCATAACGGTCAAAATAAGAAAAGGGAGAAAGTGTATAGAATTTTTTATTTGCCATGGTTGTTGGTTTCAAAGTTGGGAATTATTAGCATGAAAATATTCAATTTAACACTGCAAAAATTACAGTTAAGATTGTTTTCTACATTCAACTAAACGTAAACTTTGCCATTGGGATACATATTATACATACATATACTGGAAAACATTTTTTCAAATATTTACCAGACTCCATAAAAAAAGAAACAAATTTTATAAAATTTAAACGATTATTAAAGACATATTTGGTAGAAGGTGTTGTATATGACTTTGAAGAATTTAAGAATGGTTACAGATAAGCAGAAATCGTCATTAGTGGATGTAATGTTTTTTTCTCAAGCATAAGCTAAGAAATTTTATATTACTTCATTTTTGTAGATAATTTTATTTTTATTTTTGATTTTATTTATTGTAAATATTGGACAAACCTGTATATTGTAACTGACACTATTCAATGTATACATTGCTGTATATAAAATAATGAATAAAGAATATTGAATCTTGAATCTTGAATCTATTAATGATCTTGGCGAATGAATCAGCAGATCTGTGCCATTACAAAGCTCTTGTCATCCGTTCTACTCTTACAGTAGACTCCCTCTTAACCGGAACCCTTGAGACCCAGGACTGTCCAAATAACAGATTTTCCGATTAAACCAACGTTTTCCTAAGTTAATCATTATTAAATCCAAACATTAAAAATTATAAATTTTATGATAATTTGTTTCATAATACATTTCCCTCGTGAGTAGTCAATATCGTTCTTCAATTACTCAAAAACTAACTCATTTTACTTAAATTGAAGAGAGTATAGTATTCAGATAGTATTACTAGTCTCAAATATTTCCCCACAAGATTCGTCAATACAGTCCAATGAAACCGATGTCCGGTTATAAGGTGTCCACTGAGAGAGAAGGGGTCTACTGTATCTTCCATTCATATTCCGGTTAAAATATACTCAGTGAGTGCTACAGTTCTGGTCTTAAAATTACTCAGATTAGATTTAAATAATTTCTTGAATTGCATGATAAGTATTGTTTTATATACTGGATATCACTAAAAGACGTCTTAAAACACTTAAAATATATTTACACTTGTACTGTATTCATATAAATTACAAGTGTAAATACGAGGTACAATCAAAAAGTTCCCGGTATGAATTTTTGTATATATATAGCGCGATCGCCAGCGGTAAATTTGTCTTGTAGTAGTTGGTACGACTCCTTGGGAGGGCATATCGGTAGTGGTGGCATAGCTGACTTACAGTAGTGCAGCATTGGAAAGGCACCTGCAAGTCGACGTTGTCGGATTTTTGAATAATAGCATTTCATGAACAGCGCACTGGGTGATGTTGATAAAGAAAATATTGGGGATTTCTTCATCGCCTCATCTCCATAAGCTTGAATTAACAACTCAAGAGTCTCACTGAGTGATTTTTAAAGTAAAACAAGAACAATGTTCGTGTGCTGTTCATGAAATGCCATATTTCAAAAATCCGACAACGTAGACTTGCAGGTACACGAAAAGCCCTTTCCAATACTGCACTACGGCAAGTCAGCTATGCCACCACTACCGATATGCCCTCCCACGGAGCTGTACCAACTACTGGAAGACAAATTTACCGCTGGCGATCGCCAGGGCCGTACTCAGACCGGTTTTCCCGGGACAATTTTACCAGGGCCTGGGGTCAAGGGGGGGCCCGGGCCGGGTCCAAGGGGGGCCCAGGGGGGTCAGAACCCCCCCTGAAATAGTGAAAACCCGCCCCGGCGTAATGTATAGAGGTCTGGGAACAGGTAAGGAACGGCAACAAAGGGCCAAAAACGACACGTGGGAGTAAAAAAAAAAAGAAAAAAAGGTCACCACTTTTGACGAGCCGGAAATCAGCTACGGCTTTGAGCGGAACGGGTGCAGTACCAGGACATGAGGGACCCGGCCTAATATCTTTACCGGGGTCCGCCAAGGCTGGGTACAGCCCTGGCGATCGCGCTACATGTCTACAAAAATTCATTCCGGGAACTTTTTGACTGTACCTCGTATACATAAAAGATGGAAAATGGCAATCATCATCATGCCCAATGACAGATTTCGTTTTACTCCTTCTATAACTATTATTTTACCGTACCTAATTTTTTTAATCATCCATTTATTTTCTGTGCTAATTTGGCCCCTCAATCCATCTCAATATCTTTTAACATACCTTTACTTTGGTTTTCAGCTGGTTTCACAATTCCAAAGAATTCAATTGTCGTCACTTTTATGGAACCCATGCACAAAGGATCCCACTATAAAAACCCTGAAAAATTTGACCCGGACCGATTCAACACGAATGAAAATATGCCGTACCTTGCTTTTGGAGCGGGCATTAGACACTGCGTGGGTAAGGAAAACTGTTACACTCACACACGCATCTAACCGTAGATTATCATGTTGTACATTATCGATGGCTCAAGTATTCCTAGTAAAAAGTCTAATGACTGGTACTATTTTAAGTTCCTCTCTTCCAGGGGTTAATTTCAGCCGGAGCACACCGGAGCGCAGCTCCAATACTTTTTAGGATACCGGAGCTCACTGGAGCACGGTTTTTCAATTCACCGGTACAGCTCCGAACCCTTTTATTGGCCACGTAATTTATTAATACTGTTTAAAAAACGATTTTGTAAAAGTGTACAATTCTTTCTAATTTGGGAATCCTCTAAGTCAATTTCACAACTGTATTTTTCTAAACACAGTTTCACACAAGGTAATAGATGGTAGTTTTTCAACCTCCATTCTGGATACTGATCACTTGATAAACTCGAGATAGGCTTTAGCGAGTAATGGTGGAAGTTTACTATCTTCAATCAAAGACAAAACCAATCCAGGCCAATACGAGCGTGTACTGGGTGGGTTCGGCATTACCGTGCTCATTTCTATGTCGATCTTTTAAGGCCTCTTGCAGCAAATAGTTCGTCAAATGTTTGGGCAAGTTAGATGCGCCCTTTTTCGACAATAGTAAATTCCCACCATGAGTCATGAGTGGCGCTAACACACGTAGCGCTGGAGACCACAACCTTCACGACCACTATGGCACAAGTACACTCTAGCCGCGGCAGGGCAAACCTAGCTAGCGCGAAAGTGAACACGGCCTAATTGTTAAACTGTGGTAATAAACGTTAAAAAGGCATTAATTTAATCGCAAAAAAAAAAAATTCCGGGGGAAGGCCGCTGGACCCCCCTTCTGCTGGTGGGTTTTCCATACCCTCCCGGCCACTCGTTGTGCTCCGGTACTTTTTTCTTTACAAATTAAGCCCTGCTCTCTTCTCATACTCTGCAAAAGAATGATAAGCGTAAGAACTAACCGTCACAATGTCACAATTATTATGATCATTTCAGTGAACGTCATAATAACAACTGTTAGATGCTTTTATTCTCAGTAAAAATCTTCTGGAGAGAGAAAAATATCACAGATATTTCTATATGATTGCATTTATTTTAAAGGCCTGAAAGAACTTACAGTAGCAACAACAAAATTTCTTGTCTGCTTTACCTGACATTTTCCAAATTGCATTGGAATTTGTATAAAGTGTCAATGATTTTAATCTATTTCTTCAGTACAGATCTATTCAGCCAGGAAGTCTTGTAGGGGTGGAAGTGCGAGAGAGATGGAGAATACCCCCACCACTGTTTTTCCTTCATCGGTTATGTATAGTCAACTTAAAATCCCACGTGGCCTATGACAACATCACAAATATTGTTGCAAACAAAGAATCATATGATTTGACAGATGAGTTACTTTGAAATTTGACTGTACTGAGACTCGCGGTAGGGGAAATCTTCACTGCACATGCGCATCCCACAGGACTTCTGGGCTGAACAGATCTGTACATATGTAAAGTTTTTTTAGATGAATCTCTAACAACTGTCTATTAATTTGATTTTTCCAGGAAAAAGGCATGCAGTAGGGCTTCTCAAAACTGGAATCGCGACGATGTTGCGACACGTGCAGCTGTTGCCGTCCAGCGTGCCCCTGGATCTCAGATACTTCAACGTCATGCGGTCCATGACTGGAGTTAACATCAAAGTGGCTCCTCGAAAACCCCGTTGAGGAATTTGTCATTCATTCAGAGCAGCGAAATGCACTAAATTTATCATAAACATTATCATTAACAAAGGCAGATTTAGTTTGTGAATTCAAGGGGATGCGAACTTACCAAAAAGTAAGAAGTATTCCATTTTTTTAATAATCCAAAGCTAACATTAAAAAGGACCAATATAAGTCAACTGTAGATTTTAATTTAATTTTAATGTATTTTTAGTTTTCCTCTTTTTAGTTAAGCGAATTTGCAGAACAAAATTTATTCCACGTTTATAAATTAGAGTAGATCAATTCCAAATGTTCCGAACCAGACTCAAAGTTTTTGGAAATTAGTCAGTAATTCATGTGTATACAAATGGTTGCTTAGATTGGGTAATCTGCGAACAAAATCTGGGAATTTTAGTTGTTTTTCCTCCTAAACGCTTTTTCACTTTTTACACTTATGCGTTAACCTCTCCAATTGTTTGCATCTCTTTGCAACCTCTCTGTAGTTATAACATTTTTCTGTTATTTGATGCTTTGGATAATAAATAAGGCATTTTCTGAGGGAGGAAATTTTACTCCAACAAAACAGGTTAATTTTTTAAAACGGTTAATCCCAAAACTTTCAGGGTGCAGTACATCCCTTTGAATACGCCCATGATCAATAAGTTACCTTTGGATGAAAGTGGCAAAAAAGAGGGAACTCATCAAATATTGTATAGTCTGCTAAAACTCGTGATTGTGTTGAACTATCAAAACCTTGTTTATGTTTTAAGGCCCATTAACAACATGAAATTGTTGCTGCAATTCTGTTGCAAAGTTTTCTTGTGCAATACAAAATGTGAACTTGAGTATTATCTCCACTGTAATGAGTGGACAAAAAAGAACAGATATTTCCCCGATCTACTCTCTTCTTAGACTTGCGAAGAAGTAAGACTCTTCTTTGGGCTTAGGTAAGTCTCTTCTTAGACTTGCGGCAAGCTCTGTGAGAGATTTTACCATCATATTTATAGTGTAAGTTTGATATAGATTTTAGTGTGAACTTGTTTAAATTTCATATTTATTGCACATGAGTTCGCAGAATAGACTTTCATATTCTAAATATGTATTTAATCAAACATGTACTCTTATGATCAATTGTTTATACCACACATGTTTAACACTGATTCCGAAAACAGTACACTCATTCACCCGCCAATACGGCTGTCAAAAACTATAGAATAAACCTCTTCTTGCTTGTCGAAACTCTAAAACTACCAGGACACTTTAGTTATTTCCCTCATCCAAATACCTATCCCTGGTTACTACATGTAGAATTCCAGAGTGCATGGTATATCAAGGCTAGAACTCCAAGGGCACTTTAGTTATTTCCCTCATCCAAATACCTATCCCTGGTTACTACATGTACAATTCCCGTGCATAGTATATCATGACTAGAACTACCAGGGCTCTTAAGTTATTTCGCTCGTCCAAATCCCCATCACAGGGTAAATTCATGTACAAAGCCAAAACATAGGATATCAAGAAAAGGCTTTGAACAGGGTGTTTTTTTTAACACTAATTCAAATAAAACACTTATATTTCGTCTAAACAACACTTTATTTTCACAAAACATTCGTAAATTACTTATAAAGGTGATATATTTTGGCAGTCTATGTTGCCATCCTCAGACCGACAGTCGAGTCACATCGGTCTGAGGATGGCAACATAGAGTGCCGAGATATATCACCTTCATAAGTAATTTACGAATGTTTTGTGAAAATAAAGTGTTGTTTAGACGTAATATAAGTGTTTTATTTGAATTAGTGATGAGCAACACGTATTTACAATGATTATCAAGAAATTAATTTTTTAACACAACCCAAAACTTTATTTTATCAGTGAAGGATTATTTCCCTCCCAGATCCCCGGATTTTACCCCACTATATTATTTTCTTTGGGGATACATAAAAAGTAGGTCATACGAAAACAATTCACAGGATATTCAGCACCTCAAAACAAACATAAAAAATGTAATGCAAGAAATTCAAAGAGGTACCTAGCAACACGTGTCCGGGAATTTGATAGAGAGAGCATAACTTTATACAAATGCCAGTGGCGGATTGTTTGAGCACATAATGTGAACTAAATGTGATCAAACTTAAGTAATAGATTGTATAAAATGTAAAGATCCATAAAACAGTTTTCATATCATATTTATATGTACATTATTATACATTATGCTTTCACTATATTTGTTATTTGTTTTTTGTTTACATAATTTTCTTAGGTTTAACCCTTTTAGTGCCGGAAAAAAATTTAATGTAGGTGCAAGAAGTGCCGGACATTTTTTCATTGTTACCTGCAAGAAGTGCCAGGCCTTTTTTAGCAAAAATGTAAGGGTTTGGGAAAAAATTCACTAAAAATTTATTTATTAACATTTTTTAACAAATCTTTTTTTATTTCTTTCTAAATACTTCTATTATTTATAAATGACAAGAAGAAAGACAAATTTCAAGTTTCTGGTAAAAATAAATGTTAATAAATTTAAAAAAAAAATTTGCATCATATTCATTTTTTATGTTTACACTAAAAAAAACATATTTACGTTTTACTCTGATGCAATTTTTATCAGTTTTATGTGAAACTACGTTAAAAAAACAAGTAAAAACCATGTATAAAACATCAATTTACTGTAATAGGTTATGAATTAACAAAATAAAACGATAACCTTGCAACAATGCAGAGTTGAACAACGTCACTAAGCAACCTACTTAAAACAGTATTCGTATTCCATATTTACACTAGAAACATCATTTAACATTTAAAAAGATCCAAAATAACAAAATACAAACTATATTTCAATTATAACCCTATAGGTAAAACAAAAACATAGCCTAAAAATTACACAATCGAAGTTGCATCACCGCCATATGAAATGCATGGTTATTTGTCTGTCAACAGCTGTTTGCATTTCAGTATGTCATTTCAGCTAACCATAAAGACAGTTGAGGAGAAAAGTCATATGAAACGAAAGATTTTATTATAAAAAGGCATTTGGCACGAATTCCAGCCAGTAAAAACGAAAAAATATATTTTATAGTATAAAAATGTAAACGTCTCGCTACGAGATCCTGGCATACTATGCAGTTAGAGACAGGATCTCGCTAAGAGATCCCGGCACTAGCGGTAGTTAGTGTGCACGTCTCGCTAAGGGATCCTGGCACTAAAAGGGTTAAGGTTACTTGACAAGTCTTCAGCCCAGGCAGTTTCTTGCATGTAAGGGCGTCACAGATGATTGAAATAAATAAATAATTAAATTATTCAATCTTAAAAATGGGTTGTGTTTTAAAAAAACACCCTGTACAAAAAGGTGCTTGTTGTGTGAGCGCAAAGCAAATTAAAATATTATTTGATACCATTAATTTACATTTTGAATTTATTTTTATGGTTAGCCATTGACTTAGTAAACTGTATATCACCAGGAACGTATTTGTTTGGATAACTCTATCAGCTATCAAAATTTAAAAAGAACATGTTCAGATACTCCACTCAAATTCTTTGGTATCAACTTATCATAACAATATCTTACTCTCATATAATTTAGAATACATCGGTTGTAATTGAAGGGATTTTATTTTGTATATTTGTGTGAAAAAAGTGAAATATTTGTTTTAATGGATAGCTATATAAAAAAACTACTTTAAGCTATTTGTTCTTGTTTATAAGGAAAAAACAATAAATTTGTTACTTGTCAACTGATCTGCATATTTTATATAGAGACCCTTCACCTACTAGGCAAGTCAAAAATAACAATGGTCAAGTCTTGAAATGATTCTAGTAAAAGTTGAATTCTAGTAAATTCGATCGAATTTTTAGATATCTATATGTATATCTGTATATGTATACCTATACATATCTGAATATTTATATATAGAAATATAGATAAACATATATATATATACACGATAGCAGTTGTAAAAATGGTCCGATATTTATTAAATTTGGCACAGACTGGTAATCAATTGGACAAGTTCATAAATTAGCCTGATCGAACCACCTAAAGGAGTTGTAAATGGGGATAAACCCCCAAAAATTATTTTATTTTTCATATAGAAAAATAAAAATAATCCAATTTTTGTTAACACCATTGAATTGAGCTCGAAAAAACAAACAATTTAATATTTTTTATCATTGTTCTATGCCCATTGGTTACCAAGATAATGAAGTAGTACACATAGTACATTGCCCCAATATTAACCTAATGGGAAATAAGTAAAATCCTATATCTCGTTTATTTCTCAACATATCTTAATAAAACTTGCTTTTTGCCTTCATCTAGATGAGTCTAATGTATATATATTAGTCTAAAATCCCTGATATTCCCATTTTTGTAGCAGAAAACCTGCATCTGCATACCCCAAACATAATAGGCCTAATAACAATAATAATTTTATTCAATATTAATATAATATGTAAACCTGCTTCCTTATTTCTTAACATATCTTGATAAAACTTGGTATATGGCTTCTTATAGCTAAGGTCTACTAAATATTGAATTAAATCCACCCAGTTTTAATACACCTGTTGCAGCAAACCTGCATACTCATTCCCCATGTTAGTCTTAAGGAGACTATAAAAACATGTCATTTCTCGCTATGTTGGATTGAAATACTTTTTTGCATTTGAAATTTGCAGAGTATGCAGGTCTGCTGCAACAGTGATTTTTATAATTATAATGATACTGATAATAGATTCATTTAACTGGCTTTCATATAGATGTTAGCATGTCCCACATTTTATATATAAATTTAAATTTCATTCAACTCACTCCTTCTGAGCTTGTCAGTTATTTCTTAGTACCATGTGTATGAATGAAATGTTTATTTCAATCTATCTCCCCTCTACAGAATAGTGTTGGTGAACTTTGATCAGTTCCACAGAAAAATTTTTGAGGGTTTCAAATTTTAAAAGGCAAAGCATAGTTCAATTCAATTACAAATTATTATTACTGGTACCAAATAACAAAAAAAATTATTGCATTAAACTAAGATAGTAAATGAATAAACTTAACGAAATATATGATGAGTTGGGGCACCATAAAATTGTCTTGAAGTTAATGCTCCAAACAGTACATACCTCTTTTTCTGGCCAAATAATCCAGTTTGTTTTAGCGAATTTCCCCTATAGGGAAGAAGCTATTACCGTAGGTCTCATGGTAAGACCTAAGCCCGAGACCATGATAACTTTTTGTTTTGGGGCCACCAGAAGCAGAAAACACCATTCGTTCAAATTTTCAGATATATATATATATGTGTATGTAAGCACGATAGCGGCCGTAGAAATGGTCCGATCTTAATGAAATTTAGTACAGACATGTAAAGTGGTAATCCCTCGGACGAGTTCGTAAACCAGCCCGATCGGACCACCGGAAGGGGGTGGTAAAGGGGGATAAACTCTACCCAAAAATGGGTTTTTTGAGTTTTTTACATAGGAAAATCAAATTTATCGAATTTTTGTTAGCACCATTGAATTCAGCTCAAAAAAACAAACAATTTAGTATTTTGAATCACCGCTCTATGTCCATTGGTTACCGAGATATTGAAAGTGGTAAACACAGTATATGTTGTGCCAATGTTGCTTATGGGAAATAAGTAAAATTCTATATCTCGCTTATTTCTCAACATATCTTGATAAAACTTGGTAAATAGCTTCTTCTAGTCCAGATCTACTGAATATTGAATTAAAACCACTAGTTTTAATATACCTGTAGCAGCAAACCTGCACACTCATTCCCCATGTTATTCTTATGGAGCTTACCAAAACATGTCAAATCTCGCTATGTTGGATTGAAATATGTTGTTTTGCATTTGAAATTCGCTGAGTATGCAGGTCTGCTGCAACGGGGGTATTTTGTTTCCATTTTATTTTCCAAGATGTTAAATGTAGGACATCTAATTTTCTTACCAACATATATTGTTTCATAGTAAAAAAGGTCTGCAATAGTAGAAATCAGTTCATGTATTCAAAAGATAACTATCAAAGTTTATTTAGTTATCGCTCAATTGGTGTCACGAGCAGTGTGGTACAGTGCTTGCCATGCTCCAATAATTGTGAGGTGATTGTTTTTTTAGTAATTAATATTTATCTCAATCATTCAATTCATAAGGTAAGTAATCGTAATGGACATCATTAATTTTTTCAACGTAATAAAAATGATTACTTAACTATAAATCATTTTTTATTCGGCTGTAAAAACCAAGAAATTGAAATCTAATTGACTGGTAAATTAGTATTGTAATATTATGATCATGGAAGCTAATATATTTAAAGAAGCTCATTATCCATATAAAGAAGAATCTTTTGTGTTGAATTCCTTAAGTCTGATTGCATAAACATGATATTTTTTGGCTGTTCGGTAATCAATATACATACTTCTGGAAGCTACATGAAGGAAATGAATTTCTGGAATTGCTTTTACTCAAAACACTCTTTATTAATAAATAATGAATTAGAATTATTTAATATTTCTTTTCAAACTAATTTTATGAGACAAATAAGATTAAAATATTATTTTAGACTAGCTGATGGTTACCTGCTTCTCTGGGTTAAAAAATCTTATGAAGGCTTAATTAAATCGTTGCTTCAAAGGACTTAATTTGGAAAGAAGTATTATAATGTCTGATGCCCTTTATTAGCCCTTTCAAACAATTATTGATCTTGAAGATATACGTGTCATTTACAAGGGAATAAAGTACAGGTATGCCAAATAAATTACATCTGGATTTGTGTTTTTTCTAAGGGCTACAACCCTTCAAAGTTTGGGTCAATAAAATTCTTATGCAAGAAACAAATTTCCAATAAAACAGCTGTTCATTGATTCAACAGTAATCATTGATTATAAAGAATTGCTTAGTCCAAGCTATGTTAAATTTTGAAGCCAAACTCTTGGCCATATGTTACAAAAACTAGTACATTCAGGTGAATAATTTTGGTATTAAAGAAAATAAAAATACCTTTTTAATCCCCTTTTTTACACTCCTAGTTTTGACATTCTGAAAATAAAATCCCTTTTATAACCCTGTACCATATTTTAGCTCGGAAAAGGCAAAAATGTTCCATTTCAGGGATAAAAATCTTTAGCATGAAATCTCACTCCTCGCGCAATTTCTGTCAAGTGTCGAACTAATTAAGCGATTGCTCAATTTCTGGCATCAAAACATCTTTAAGCATGAACAGTATCCTTTCAGTTTTAAAGTTGTAATGGTGAATGTCCATTGCAAGCTAAGCTGCAAGAGTATTCAAATGCAAGTTTTATTAAAATTAATTCAACTCTTTGCATTTTTTAAATGTAAGTATCAGCACTATTTATTGTAATTGTTTCAAAAGTCTAAAAGGGTCACATAACAAAATCAAAGAAGAAGTTTATTTTGTGTTCTTCATAACATTTCATTCTTTAAAACAATTACAGCAGACTTTCGGCCTAAAAACATTTCACGTCAAGTTTTTTGTTTTAGAAAATTCGTGATGACATACTTTATTTGTTTGACTTTTATTTCAGTTTTTGTTACAGATCCAAATTATGTTTGTCGAGGTATTTGTGTTTTTGACTACTGTGGTCTTATATCTTATTCTTAGATGGAATTTAAAGAGTAACAAATTGTTGGACAAATTCCCAGGTCCTAAGCCCTACCCAATAGTGGGCAACATTTTTGAGTTTGTAAAAGGAGGAAAAGGTAAGTAAGGCATGTGTACTTTAATCATGACACCTTTAAATTATTTAGAATTTTTAAAATTATTCTTAAAAGGACTCAAAGTAACCTTGCAAAAGAACTGTTCAACCATCGAAACAAATGATAAGGTTCCTACTTCCTATTAATGATGAATTTTTGCAATATTGCTGAGCTCACAAATCCAAAGTCAAAACCATAAGAGACCGGGTTGCCCTTTTTCCATATTGAACTTCAGAACTCCTCCAGTTTGGGCCTAAAAGGTGTGTTCCTTAACTTGAAATGTATGATTAAATTTCTTTTTTAAATTACTAACTAACAAACAACTCGCCAACAGAATAAGATTTAGGTATTCTCCATTTTAGAGTATTGCTTATACAAACTGACATTAATTGGTTTAGGGCAAACGGAATGGCTTTAAATTAATCAAAAACTAGCATAATTCATTTCCATACAAAACAACCCAAAACTGAACCTTGAGAATTGGTAATTAACAAAAACAAAATCAACTGTCTTGAGCATACAAAATTGTTAGGCGTACATATTGATGAAAACATAATATAGACTGAACAAATAAATTGGCTGTCAAAAAAATTAAACTTAGTTTGTTTTAATATGAGTTGTCTGACAAGTACAATTAGTATGGAGACCAAATCAACTTAATATTATGGCTATTTCCATTCTTTACTAAATTAATGATAACCATTTGGGGAGGAGCGTCTTCAATGGAGAAACTCCTTAAGTGCAAAAAAAGATGTTCAGAATAATCACCATGTCTTCGCCCCAAAAATCATGTAAACAAATTTTTATTCAACTCAAAATTCTAACGGCCCCTTCATTGTACATCTATAATATTCTCATACATTATTTCAAGAATAAAGAAAAGTATTTGTCAAGAAATTTTGATCATTAACATATAACACAAGAAACAAAAATACATTGCTGCACTATCCTTTGCAGAGAACAAAACTCATGAAGTACCTTCTATATGGAGATCAAAATTTTCAACAAAATTCCTAACAAGTGGAAAAAGTTGCAAGTAAACAAATTCTCAAGTTCTTTAAAATCCTTTCTTACAAGTAAGGCCTATTATTCAGTAAATGAATTTTTAACAGATGATATTAATGAATTTTTATTTTTATTTTGTATTAGGAACATTTTTACTTTTAAATTCAGAACCGTATTTATTTTAAGTTTTATACAAAATGTAACTAGTCACTTGCTTGAACAGGCCTATGCCTGTAATTACCAAATGTTATGTGACAATAAAATGAATGAAATGAAATGAAATTCCACACAGATATCACAACCGTGGTGAACAGACTGTCACAGCAGTACGGGCCGACATTCCTCATGAGGGTGTGGTCCCAGCCCGTCGTGGTAATTCGAGACCCAGCCGACGTTGAGGTAAATATTTCACTTAACACATCAAAATAGTTCATCAAGATATTGCACAATAGGGTGGGTTGAAAAAACAACATTTTGGAATTTTGAGTCGTAATAGGTCTCAAAAGTTGCGAAATAGCATTATAATACTGAAAATATAACTTTACAAAAGTCATATAAGATCTTTCGGTCGCGCAATGACCTTGAAGTTTAACAGTTAAAACTCCATAAGAGAATTAGTGAATAACTAGAGGCTTGAAGGGGCTAATAGCCCCTAAGCATAATCCTTCTTTTTATA
Organism: Flexamia atlantica; assembly: GCA_035578135.1. Lineage (NCBI taxonomy): Eukaryota > Metazoa > Arthropoda > Insecta > Hemiptera > Cicadellidae > Flexamia > Flexamia atlantica. The sequence continues at coordinate 5,310,777 of JAQJVK010000023.1, read as the reverse complement.
GTACAAAATACCTTCTTAGAAAATAGGTTTTTGGATCCACAAAATATTGATTATATCTAGCATTTGGTTTTAAGTAAACAAATCAGACCTTTTTACATCTCAATGGTTTTTAAATTACAGCTATTATACGTTATTTCTCATTTTATCGTAAGTTTAAGGCAATTTCAGTATTTTCCCCGAGTCCCTGGGATGGAGACCTTCAATTTCAGCCCCCTCCCATCATCCCTCGACCTTCCAAACGCCCACAATATCGGCACAAAAATTTCCCTTACTTAATTATATATATATATATATATATGTAGATAGATAGATAATTTGGTATTAAATCTGCATCGTAATAACATAAACTAAACAACGTACTTAACGTTTTATAATTTTAAATTATGAAAAACTCAAACCCTTAATTATTATAATATCAGAAAATCTTAAATTTAAAATATTTTTTGTTATAGAACATTGAACGTGCATAGTTAGCTGCATTTTGAAAAAATCCCACATGTCAACATCTACCAAATGGCTTTGAATCAAGCATTAGCAGCACATGTTTAATGTAAACAAAGCAGACGTTTTTCAATCCCAATGCATTTTAAATGGAAGATATTTTTTGTTATTTCTCATTTTCTGGTACATTTGGACATAATCTGCTATTTTTCCCGACCCCCTGAGACCGAGACCTTTCATTTGATCCATCTCCCATCATCCTGCGAGCTGTCAAACTCTCACAATTTTGATTTTAAAAAATCGCTTACAGAATTAGTAATATAGAAGATTGTAATTTGGTTTTTGCTGGACTTTGATAATCGTACAAAAGTTTTGCCATTGAATTTGGAAAGAGCTCTATAAAACGTTTTGGGCAATGGTATGATTCGTTCAATTACACCATAGAATTATTGACTTAATACAAGCCAAAAACTTGACAAAAAGCCAAAATAAGGGGCTTTTAGAAGACCATTGATCAATAATACTGATGCCTTATTGGACAAATTACACCATTTTTCAAAATGTTTTTAAGAGCTCATTCCATTTATCACGGCTAAACTTTTTTACGATTAACAATGTCCTGCATAAACCAAATTACGATTATTACTAATTCTCTTATGGAGTATTTCATGTTAAACTTCAAGGTCGTTGCACGATCAGTTAATCTCTTAGTTAATCTCAGTTAGTCTGACAAGTATGACTCGTTTAAAGTTATTTTTTCAGTATTCTACGTGCTATTTCACAACTTTTGAGACCTATTACAATTCAAAATTCAAAAATTTTGGTTTTTCAACCCATCCTATTGCACAGGGGCAGTCCCAGAGTTTTTTGATGTGAATATAAAAAATATGATTTTCTTGACTCCTATGACAGATATGTTGGTCAGCACCCATAACCTTATCATCACAACTTCGAGTGGACTTAGCTGATGGTCCTGAGTCAATTCTATTTTTACTGACAGCCGGCAAATGAACGAAGAAACTTCGTAAAAGATTGATAATATTCTAATTCATTTCACAGGAAATTCTAGATAGTTTGACCCGCAGGAGTTAAAGAATCCTGCAACGACTCGTAGATTCGAACCTACTTTATCGCTATCATTGAACTGAAGCCCAGTGCCCCTGACGTGCTGCGATGACTGCCCTCAATGTATATTCATGGGAAAGGCAAGATTAGCAAATCTGAAAAGGTTTTGATTTGACACTGTTATTCCCTGTTGATTGACTACCCAAGATATATTCGTGTTAATTATATTTGTGAATATTAGTTCACTTATTTACAGCTCGTAGCTGTAGTAAAGGGGCGGGGCTTCAGTAGGGGAGTGACTTCCCTTCCTACCCCACACCCCGATGCGTAAAAATTCTCACACTGGTCAGGATGACCGTGCGCCAACTGTACTTTTACAGTTCTCTGTTTCAGCTATGTTTTTTGTCCAGGTTATTCTGGCTGTGTGTTACTAATCCTGTTATGTTTTAGGTTCTTTTTCCACCTGAATACGGAATCAGATTCCTGATCCCAAAACATCATGAAACTTGTTTTTTAATAACCAATGATGGCAAATGTCTGCAAAAATCAAAATCAAAATATAAAATCACCATCACCAACAAAGAATTTCAAACAAAGAATAGCAGGTTGTGGGAAAAATAATTGAATTAAAATGGGTTAATATTTCCACTAAACTAATGATATTTCCAGGATGTATTTTCTCACGGGGAGGCGATCATTGAACAGTCGGTGTTCTATGACAGCTTCAAACCGTGGGTTGGCAGAGGCCTCTTCTTGTGCCCAGGTGACTAAACTCAAACCGAGTCATCATATTCTTTATCTATAATAAATGGGGTGTAAAGAATGGCATACAATTTCATTCAGGCTACATACCGTACACTTATTAGTGACTTTGTATTTAAGATACAGTCTTCAATAAAATGCCATACATGAATAGCATTTACTTTTGAAAAGGAAAAATATATTTTACAGTAAAAGCAAGTTGGCAGAGTTTTAAAATTAGTGTCTTGATTGTCTTATCTCAGGAAATTCGGGATAAGCTTTTCAGCAGCTGCCCTCCCATTCAGGCACCTCAGGACCGAGGCGCAGGCAAATAACTATTTCGGCAGTTAAACCAAAGTGTCCCAATAATCAGAAAATTGTAGTCTAATATACTTTATTTTTTTTTAGATGAGGCAATGCTAAATTACCTAAAAATAGTTGAAATTAGACATTTTATGATAATTCTGTTCTTAATATGTGCCTAGAGAGTTGAAGATCGCCCACTTCCTACCAATCTCAGCCATTTAAAAAGGTGTTGATGAAAATCTGCTCGTTAAAAATATGTGAGGGACTTCTAGGGTGAGGGAGTTTAGCGACAACCAGTTGGCCAGAGACTAGAAAATAAGCCCAGTCTACTGTACCGGGGAGCCGGGTGTAAAACGCTAAAACTTGGTTTTTACTTTAACTTGGTCCATAAATATTTTAGTTGTTATCTATTTATGTGTTTATTAAAAAAGAATTAAGTATAACTGGCGCCAATTCTTGGGGCCCACGCTGTCCATAAGACTAATGTTAATTTTAGCATTGGGCTTATGGGCGTGGGCCCCAAGAATTGGCACCAGGTATACGAAGATTCAATTGTTATTGTTAGGGGTGGGCGAGTACTCGACAGTCGAGTAATTACTTGAGTAGTTGCTACCACTCGAGGTCGAGTCGAGTAGTTCCAACTACTCGACTTAAACAAATCGAGTAGTTAGTTACTCCCGCCGTTTACCTGGTGATTGAATTTACGTGCGATTTACGTATGTGCGATCGAATTTTACAGCCGATCACGAGTTACCCAAAATTGTGGACTTAATTGGTGTATATAAAATAAACGGTATCAGGAAACTGACACATACTTTCTCCCTTCAAGTCATTTAAAACCAGAAATCATATTTAGTGAAATAAAACAAATTAACAATCAATTATCACACAAATATATACCAAATGTTATCAAAATTGGTTGGTAAATAACGGAGATATCGGTTTTTAAATATTTTCCATAAGAATAACATTGGACAACGTACTAACCCAACCCCCCCCCCCCCTTTGCCTGACTGCTGATCTATAGTTTTTGACATCCAGTCACTGACACAGCTGAGACCAGATAAGAATAATATTTCCCCCCAGTACAAAAATTACAAAACCCAAACTGGTGTTTTTATGTTCACCAATGAAGTCCACAATTTTCTTCTAATTTTTACTTTCTCCCACCTATACATAGTATGGAGAAAGTATTGTTTTCGTCAAAATTTTCGAATTTGAGTTGTTAGTGGATATATTCGTTTTAGTGCTCCCTGAATCCAAAAAAGGGTTTTTGGCGTGGTGTCTGTCTGTCTGTCTGTGTGTGTGTGTGTGTGTGAATGTACGTGTGTCTGTGTGGATGTAAACAAAGCTAGAGACGACACCAGTGGTCCGATTTTCATGAAATTTGGCATGTAGGTATAAAGCCGTGGTATCTCCAGGCGTATTTTGCATTTTTTTTAATTTTTGATTTTTATGGGTATTTACCCCATAAAAGCCCATAAAAAATGACAAAAATCCAAATTTCTCAAAATGGCTCTAACGATTTTGATAAAAATTTCATGGTTTTTAGTGCTTACGATGACAAACAAAATGACACCACCCGCATGTCTGTAAAAATTCAGGTTCAGAAGTTATGGGGGTTTAAATGTTAAAAAATTCATATTTTTCAAATTTCACAAAATCTGTGACCTCTAAAGAAAATATTCTTGCAACCATTAAATTTGACTTGAAAAACTAAATAATCTAGTATTTTGAATCATTAGTTTACATCAACTGGTTGCGGGGATAACTGATATTTTAGTTCGGCAGTAAACACAGTACGTTGTCCAATGTTATTCTTATGGAAACTATTTAAAAACCGATATCTCCGTTATTTACTAACCGATTTTGATAACATTTTGTATATATTTGTGTGATAATTGAATGTTAATTTGTTTTATTTCACTAAATATGATATTCATTTTATTCATTTAAAAGTAGAGTTTATGCAATGTAGGGGTATTAGAATACCCCTACAATAAACCCCTAGAATACCCGTATTTTTTTCTCATAAAAAAAATTAGCTTAATTAAAGTAGACCAAATTGATAAATAAAATTCATGAAAGATTGAAATTAATTGTATGCCTAATTCAAAGACCTAATTACTTTAAAAAATGAACATTTTGTTAATTTTCACTAACGACTACTCGACTCGATACTCGAGGAGTTGGCTTAATACTCGACTCAACGCGACTCGAATCCAAAATCCACTACTTGCCCACCCCTACTTACTGTCAAAGTATGTATTATTTGGCAAAGTAGGCATTTACAAGTAGGTAAGCATTTGGCAAAACATTAACTTTCAAGCACAAATAACGAGCTGTTGGATTGTTTGTGTTAAATTATATTCGATTTAAATAAACAGCTATTTTTCACTAAACTTACAAATAACTATTACCATGACTAAACTTAAATTAACTATACAACATTATGTTTCCGTTTTTCAGCAAGTATATGGAAAAGTGAGAGAAAAACTATAACCCCTCTTTTTCAAACCAAATTTGTTGAATCTTTTGTGCCTGCAATTGAAAAGAACTCCCGAAAACTACCTGAATTGTTCTTGAAACAGAAAGGAGACATTAATGTGAAGGACTGTAATACGAATTGGGTGTTTGAAAACGTCGTAGGTGAGTATCGCTTTGATGAATTAATTTTCTATATACAGTACACCTCGGATTATCCGGACCAGTCCAGCCGAGAAATTAAAGAATTAAAGTCACAGAAAAACGTAATTTTAACGAGTTCACGAGTTAAATGCGCCTTCTAAAAGTAAAATGTAAATTCAATACATTAGTGTATACAATGTGTGTATTGGAATCACAATAATTGAACAGTACATTACATCATTTTCATAACGAAATGTTTTGGTTTGCTACTTAACCTGGCACTTGCTGTAATCTGCAAAGTCTTAGCCTATGGCAATTTCGCAAGTTTATTGCCGCCAATTTAGGCTACATGTTTATAGTTGTGAACTCTTTTTGTGAACTGATATTGAGTTTCAAGGTGAGTGGTTGTAAAAGAAAAAAAGTGGTTTTAACTTTAGAACAGAAACTGAATGCTGTCAAAAGACTTGACACGGGGAAATCAGGTAAAAACATTAGCAAAGGAACTGGGTGTTGGGTCAAGTTCAGTTAGTTAGTGACTGGAGGAAGAATCGAGCGCAGTTAGAAAAATGGTATGCGTAAACTGTTAAAATGCGTAAAAATTGTACAAGTTTTTCAAGACTGTACAGCTTGAAAGACTTGTACAGTCTTGACACGCCGTTTGCAGCATTAATTTAGCAGGGGCTATGGTACGCAATCGCTATCCAGGCGATATTGCAATGACCTCGGATTATCCAGATTTTTTGTTATCTGGATCGGTGTTCCGCCACATTAATCCGGATAATCCGAGGTGTACTGTATTAATAAGCAAGCAGTTTTCACAGTCCAACCTCAATAACGGCTGGACAGATTTTAACGTTTGAGGTGTCAAATTAAAGGGATTTTTATGTAGATTTGTCAATATGTCTCAGAATTTTTAAAAAGGGCGTCTCTAAAGTACAGTAAAGGGCTGAAGTTTCGGAACAGTGGTGCTATTCATCAACATTTGAGCAAGCTTGGTTCACTTTGTTTACAACTGATGATATGGCTAAGCTCTCAAATAGTTGTACAGGTAAACCACAGATTGCGGCATTCATAATTATTTTTTTTTGAAAAGAGAAGTTTTTTGTTTTTTTACAGCTGCTTTGGCTTTCAACAAAAATATTTATCATTTAATTTAGGTTATGTTATGAAGTGTTTTCAAAGGGCTTAAACATTGCAGTTCCCAGTTTTACAATGTAGTTTACAATATCTCAATACATTTCAGTATAGTGTTTTTTGAAGTTTTATTAACTCAAGCCAGTTTATTTTTGGATTTGGTGCTGTGGAGGGAACACGATTGCAACTGCCTAGAATCACCCTCCCGATGTAACTTTTATTGCTCCTTACAACCTCAGTCCAATGAACTTAAAATGTTTTCATTGCGGTGGGTTGCATTTCAAGAATGAAAAGACTGGGAGAGATAATATGTCATATATGCGTTATTGCCACAAAGGAAAGGTTCTCTATAAAGACAGCCGTTCCCTATAGTTCCTGTTTTGGTGATAACTATCGATGGTGCAGAGGCAGTCCCTTAACAAATGAGGTCTTTGCTCACGGCACCAGTGTTTGCTCTCGGTCAGCTGCATGTTGCTGTAAGCAGAGCTCGATCTTTTGCCGATATTAAAATATACATTTCAGAATAAAGAGAACATGGAAAATGAAGGTTTTTTCCAAAAAATCGTTAACCGGAAACTCCTGCGGTAAATCAAATGAACTTTTAGAGTTTCAATGGTTTAGCCATAATTTTGTTATTGAATTTGGTCCTTTGATTAAATTTTAAACGTATACAAGATGGCTGTTTATTCTTTATTCTTTTACTATATGATTTGTTGCTCGATTTTGAGCTACGTATTATCTAATACTATTTAACTATTGTACTTATTTTTTATCGTCACTTCATACATTTACAAGTGAGTTTAAATACTTAAAGACCATGGTATTTGTGTTTTTACCTAAAATCTAACTAAGCATATTTTGTTTTAGAAAATTTGTTCGGTATGGATCCAGATGAATTAAAGGATAGAGAAAAATACATAGAAGCAATCCACGAGTAAGTTCAAACAGGTTTATTGAATTATTTTACAATCTATAGAATAAAAATCAATTTGATGAGTGGTAAACACAGCCACTCTTTCCACTTCCATTTCTATTTTTAACTATAAAATATTTTTGCTGATAGAGTAAAGGTTCATATGATTTTTAATATAAAATTCATGACTTTTATGTTTATAACTAAAATAGCAATCCATTGCTCGATTTTGTCAAAGATTCTTAATTCGCTGAATGATTTGCAACAAAATTAGGAATGTGAAATTTGGAAGTTGCCAAAAGCTCCATAAGAAAAATCCTACAACATCAACATTTATGATTTTACATCATACTGACACAGAAACATCTGTTTTCCATTCCTTTTTGTTGGCACGAAAGTTACTCTTTGCCCTTACCAGTCTAGAAAACTTTTTGGCCTAGGCCGGGAAATTTTACAGACTACAATTACTAGGAAACGGAAGTTAACAATCAGCTGATTGCAGTACTGACGCCGATGTTTAATCTGGTTGAATGCATATTCATAGGTTTTTTTAAGGAATGTAGTGGCAGCACTGGTAGCAAGGAATACGTTAGTATTTAAAAAGAAAAGTTTTTCTGGGTAGTATATGATGTTAAGTATCGTACGTCATAAGGCTGGTAAATTTTATAGTACTCGAATGAAAACCCTGCACTCGCCTCTGGCTCAGGCGAGAACTATCATGCTCGTCGGAAACTATACTATAAGTTTTTAGCTCTTTATTCATTAGAAGAATTTTCCACCTCCCACAGATAGCTGTAGGTACAAAAATATTTGTATTCAGTAGGTTTATTTATTATTTTGTTTGTTTTAAGTTAACTTGTTTTGTCTTGATACTATTCACTGCACCATCAAAGTACACGACCACGAATGAAGATGATTGACTATTGACTATTGACTGTCATGCTCGTCTGTTAAAACAGTACTTACCGGCCATACTATTTGTGTAACATACTATTCTGTTGGGTAGCCCCAGTTATTTAAATTGATAAAAGCATTATAAACAGCTTATCACATTTTGAAACAACAGTTTCAAAGATAAGTTTTATTTACTTGGGAAACTTGGGGAGGATACATACAGCAGGTGTGATAATGAATTATCATTAATAATAAAAAAAAACTTTATGTAATAATAGTTTTATTGATTTGAATTATTTTACATTAATCTAAAGATATAGGATTCGTAAAAATAATGTATTTGTAATTTTAATCACAAGAAGCGTAAAGTTGTACTTTTTCGCCTAGCTTGTCAAAATGACTAAGCACCAAAAAGAATCTTTTGATTTGCGTTTTTATCATACTGTGGAAATAAGCATTTAATCATTGACACTTTTACAATAAGTAAAAGCTGAGGTAAATATAGCTAATACACCCTCTTTTTTCTGTTTTATTCTGGTGTAATGTACATAAGTGCATTGTGCACAGAAAGTTTGACAAATGATTACATTTTTGTTGTTAACAACTAAATTTTAAGTGTCACCATACTTAACCAGCATGCTTTAAGCATAAAAATGAATTAAACATATGATAATGTTCAGGTTAGCACACTGGAAAAAAAAATCACGGCTGATATTTTAGTCCTAGTACCGTACTGTAGGATACAAATAACTTTTCCCCCAACTGCTATGTTTAGATGGTTTTTACTCCTTGTAATAGGCGAGTAAACCCATAAGAATAACACTGAAATCAATAATTAAAAAATTAGAGCGCCTTAAAAGATCTATGCACATATGCAAATATGTTAATAGTAGCTCAATGAATGCAGGCACTATGAGAGCTGATTTAGTGGCAGCAATAATAATCAAATATAAGATAAACATTAACAACAATCAGCTGTGAGAACATCTAAGAATTAAGCATGTAAGAACGTTGCAACAATCAGCTGATTGCTGGTGCATGCATGGTTGCAGCTCCCCAGATGCAGGGGCTATTAGTAGAACAAAACACTACTAAGTAATAATGTAATAAAATTACTTTTTTTACTTACTAAAGTAATAAAATAAATTTTTATGGTCAGGATATTTATTATTGCAGGTGAGGGAAAAAATGTGTGTATTTTGAGTGTAAAGCACATTGTGTTCTTCGTGAAAATTGTCGCCCTCATAAGCTCGGACGCCAACATTGTCACTCATAACACAATGTTGTACTTTACTCACTAAACACACAAATAACTATATTTGTATTAAACACTAGAAAAAGCCTTTTAATTTTACAGGTACGAAGAAATTTTGGTGGACTCCGACTATAGTATTTATGCAATCTTGAAGAAGCTTTTCCATCACACGTCCCTCGGGAAAAAGCAGTCTGCACTTTTGAAATATTTAATTAACTATTCTGAGAACGTATGTATATTTTATTTATAGCTTTTACTCTTTATGTTTATAAGTGTTTGTGCCAATATCAGGAATTCAGACTGATCAATTACTGATCTGGCATAGTAATTTAGCATTGGAAATTTATCTCAAATCAGTTTCTTATCCTACTTAAGTAAGCACTGACTTCAAATATTTCAGCTGCCAGTGAATGGGATTCAAACATGAAATACAACTGTGTCTATGGACATGGGATTCGTGGATGAATGGGATAAAACTTTCATTTCCTTAAATAAATCTTTTTACAGTTTTCAATCGTTTGCATGGATATATTTCACATAAACCCACAATCACTCATGATGAATTTCAAACCTTAGGATGATTTGTTAATGAGAATGATTCGTCAAACCACGCTCCCTCTCCAGTCAATATCATTTACTCAAAACTTCAAACTGTATTAATACTTGAGGAACATATTTAAATTAATAAAAACACTACAATATTTTATTTGGATAAAAACCAAGAATCTATCACAGTCTAAGGAAAAATGCAGTCCTGAAACTTGTCATATGTTGCAATGCATTTTGTTGTCCGAAGGGCAATACTAGCATTCCATGCATTTCCATGCAAGTATGTGGAATTGTACCTGATCACCAGGGATTACCAGAATTATATGTTTAATTCACCAGGATCTCTTAGGGAGGACTCTTTTTACATCTGAGTGACGAGACTGTATTTGCTGTTAGACAATGATTTGCTTGTGTACGTAGTAATTGTGTTTGCGTGCCACCAGGGTTGTGGAGGGGGGACACTTTGTGCGACCAACTGACTGTACTGTATTTTTTCTTAGACTGTTACTCTATTATGACAACTGTAGAATATGTAAAGCATACGACCAACTTTAAAATACTTATTTCATAGAGGTATTTAGGTCACTACAATCCTGCCAAAGTCAATTTAATGCATTATAAATTCTTCAAACTTCCAAGGCTTTTACTCTTCCGCTCCTAGTTTCTTCCTTATTTCGTTCTTGGCTGTTTTCTTGTTTTTCATTTGTTTAGTCAGCCTCTTCAAGGCGATCCTCTGGTATCATTTTAAAATGTGAAGCGTTTCTTGTCACTAGCTTCTCACCAGATTTGGCTGTTATTCTTGTTCCTCTAACGTCGACCACCCCCATAAGGTATGGATCGAATGGAGTAGAGTACTTATTTTCTGATCTTGCTTTACTAACATTTGATCACCAGGATGAATTTTCATAATCTTTTGTGTTTCTTCTTCATCAGCCTATTCATTCATCTCCTTACAGGTAAGAAGCAAAGCCCTCCTACAAACATCATTAGTTATATTTTCAGCCGATAAATAAATCTTAAACTCTATGGCCTACGACTTCCATCTAACTGAAGCATTATCATATACAAATGGATCAAAAAACAAATGGATGGAAAAAATCAATACATCAAAGAAATAATAAATAATATAAATAATACAGTTATAGTAGAATTAATACAACTTTGAAGCGTGAGAGGGAAATTTATTCACTTTTCATTCGCCAGCGCTAGGTATGTCACTCAGAAAACAAACGAAAAAACCGAGTATTATTCACAAGATTCAGCTAAGTATATCATTAGCTGGAGCATTTTGGTTTTTTGTCATGACTTTGTTTCCTATTGGATGAATCATTTGCTTTGTTGTTGTTTATAACTTGTCCTAAAAGTGTATTGATTGTTTGCAAGATAGTAACACTTAGACTTTGGAATTTTCGTATATTTTGGAACTCCTCATGTGTTTTCGTCTGCCTTCGAGGGGTTGACCTATCGCTGGCAGATCAAAAGTATAAAAATTTTCCCTCCTCTCGCTCTTTATAGTTGTATCAATTCAAGTATAGCTCATTCCTATTTGTGAAACAGCGCCAAATGAAAACCAAGACTCTATCTTTATCATGACAACTATTTAAAATTACACAAAACAAATTATCAAGTGATTATAATACTTATTATTTTATTCATACACTTAGGTCACTATTCAATACTTTCCAGATTCTGAAGGAAAAAAGGGCTCTACGCCTCAAGGCAAATTCATCTGGATCGATCTCTAAGGGGCAAAAGGATGATGGTAAGAACTTCAAACATTTGCATTGCCTCATCCACATTGTGCGGTTTTTGTAATACTAACCTTAAATGAAACATAGTTGATGCTCTAATCAATCAATCAAAAATCGATCAATATTTATGTGAGGTGGAAAGCGAAAAGGGAGCTCTTGTTGGGAATTTTGATTTTGAGTTCTTTTTTTCTTTTTTTTTAAAAAAAAGAGGGTGGCGGCCTCTTTTTTCCTTGCATTTGCCCCCCCACATGGGCCTCAGGCCTGTGCGTGGAAGTTATCAAGCAAATCCAAGGAGTGAGCCGGTACAGTACAAGGATGAACAGTACTGCTAAAAGTATGCGGCATCATCGGGACTCGATCCTGCGACGCTGCCGCCACAGAACCGGGGCCGAGTGCGCTACCAACTGCGCCACCGACTCACTAATTAATATTTATAAACATGTCTGAGGTGAGCACTCGGAGCACTCGTCAGGAAGGCCTACTGCAACTGCCACGGGTCAGAACTGAAAATGGTAAAAAGGCCTTTTCTTATTTTGGCCCCAAAATTTACAATGCCCTGCCATCTCACCTGAAATTATCCAGCTGTACTACTTTAAAAAAGAACATCATGGAATAATGTAGTTAGCCCTAGTCAAAAAATTTTTTTTCATATCAATGTTTATAATATTAGGATAGTCTTTTAGTTATGACAACAGTTGTATTGTAAAACAAAGGCCTGCACTTTGAATAACGCCGGCTAATAAAGACGTTTTCAAATAGCTACTATGGTTACTATTAGAATGCAGAACTAAGTAACAACAAGAATGCAAGAAGACAATAATCTCCCGGGCAAAGCCGGGGTTATCAGCTAGTTTTTGTTAAAATTAGAGCATTAATCAAACACTGATGCTCAGAAGGTGACTTTCATGTTTTTCATGGTGTTTGTCATGTTGAAATATGCTGATTGAAAATATGAAGGGTGATATCAAGAAGTTGATATTTAATTTGTTTTTGCTATTCAAACAGTAACTCAATCCCAATTAACTTTGAGTATTTATTTTTATCCTTGACTATTGGATCACAAATGAATGATTAATTACAAAATGCGGTCAGATGAATCGAAATGCAAGCCTCTACTGGATGCACTGCTGGACATGCAGGCGGCCGGGGCAGACGTGGATGACGAGTACATACTTCACCAGATTGCCACTTTCGTCACTGGGGTAATACACTTTAATATATCGTTTATTCGTTTATTATGTTTTCAGTCAATAGAGTTTTCAATCAGCCAATTGTAAGATTTTATTTCCCTCTCATTTATTTCAATTTCAAATAAATATTTTGTTTTATGGCTATAAAACATTTTGTTTTTATCTAAATTAGTCCCGCCTAAAGCCTCAAGACAGTGCAAAAATCATTTGTATTTAACTCAACTTATCAATAGAAAGTATTGTATTATATCCTTTCTAGTATGTGTGGCTAGCATCAATTTTCACCAAAACCTTGAACCATTGACTATGAATGTATAAGAAAAAAAATAGTAGTACTAAAAAAATAGTAATAATTGTTTTGTTCCAGGGTCTGGACACAACGTCAACTGCACTGAGTTTCTTGATGTATGCTCTCTCACAAAACCCAGATATACAGGTAATGATTTTCAAATTAGAAAGTATAATCTCATTTAAAAGGATTAATATTATATTTTTCATCACTCTGTATATGAAAATAACCTGTTATCGTACAGCTAAGATCAATGAAAAAAAATGAAAACCCTTATATGGCTTGCCCCATTTGTTTTCCTAATGATAAAACAAAAATAATAATCAGCTGACTTTACCTGGCCTGATCAAAATTTCTCAATTCTCCAGCTGTCTTTAAATTAAAATAAATTAATAAATTGTAAACTCGAACGGTATTTACTAATAGAAAAGTTATAGACTAAGTGATAGCAGATAATTTTTTAAAAACTTATTGGTAGTATCATCGACTTTATACCTAAAAGGAGACTGCTCATGCTTACACATGTTTTGAAGCCATAAATTTTTACGTAAAATTAGTACACATTCGTCACTAGAGGTTGCGCCAGCTGTGATGTTTCGTGTGAAAGATTCGTTTCTGTCGTATTTACTATCAAAAAGCTCCATCAGAATGTGCTAATTTTAGTATTATATGATCAAATTTGTTGGCTTCAAAATTTAACATTGCTTGGACTATCTATTTCTTGTTATAATGAATGGTAGTAAATAATTGTGATAAGTAGTATAGTTTGTTAATTGTCACAAAAGCCCAATTTTGGAGCTTGATATCGCTTTCCACCCTCAGCTATGATAAGCTAAAATGAGATCACTTTCATGCAAATACATTAGTGAAATATACTATAAGCAGGGGTTAATTTCAGCCGGAGCACACCGGAGCACAGCTCCGGTACTTTTTAGGAAACCGGAGCTCACCGGAGCGCAGTTTCTCAACTCACCGGTACAGCTCCGGACCCTTTTTCTGGCCACGTAATTTATTAAAAATGTTTAAAAAGTGATTTTATAAAAGTGTACAACTCTTTCTAATTTGGGAATCCTCTACGTCAATTTAACAACTCTAGTTTTCTTTACACAGTTTCACGCAAGGTAATAGAAGGTAGCTTTTTAACCTCCATTCTGGAGACTGATCACTTGATAAACATGAGATAGGCTTTATCAAGTGATGGTGGAAGTTTACTGTCTTCAATCAAGGGCAAATCCAATCCAGGCCAATACGAGCGTGTAATGGGTGCGTTTGGCATTACCGTACTCATTTCTTCGTCGATCTTATAAGGCCTCTTGTGGCAAATAGTTTGTCAAATGTTTGGACAAATCAGGTGCACCCTTGTTTGACAAAAATAAATTCCCACCATGAGTCGTGAGTGGCGCTATACACACATAACGCTGGAGATCACAACCTTCACGACCACTATGGCACAAGTACACTCTAGCCGCGGCAGGGCAAACCTAGCTAGCACGAAAGTGAACATGGCCTAATTGTTAAACTGTGGTTATAGACTTTAAAAATGTATCAAATTTAATCGCAATTCAAAAAAAAATTCTGTGGGAGGGCCCCTGGACCCCCTCTTCTGCTAGGGGGTTTTCCATACCCTCCCGGCGGCCACTCGTTGTGCCATAGCTCCGGTACTTTTTTCTTTACAAATTAAGCCCTGACTATAAGCATATTTTCATACGGTCAATTATTTCGTCAGTAATGGAATCATAGTTTATGAAAGAAAATATGATTCAAACCACAGTCATGAACCCTGTAAAATAGAAACCTATACTTATATATCAATGCTAAATTTATGGCATTATGACAAATGGCAAATTGAGTCCTATAACTTCCAACATGTTTTCATTTTCAGGAAAGTGTTTACGAAGAAATCCAGAAGATAGTGGAGGGCACTGATAGGGACCTGACGTACCAGGACACGTGTGAGATGAGGTACCTGGACAGAGTGATCAAAGAGTCCACCAGGATGTATGGCAATGTGCTAATGCACAAGAAATGCACCCAGGACATCCAGATGAAAGGTAAGTGGTCACCAGGACACACATGATGAGGTACCTGGACAGAGTGATCAAAGAGTCTACCAGGATGTACGGCAATGTGCTAATGCACAAGAAATGCACCCAGGACATCCAGATGAAAGGTAAGTGGTCACCAGGATACACATGATGAGGTACCTGGACAGAGTGATCAAAGAGTCTACCAGGATGTACGGCAATGTGCTAATGCACAAGAAATGCACCCAGGACATCCAGATGAAAGGTAAGTGGTCACCAGGACACACATGATGAGGTACCTGGGGCCCTATTTTTGAAACGGTTGACAATTGAGTAGTGAGTCACTTGTCAAGTCACCTGTCAGCTGATGGTAGTAGCATTGTTTAAACCACCACGTGGGATGTCATCGTTTCAGACAATACTTCTGTCAAACTAGAGAGCCAAATGTAAACATTGACCAATTTAAGAAATTGCCTCATTTTTCGTGGCTTTAACTTAACTATCTTGGTATATTTTATGGTCAATTTAGTTGTAAGGCATGTTATAAATAGTTCAAAGGACTACTTAGTAGGTTTTGAGTGAGGAAAGGGATAGACTTTCAGCTAGCTTACCTGAGAAATAATGTTCATGGTAGCAGCACATAGAAACACAAAAGGAGACACATTTAACACTAATATTTCGTCCTTCTGGAGGACTTCTTCAGAGTGAAGAGAAAATGGCTGTTGAGTTCAAATTTCAACTGTATGCTGTCACTGTTGCCAACTGCGATCACTTGGCCCATAGTGATTGCCAACTGCCTAAGTGATCGCAGTTGGCAACAGTGACAGCATACAGTTGAAATTTGAACTCAACAGCCATTTTCTCTTCACTCTGAAGAAGTCCTCCAGAAGGACGAAATATTAGTGTTAAATGTGTCTCCTTTTGTGTTTCTATGTGCTGCTACCATGAACATTATTTCTCAGGTAAGCTAGCTGAAAGTCTATCCCTTTCCTCACTCAAAACCTACTAAGCCCTTGGCTCTTCCTTAGAAAAATAACTTCAAAGGACTACTTAGTAAGGCTTTATGTATTAATTCTGGCTACTCAATTAATCTTAATATCTTTTTAACAGACGTTTACTTTGGGTTTCAGCTGGTTACACAATTCCAAAGGATTCCATTGTCTTAGTTTTGCTAGAATCCATGCACAAAGGACCTCACTACAAAGACCCTGAAAAATTTGACCCGGACCGATTCATCACACATGAACATATACCTTACGTAATTTTTGGGGCTGGCATCAGAAACTGTGTGGGTAAGGAAAACTGTTACACTCATGCAATTAACTGTAGATTAATCATGTTGTAAATTACCTATGATGCTAAAATATTTCTCATAAAAAAGATTGATAATGGCTGACACAAAATTGTATGCGTCCCTGTCCTTGTACTAACTCAGATATGGGTACCTTATCTGGCACCATATCCATAGTACCCAGATATGGGCCTAATATAGCACCCAGATCTGGACAAGAACCCAGATCTGGTCATATCTGGCACCCAGATCAGGAATTTATATAGCTTTTCCTTAAGGGTATGCTGTGAAAGAATGATGAGCTGTAAGAGATAACTGCATCTTTTATGTCTACTGTATTTCAGTGAACCATTTATTGGACTCTTTATTCTTACTGTAAATAACTTCCAAGGAGAGGAAAAGTATAACGGATCTTTCGATACAAACGTATCGTCATTAATTTATTTTAAAGACCAGAAAGAACTTACACCAACAAAATGTCCTTGTCTGCTTTAATTTACCAAAAGATTATTTACAACATTACATTTAAATTTTTAAATGTGTTTATGATTTTAATCAATTCTCTTCTGTCCATATGAAATGTTTTTTAGTTAAATCTCTAACAACTGTCTAATAACTCTTTTTTTTCAGCAAAAAAGTATGCAATAGCAATGTTAAAAATTGGAATAGCAACGGTGTTGCGACATGTGCAACTGTTGCCGTCTGACGTGCCCCTGAACCTCAAATACGTCACCCTCCTTCGATCTACAACGGGAATCAACGTCAGAGTAGCACCTCGAAAACCCTGTTAAGGAACTTTTCATCTATTCAGTGTGGCAAAATTCACTAAATTTATCATAAACATCATCATTAACATGGGTGGATTCAGTTTGTCAATTCAATGGGGTGCAAACTTACCAAAAGTAAGAAGTTTTCCGTTTTATACGTTTTCAAAAACTACAAGTAAAATTTGGGAATATTACTTGTTTTTTTTCTGAATGATTGGTCACTTGCATGTGGCATGTTGATGTTGGCACGACTTACATCCTACTCACCACCCTAGCAATAATGCCCACGCTAGCTGTAATGCTTTAATCTCTCTAATTCTTGTTTGCATCTCTCATGTATTATCGTATTTCCGTTATTGTTATTGAGGATTTTTAATAAATAAATTATGTATTTTTGAGGGATTAAAATTATATACCAACCAAATAAGTTTTTTTTTAACTATCTTTACCGATTATAAAGTAATAAAAAACCCAAAACCTTTGGGATGCAGTATATCTGATACCAAAGAAAGAGGGTATCAGAATCTCTCTGCTGGTGAAGTTTACTTACTTACTTAATGATTCCCATGATGTCATCAGACTTTGGGAGCGTAAATTTCATTTGTAGAGGGCTTTATTGTAACCAGAACTGTGAGGTTTGGCTGAATTCAAACTTTTTTTAAGCTATAAAAACATCCTGTAATTAAAAACTGGTTTACTTCACTCTTGAATTTATCAAATGGTCTATTGTTCTAATTCCAACAGGAAGTGCTTGAAAGATTTTCTGCCTAAGTAACTGGGTTTCTGTTTATATAATGACAATTTGTGCTGCTCTACAAAAGTATTCTTAAGTCGAGTATTGTGGTTGTGTGAATAGTTGATAAAAACTGGTAGATTATTTAAAAAATAAATGATTATTCCATAAATAAACAGACATTTTATTGTTAGAATTCCAAGTTCTTTGAAAAATTATCTGCAGTGTGTTGATGGGGGTTTGCTCAGCTAAGAGCAATAAGGTTGCTCATCTAACTTAAAATGCTTAACAATTAAATATTGTGAGCTACCTTGTAAATAATATTGATTTAAAAGCTAATTTAAGTAAAGGTAAGTAAAGAGAAAAATTTATGTGCTATCCCAAGGCTAGAAGTAGTATTTCTGAGATGCTGAAACTTTGAAGGGCTCTCTTGAAGTGCTTTGAACTTTTGGAACCCTACTGTTCTAAGGTCACGATTTATATTCAAGATTTTTTTCCTTTTAGCGAATTTCCCCTATAGGGAAGAAGCTATTACCGTAGGTCTCATGGTAAGACCTAAGCTCGGGACCACTATAACTTTTCGTTTTGGGGCCTCCAGAAGCAAAAAACACTATTCGTTCGAATTTATATATATATATATATATATATATATATATATACATATATATATATCTATGTGTCTGTTAGCACGATAGCGGCCGCAAAAATGGTCCGATCTTTATGAAATTTGGTAAGGACATGTAAAGTGGTAATCATTTGGACGAGTTCGTGAACCAGCCCGATCGGACCACCGGAAGGGGGAGTAAAGGGGGATAAACCCCCCCAAAAATGGGTTTTTTGAGTTTTTCAGATAGGCAAATAAAATTTATCGTATTTTTGTGGGCACCATTGAATTCAGCTCAAAAAAACAAACAATTTGGTATTTTGAATCACTGCTCTATGTCCATTGGTTACCGAGATATTGAAAGTGGTAAACACAGTACGTTGTCCCAATGTTAACCTTATGGGAAATAAGATAAATTCTATATCTCGGTTATTTCTCAGCATATCTTGTTAAAACTTGGTAAATAGCTTCTTAAAGTTCAGATCTACTAAATATTGAACTAAAACCACCCAGTTTTAATATTCCTGTAGCAGCAAACCTGCATACTCATTCCCCATGTTATTCTTATGGAGCTTACCAAAACATGTTAAATCTTGCTATTTTGGATTGAAATATGTTGTTTTGCATTTGAAATTCGCTGAGTATGGAGGTCTGCTGCAACGGGGGGTATTTTTCATTGCTTCTCTGTGTTGATTTATTTTTGCCCAAGATTATTTTGCTTTGTCGTCTGCCTCCTCCATCCTTTTGATGTACTAACACCAACCGGTTTATACCAGCATAACAGTAGATCCATAACCACTGGAGCAGTTTTTAAACTTATAGTTCTGGACTGCCGCATTGGTGAGTGGCAAAAAGTGGAAACTCTATGAATTGTCTGCTAAAACACATGATTGTGTTGAACTGTCAGAACGTTGCTTATGTTCTAAGGCCCATTAACATCTCAAGATATGTGTTGCAATACTGTACTGAAAGTTGTCTTGCGCAATTCAAAATATAATACTGAGCATCATCTCTACTAATAAGAATTCAACCTCTTCTTAGACTTGCGGTAAGCTTTTCGGGAGCTAGGACCATCATATTTTGTGTAAGTGACTGTGATAGATATATTGTAACCTTTTTTAAATTTCATATAAGTAGAGTCCTGCAAACCCGGACTTCGATAACCCGGAATTCTGGATAACTCGGGAAGCCTGCCAGAGCAATAAAGTGCATTGAGATTTAAGGCCAGAGCACGGTGTGACACATTTAAAACAGTTTTAGTTTTTCTTTAAGCTTTTTTTGTAACTAATATTTTTTATATTTTTTACTATGCAATAAATAAATGATTTCTTATAGAAATAACAGAAATATTCTTATTTTTTCCTATTTTTACTCATTTCCCGATAACTCGGAATTTTCACAAACCCGGACACCCTTTGGTCCACATTAGTCAGGGTTTGTGGGACTCTACTGTATATTGCATATGTACATGCAGTATAAATTTCAATAATGTAAATTCATATTTACTTCAACATGTAATCGTATGACTGAATGCAACACAGATGTTTAACGTCAATTACGAATACATTGCTCTAACTCATCCGCCAATATGGCAGTCCAGAACTATTATCAGAGGGCTTATGCCTGATTGGTAATAGTATTACTGTAATACATTACTAATATTATATCTTCTTATTAAATCTCTTGAACTACCTGGACACTTTGTTCATTTCGCTCGTCCAAGTACCTATCATTGAGTACATTCATGTACAAAGCCAAAGCACAACCCAGAAAAGGCTTTGCTACGATCTGAACGCAAAACAATTACACTATTATATTATCCCATTAATTCAGATTTAGTCATTTATTTTTTGTATGCAGTTATTGACTTAGTAAGTTATTACTGGAACTTTTAGCGAATTTCCCCTATAGGGAAGAAGCTGTTACCGTAGGTCTCATGGTAAGACCTAAGCCTAAAACCATCATAACTTTTCTTTTTGAGGTCCTCAGATGCCAAAAACACCATTCGTTCACTTTCATAAATATATATATATATATCTATATATCTATATATCTATATATATATCTATATATATATCTATATATATATATATGTGTCTTTAAGCACGATAACTTGCGCAAAAATGGTTCAATCGGAATGAAATTTGGCATAGACGTGTAAAGTAGTAATTATTCGGACGAGTTCGTAAACCAGCCCGATCGGACCACCGGAAGGGGGGGTAAAGGGGGGTAAACCCCCCCAAAAATGGGTTTTTTGAGATTTTTACATAGAAAAATAAAATTTTTCAAATTTTTATTGTCACCATTGAATTCAGCCCAAAAAAACAAACAATTTAGTATTTTGAATCATGGCTCTATGTCCATTGGTTGCCGAGATATTGAAAGTGGTAAACACAGTACGTTGTCCCAATGTTAACCTTATGGGAAATATGTAAAATTCTATATCTCGCTTATTTCTCAACATATCTTGATAAAACTTGGTAAATGGCTTCTTCTAGTTCAGATCTACTATATATTGAATTAAAACCACCCAGTTTTAATATACCTGTAGCAGCAAACCTCCATACTCATTCCCCATGTTATTCTTATGGAGCTTACAAAAACATGTCAAATCTCGCTATGATGGATCGAAATATGTTGTTTTGCACTTGAAATTCGCTGAGTATGCAGGTCTGCTGCAACGGGGGTATTTTATTACTTAACAGTCAAAATTAAAAAAGAACATGTTTTAGAAACTCTATACAAATTCTTTGGTAACAATTCATCATAAATAGCTTACTCTAATATCATTTAGAATAGTATCAATTATGATTATAGAAATTATATTATATAATTAGATTAGATAACAATATATTAGATTATATTTCTGAGTTTATGGTAAACAATGTGAGTCGGAGGAACACTCGGCCTCGGAACTGTAGTGGCAGTGTTGCAGAATCGAGACCCGATGATGTCGCATACTTTTAGCAGTACTGTTCGCCCTTACCAGCTCACCAGCTCACTCCTTGCTTTGTTTGATAACTTCCACGCACACGCCTGAGGCCTATGTGTAAGGGCAAATGCAAAGTAAAAAGAGGCCACCGCTACCATCTTTTTAAGAAAAAAGAAAAAATGTATAAGTTAAAAATAATAATTTGGAATTCTGGTAAATAATAAGAATAGTATTTCAGAGTCATAAACAAAATTTACTGCAGTGTAAGATGTATCTCCTGCTAAATATTTCAAAATAATCTCGAAAGAAAGAAAATCAAGCAATTGAAAATACTACAATAACAAGCAAACCATCAGTCTATTTTTAGCGAATTTCCCCTATAAAGAAGAATCGTAGGTCTAATGGGAAGACCCAAGCCCAAGACCATAATAACTTTTCATTTTGAGGCCCCATCAGAAGCAAAAAACACCATTCATTCAAATTTCTATTTATGTGTCCGTAAGCACTAAAGCACTCGCAAAAAAGGTGTGCTCAGAATGAAATTTGGCGCAGGTGTGTGAAGTAGTAAGTATTCGGATGAGTTCGAAAACCAGCCTGATCGGACCACTGGAAGGGGGGTATATTAAGGGGGATAAACCCCCCAAAAATTGGTTTTTGGGTTTTTCAAGTAGACAAATTATAATAATCCAATTTTGGTTGGTGCCATTGAATTCAGCTCGAAAAAACAAACAATTTGGTATTTTGAAACATTGCTCTATGTCCATTGGTTATCGAGATTTTGGAAGTGGTAAACACAGTACTTTGTCCCAGTGTTAACTTTATGGGAAATAAGTAAAATTCTATATTTTGCTTATTTCTCAACATATCTTGATAAAACTTGGTTTGTGGCTTCATCTAGATAAGATATAATGTTCAATTGTCTAAAATCCCCGATATTTCCATTGTCATGGCAGCAAATTTGCATACTCATTCCCCATGTTATTCTTATGGAGCTTACAAAAACGACATGTCAAATCTCGCTGAGTTGGCTTGAACTATGTTCTTTTGAATTTGAAATTCCCTGAGTATGCAGGTCTGCTGTAACGGGGGTATTTTCTGTTACAAACGTTAACATTGGGTACAGTAACGAGAAGCTGTTCTTGTATCGGTGAGTCTGAGGGGATATCCATCAGAAATTACTTCATGAATACCTTGGATCTTTCTTGTGTCCCTGGAAACTTTGATTCCCAGCAGATCGAGCCTGGAGGGAGTAAACTAGCTCTGGACAGCCTTACTGGCGGGTGAGTGAGTGCGCTGTTATCGTAATTAGTGATTAATATCTGCAATGTTTTGGTAATAATTCACATGGTTATTTGATTATTTAAAGGTCTTTACCAGTGGTGTCATGGTAAATTCTCCAGTGGCGGAACGGTGTGTCCGAGGATTTCGGGCAAATACCCCCCCCCCCCAAAAGGATAATAACATTTTGTACAGGAATTCCCACTTTTTTAAGGGGATTGAAGCTACTTTTTTTTAAGGGGATTGAAGCTAACCTTTAACAATAACCACACATTTATAATGTTCTAAGTTAAAATCTTGCGACTTGTGTCAGTAGATTTTTTATGTGGTTATGAGTTTAAAACGTTTTAAATATAGCCTAACGTTAACAACAATAAAGGTTTAATGAATTTTATTTGAAACGTTGATAAGGTAAAAACTCCCTCTAGCAGTGTCTTTCAATACCAGTCAATAAACAGCATCATAAGCATTTTTAATGACTATGTCTAGACTGTGTTATTGGACACAGATTGAGATGGAACGCAAAATTCATACCACCATTTAAAAATTAAATTATTGTGAAAGGATATAATTATTGTACTACAATAGATTTGTTATTTATTTTTTTAATACACATTCGTATGTTTTTGGTGGGATTTAGGTTTGAATTTATACGTAAAAATTTTACTTAGCATTTGATTTTAGATCTCGTCACTTAAGGGCAGTGAGTATTGATTGATCAAGTACACTTTTACCGGTTTAATGCAAGTCCGACTTGTCCTAACTTTCGGCGAAAAATTTGCCACTCGGGACCTTATGAAAGCAACGTTAAACGAGTCCTGCCGAACGCACCGTGATCTTTCTCGCAATTGCCTGAGTTCGCACTGACCCACCGAGAGCGTATTTGAGAAATACTTCAGACAAATTCATCACATGTTTACTACATATGGCTCAAGTTCACCATAGTTCAGTCAGGGTGAATAGGTGAATCCGACTTGCCCAAACGTTTAGGGAGCATTTTGCCGCATTAGGCAGAGCGACGTAAAACGAGTTGTGGTCCTGGTGAATGCCTCAATACGCTTGCAATTACTTGAATTCACCCTCATTCAGCAAGAGTGAAGAGCCAAAACAAATGGAAAACTGTCAACAGAACAGACAGAACGACGATAAAATGATAATAATAATAATAATAATAATAATAATAATAATAATTTATTGCTTGGACAAATTTAGAATTTGCATCAGCATTACAATATTGATACAATAAACTATAAAATTTTAACCATTATCTTCTAAAAATCTTCTTTTTGTTCTTTTTTCTTGAGATGCATTTAGATATTCTTGAATTGAATAAAAAGAATTTTCAATTAAGTATTTTCTAAATTTTGATTTAAAGTCACTGAAATTGTAAAAAAATAAACATTTTAATTGATTTGGTAAATTATTTACAAGTTGTCTTCCATTAAATATTAAATGACGTTCATAAAAGGTGGTCCTGTGGTAAGTTGGTGTTAAAATAATATTATTCGTTCGATGATTCAATATATCTTTTAGTGATTCTTTGCTTAGGAAATAAGGTAAATTCTTTTTTACAAAATTTATGGTTTCAAAAATGTATATAGACCAAAATGTTAAAAGTTTTGATTGTATAAAAATAGGGCGACACGAATCCTTAATTTTTAGCTTGAAAATGATCCGAAGTGCCTTCTTTTGTAATTTAAATATTTGCCTGGCTTCAGAATTTGCCATTCCCCAGATTGAAATTCCGTACCTTATATGGGGAATGAAGAGGGTATGGTAAACTTGGAGTAATATTTCTTGATTGCAAAACTTTGATAGGTTTCTTAATACAAATAAGTTAGTGGACAATCTTTTGCAAATTTGATCAATGTGCTTATCAAATTTCAAATTCTCATCCACCATAATTCCTAAGAAGTTTATACAGTCCACTTTTTCTATTATTTTGTCTTCAATTGTCAAATTTATATCATCGCAAGGCTGTTTTGGAGATTTTATTCTGAATTCAACAAACTGAGTTTTTGAAAAGTTTAATTCGAAACAGTTTTCTGCAAACCGTTGTATTGTTTCTGATGATTTTATGTAAGCATCAATTTCTAATCGTTCCCTGTTCTCATTAGAGATAGATAATGTCGTGTCGTCGGCAAATAAATATATATTTGAGGACTTTAAATTTGTTGTTATGTTGTTTATAAAAATTATAAACATTATCGGTCCGAGCACTGATCCCTGTGGTACTCCAGTTTCTATCTTCATTTTATTGGAATTCTTAAAAATTAAATAGTTATTATCATTTTTACTAGGTATTTGTACATATTGGACCCTATTTGTAAAATATGACTTGAACCACTCAAGGGCTACTCCTCTTATTCCAATCTCATTAAGTTTTCTTAATAGGAGATTATGATTGACCATGTCGAAGGCTTTTTTTAAATCAAAGAAAATCGATAGAGAATTTTTCTTTTGGTCCAGTTGTGAGACAATATTTGAAATGGCATGAAACAGTGCATCAACTGTAGACATATTATTTCTAAATCCAAATTGATAAGGGGATAACAGTTTTTGGGTCTCTAGGAAGGAAAGAAGCCTTACGAGTACTACTTTTTCAAATACTTTGCTGATTGAGGGAAGCAATGATATAGGTCTATAATTACTGCGATCCTGACTATCTCCTTTTTTAAATATAGGAATAACTTTTGCTATTTTCAACATTTCAGGGAATTCTCCTCTAGTCATTGATAGATTGATTAGGTATGTTAAAGGGGAGGCCATTTCATAACAAGATCTTTTAAGAATTTTGGTTGATATCCCATCATGTCCAAAGGACGTTGTTGTTTTTAGTGACTGAATAACACCAATTATTTCCGATTCAGTTGTTGGACTTAAAAAGATAGATTGAGGAACAGGATGACTTTTATATGAACTTTGTATTGAATGTACTTCTTTTTTCATTCCAACTTCTGTGAAATGTCTGTTAAATAAATCTGCAACTAATTGAGGATCTTCTATATGATTTTCATAACCATTTTTTATTACTAGCTTGGATGAATTCTTATTATAAAATTTGTTCCTATTTTTGTTTATTAATTGCCATATGGTCTTTGATGGAGTTTTTGATTCTATAATTTTATTCCTAATATGATTGTTTTTTTCTTGTCTTACTAAGTTTCTTAAAGTCTTCTTTTTTTCTTTATATTTCATTCGTAATGGGTTTGAAGATGTAAGATTTCTAGTTAATGAATATAAAGTTTTAACTTCTGTCCTAAGTTTTAAAGTAGTTTCAGTGAGCCTCATATTATTTTTACAGTTCTGTCTAATTGTACTCTTCTTGAAAGGGAATGCCTTTGAAAATAGTTTTGATATTGAGGACTGAAATGAATTATATTTTTCATTTAGACCCATTGATGTTTTTTCATCATAAATTTCGGTCCAGTGTTCATCAAGTAAGAGGTTCTTAAAATTGTATATGTTATCTTCTGAATAATTCCTCTTATTAATAATTGTTACTGGTATTTTTTCATAAAAAACATCTTTTATTTCAGAAATTTGTGCATGATGATCAGAACATGCTGTTTCAAGAACATAGTTTGAAATAGATTTATAATCTATATTTGTAAATATGTTGTCTACTCGTGATTTAGATTTCTTGAATTCTCGGGTGTAAGTAAAAATCGTATCAACAAGATCGAAACTTTTCATTAAATAAGAAAACGTTTTCTTATCTGCCTTTTCTTTGCAGTAATCAATGTTAAAGTCACCCATTACTACTACTACGTGTTGTTTTTTGTTGATAACTTTTTCAAAGCATTTAGAAATCTGTTTAAAAAATGTTTGGCATGATTTATGTGGTGGTCTGTATATTCCTACAATGATGATGTTTTTTGGAAGAGTATTAATCTTAATCGCGGCAATTTCACATTCACTCTCTATACTAAACTGGGAAACATTTATATCTGTAAATTTTAAATCCTCTTTAACAAAAATACATACACCACCTTTGTTAATATTTGATCTACAATATTGAGATGCACATTTATAATTGTTTAAATTAAAAACATTCAACTGTTCAGTTTTCAAATGATGCTCTGTGAGAACCAGAATATCAGGTGATTCTTCCTCCAAAATGATTTCAAGAATTTCATATTTACTCAATAAGCCATCAATGTTCTGGTGCATTATTTTTAGTGGTGGCTGTACAAGTTTCTTTTCATTTATCTTGATTAAATTATTTTCTGTCACAAACATGTATTTCTTCGTTGATAATGTCCTAAAAAAGCGTTTCGTTGGGTTATTATTACAGGAATTGATTTTATTTCATAATTCCTGGTTTCATCCACTATATATTTTAAGAATATTTTAGAAAGTTTCAATTTTCCAATTTTGTTTAGATGTAGCCCATGATTAGTATAAAAACTTCTTGGTATATAGTTAAGGTTGATAAATTTTGTATGCCTCAGTTTTTGGGACAAGGCTTCCAGTCCGTTGTTTATTGAAATAATAGTTTCATTCAGTTCTGGCTTGTCATATCTTAGCGGTATACTCATAATTAAAACCTTGGTATGAGTAAGTGAGACCATTTTATTTTCAACTGTATTGATAATGGTTTCTGTTACTGTATGATCTGTTATATCATTAGTTCCACCCATTATTATGATTAGATCGTTATCGCCATAATCTTTTGTCTGTGTAATCAAATGGTTATCAATAATTTGAGAAATTTTTCCATTTGGTTTTACCATATTGTATATATTATAGGAGTTATTTAATTGTTTACTTAACAAATTACCAATATTCCTTCCATGGCTGTCAGAAAAGAGTCCGATCTTTCGTTTTTTTGTGTTTGTTTCATTTACTTTTCTAGGCTTTTCTATTTTTTTTATCAATTCATTTTCTTCAGCTAGAGATAAGTTTATAATAGGGTTATTTGTTTCCGTTTTAGGAGGAAATATGTTTGGGCTTATCTGGCTAATATTTTTACTTTGTCTGTCAGGGAAAAAATCAACTCTTACTTTTTTATTTTTTGTTTTACTTGAGTTTTCGGATTTAATGTCAGGCCTGTGTAGTTTTCTAATTAAATTCTTTTTGTTGTTAAATGTTAAGTTTGTATTGGACTCTTCTTTCTTTTTTATTGGAGGAGTTTTGTTATGGATAATTATATCATTTAAGGGTTCCTTTGAATTTATAGGAGTGTTTATAATTTGTGATATAATTGTGTTATTGTCTTTTAAAGGCAATTTCTCATTTGGATCACTAATATATTTAGTACTGGATTTAAAAGCATATTTAGTAGTAGTACAGTCAAAATCTTCGTTTGTTTCAGCGATATCCATTAAACAACTAAACCTGTTGTCACAGTGTATCTGAGGAGCCATGTAGATGGCTTTTTTTGATGTATGGTGAAATTTCACCACTTCTTTCTGATATGATTTACTTTTGTTTGGGTTTTGATTCCTATGACTGCATGGGGTTTCTTTTGAGAGCAACTTAATTATAGATACATTAGACATAACAAGATGATTTTGAAGCATGTACAATATGTTTCCTCTTTTTGTTATACAGTCAATGTTGTTCAAATCAGGTAATTCTAGATTGGTGAAGAATGTACCATTAAATTGTTCATTTAAGATTATATGATCTATTGCCAAAATCATGTAGATTCCACAGTCAAAACTGTTATCTTGTTGAGGTCCTTTCAAAATAGTTATTTTGGATGTTATTTCTAATTTTAGGTAAGATATTATTGATTTTACAACTATTTTGGCAGCTTTTAAATTTGTGTCATTCAATGAGTCATAATATATAAATTTCCCTATCCTTTTGTTTAGGAGGAGCAAACTCCAGTGGGATCCCTCGTTGAAATCATCTTCAGTTGCATTGTTAATAGGAAAAATTATGATATCTTTCGTCGCTAATTTTAAAGGATCTAAAATACTTTTTAAGTCATTTGAATACTTTATTGCTTGAATGAAAGCTGGTTTTAAGAGATAAATTGAGTTGTTTTTTAGACATTCTATACTGTTGGAAAGTACATCAAAGTATAAACTTATATGTTCATCAATTATCCAATTATTACCAGCAAGCTCAAGAATAGTTCTATTTTCTTTGTTCTCTTTCTTAATCATTTTAATTTCCTCTTTAAGTTGACTTATTTTTCCCATTAGGTCTTCTTGTCTTGTTAACTTGATACATTCAGGTTTATTTGAATCTTCCATGGCAGTGACTTGAGTTTCATCCAGTTTTGCTTTTTGTTTTCTCGTAAGGATTATTGGATTAAATGTTAGTTTAATATCACCGCTTCTTTTTCTTTGTACTAAGCTAGTCATAATGAGTTTAAATTATTAGAATGGAAATTAATATGATATTCTTCAAGTCCAATCAATAAACAAACTTATAGGTTAAGTCAATATTGTTTTCTTGTGAAAACTGGAATAAAAGTCTTACGGATAAAAAAAAACAATACTCACATATAATTCAAAAATTTCTTAATACACTATTTTGAGTGATAAATTACCGTGTACCACAGTGAAAAAAAAATTACCTGTGCAGCCGACTACGTACTGACAGCAGACGAACGGCAACTGCACGACACAATGTCACTATAAATGTATTTTATTTTGAGGACGTTACCCAGGGAAAGTACCCCGACTTAAGTTATGTTTATGAAAGAAAAGAAAGCAAAGAATTTGATATTTTCAAAGATATATTTAAATTGAATTTTTAAAATGTTTCCTGTCAATTTGTTAATGTCGATAACCTCTGAAATATGCGTTTGACAGGCGTTTACATATACATTAATCTAAAAACCAGTGCCGGAACGGTGTTCCGGCGCGTTCCGGCACCATGACACCACTGGTCTTTACACAAGAAAATTATTTTGCTGCAACCGCAAGAGCAACTAACGTTAAATGCTTGCAAGTTCAACACAATTCATGAAGTACGACGACAAAAGTGTGGAAACACATTCTTAAATTTAAACAAATTATTTAAGACGAAAGGTTGCCAAAACAAAAAGACCAGCTGATGCATTGCGCAAATATTTCCAGAAATTTTAATTGCGTAAGAAATCTCTCGGTGAAATATTACAGGACATTCTTTTGTAGAATTCATTTTTGGTATCTTGCCCCTGGACACATATATCTATGTAGTATGTGTAATATGTGTGAGTTTTCGTATTTTTTAAACTTTCGACAACGTCATTATGACTGCATATTGTGTAATCATCAAGTTTGACTCGACGCTGACTTCATGTGAACATGGCACAACTTAGTGCCGAAACCAGGTCGTGATTTATCGACAAACATTGGACTGGAGACGGACCAGGTAAATTAAAACCACTTTATTCTTTTGTAGTGTAAATGAGGTGAAATGTAAACATAATTTTGACAGTTCTACCAAAACATGTGTTCATTTAGCAGACATTTTGGGAGATTACAATTTTCGCCACACGCCAGTAAGGCTGTCCAGAACTAAAGTGAATCATCTTAATGTTTGGTGTTGATTTACTGAATCACTTTGACAAATATAAAACCTGTAGTAAATATCATCCTGCCTTGTCCATATGTGACGGAATAAGGGAACCTTACCTAACAGACTCCTAAGGTCATAGACATAGACATAGACATACTTTATTTGCACAAAACATTCTTTCGTGTGATACATACGAACAGGTGCATCGTCAATGGTTGTTCTAAATCTAACTAAAAATACAACTATAACAAATAAGTAACAGAAAAACAAACAGCTTAACTCAATGGATTATTATTAAATTACTAGTGGCTTGAAGGGGCTAAAAGCCCCTAATGAGGGAAAATTCAATTAATACTTATTTACTATAGTACAAAATACCTTCATAGCAAACTGAATCTACCTTACATTGATATCTAGCTTTCCACATGGTTTTCAATCAAATATCAGCATCACATGTTTTATGTAAACAAAGAGCAGACGGTTTTAGATCCCAATGTTTTTTAAACGGCAGATATTTTACGTCATTTCTCGTTTTCTGGTGAATTTCAAGCAATTTTATTATTTTCCCCACCATCACGGAATAAAGACCTTTAATTTGAGCTCTCTCCCATCTTTCTACGACTTACCAGACGCCCACAATTTTGACGCAAAAAATCACCTTACGAAATTAAATATATGATTGCAGGTCATAAAAAGCCCGTTCAAGGAGTTCATTTTTTAATTTTTCTTTAAATTGGTCTTCTCTCATATTTGTATAATGGAGGGGTAATTTGTTGTACATCTTTAAGCCTGCATACAAAGGACTTCTTTCAAATAAAGTTAAGTTGTGATTTGGCAACCTGAATAAATGTTCATGTATAGTAGTGTAATTATGTTTAAATTTGAATGTGTCAGAAAGATCATTCTTAATATTATGTATATAATTTAATAGTTCAAATATATAAAGTCCAGTAAGTGTTTGAATCTTTATTTTGAAAGAAAGGTTTACAAGAACTTCTGGGGTGGGAATGTGGATGATTCTTTTTTGAAGTCTAAAAACAGTTTTTACATCAGATGCCTGACACCATAAAATCAAACCATACCTCAAGATGGATTCCACATAAGCATGATAAATCATTTTTAGAATGCCAATTGACACACACTCTCTTAATTGAACAAAGATAAATGATGTGGACCTGATTTTCTTCTGAATAGCATCTATAAGTGCACCTTCCAGTTAATATTTTTGTCAAGGTGAATACTTAAGAATTTATGGGATTGAACTAAATTTGAAAAGTTGTGTAATTCACTTTCATTTTTGGCTGAAAATTTAATTATTTTAGTTTTATCAATATTGAGTTTTAAGCCATTCGTTCTAAACCAATTTTCCATATCTTGAATTACTTTTGTTAGAGTTGCGCAAAGATCCTCTCTGGTTTTACGTTTTATTACTGCTGTTGTATCATCAGCAAACAGAATTAGTTCCCTATTGATAGCTACCGGTTGGTCTACCAGATTCAAGGGAAACCCAGGCTGGGTGAGACTCTCCACAGTAACATGGAGGGCTCCTAGATGGCTGTCCTAGTCTGGTGACCAAGGGAGGTCACCAAGACCTCCCTATAAAAAAACCCTATATATTAAATTTATATAGGAGAATAATACATGTTAGAGAGCACGCCAAATAATGGGAGGGAATGAACACACATACTACGGTGAAACTAGCCGCCCCCTCTATTCAAGGTCTGCAGACTAGTAGATAATAATAATATTAAATAATATTATATTACCAGTTTGCCTAGTTCCTAAAAGGCCTGTGTGGAACCAAAGCTTGTGATCCTTCACTCATATTCAGGGTAACGTCCTCCATGAGGTACCTGTCTTATTAAAGTGATTAAGTGATTAAGTCAATCGAAGACCCAAAATATCCGGTTACTAGCAGTTACTAGTTAAGAACTTGACTGTACAAAATAGGAATGAAAACTTGGCACTTCAGAGGCAGGTCGAGATTCTTACTCGGGAGAAACATGAAATCAAGGAGGCAAATTTGAACTTTGAACAGGAACTCAGTCAAAAAGAGGCTGAGATCCTGAAACTGAAGGACAAAATTGAGGAGCTGAACCGTCGTTTGGCGGAGGGGGGTGGTTTGAGTGCCTCGAATTGGACGGTGGTGGGTGCTGGACGTGGGCGGAGAGCGGGGAGTAGCGGGATGGTGGACCCGGCTTTGCCGACTTCAAACTCATTTGGGGTCCTTTCTGGGGGCCCGGACGAGGGGGTGGGGCGGATAAACGGCTCTGACTTCCCTCCCCTTGTGGGAGTAAGGAGACCAAAAGCGGCAAATGGACGTAAATCGGGGGGGGTGGGGATTCGGGCTTCTGGATATGATCGGGTGAGTGGTTCGGTGGGACGGGGGAGAAACGCAAGGTCGAAAAATCGAAAGGTTGGGAAAATTAGTATTGTGGGGGATAGTCATGGGAGAGGATGTGGTTTGGGACTGGGGGGGCGCATGGGGGATTGGGATGTGGAAGCAAGTGTTCTGCCGGGAGCTCCGTTGGCGATGGTTGTTGATAGGGTGGAGGAAATTCGTGCGAAGGGAGATTTGGGGGATGGTGATTTTACGGTTGTGGTTGGGGGAACTAACAAAGTGACTGAGGACTCAATTAGGGGGGTGGGAAACAGGCTCGATGACCTGGCTGAGCGCCCTGGGAGACTCCTGTGGGTGGAGACACCGTTCAGGTGGGACCGGCCACAGGAAAATATTCTGATTAAAAAGCAGAATGACTTAGTGAAGGCAGCATGCATGAAACGTAAGTGGCCATACCTAGCAATAAATTCAATGCTTAATAGAAGCTGTTATACCAGACACGGACTTCACTTAAATCAGGAAGGGAAAGATATCCTATGTGATTTAGTAGCAAATTTCCTACATTCTGTGAACATTCCTGAAAAATGCAATAAGAAGCAAAAAAACTCAGAACTGAAAACGAGCCTAAACAATACATAAATTCCTGTGTTCAATATAGCGGCTGTAAGATTGATACCACTAGGCTTAGGCCTAAACAGAGTAATATTAAGAGACCAAATAATAAGCTAAAGATTATTCACCTAAACGTCAGAAGCATTGCAGGAAAAATTGGCCAAATAGAAATATTCCTAAACGATGAATCACCTGATATATTTCTAATCTCAGAGCACGGTCTGCAAAATGACTCAATTGAATCAATAAAAATGCATAACTATCATCTTGTAAACCATTTTTCCAGAAACAAAAGCAGACTTGGAGGAGTAGCAATCTTTTTCAGAAATAGCCTAAAGCCAGTAAACTTAAAAGTCTCAAACATATCCACTGTACTAAGTGAAGAGAACAATTTTGAGCTCTGTGACATTATCTTTAACATAAATGAAAGTAAATATGTAGTAGCAGTGGTCTATAGAAGCCCAGATGGTAATGAAGACAATTTTTTTGAAAAACTCAATAGCTATTTTTCCCAGATAAATCCAGAACTTAGGAACTCAAATCTTGTGATAGGGGGAGATCTCAACATAAATATCCTAAAGCAAGACAGACAAACTAAAAATCTTTTTAACCTTCTTGAAAGCTTTGGTCTAAAAACAGTAATAAATACTCCAACCAGAATAACAGAAAATACAGCCACTTGCATTGACAATTTTATAGTAAACTGTACAGTTTTAAATAAATCTACCATTGAACCCCATATTTCAGATCATCAAGCTATCAGCCTATCAATTAAATCAGGAGTGATCATTAAGGATAAGTTTAAGAGTAAAGAAATAAGATGTATTAAAAAAGAAAACCTCAATGAATTGAAAATTAGGCTAAGACAGGAAGTTTGGGATGACCTTTATTCAGAAAGTGACATAAATGAAAAATACAATATTTTATTGAACACGATTAAATACCATTTTGAAATAGCCTGTCCCTTAAAGAAAATAAAAATTAGAGAAACAAACAAAATAAAATGGGTGTCTGAGAATATTACATGTTTAAAAAATGACATGATCCAAAAATACAATAATTGGAAAAAATGTAAATCACCCCAGAATAAAAGTGAATACAACACAGCGCTGAGATTGTATAGGTGTGCAGTACAAAATGAAAAAGCAGAATGGTACAATAATAGAATAAATAATGCTGATAATAAATCAAAAGAAAGCTGGAAAGTTATTAATGATCATAGAAATAGTGGAAACAAAAAACATAAAAACATTAAACTGAATGTAAATGGCGAAACTCTCAAAAATCCCAAACAAATAAGTGAACAAATGAACAATTTTTTTATTGAAATAGCAACCAAACTAAATGACAATAACGACTTGAAATTGATGCCTATTACAGATAATGATAGTGAAGTAAATATAGAATTAGAGTATTTTAGACCTATAGATGAAAAAACACTGGCAAAACTTTTTTCTAAGTTTAAACCAAAAACATCAACTGGGATAGATGGTCTCAATATGAAAGTTTTTAAGGCCTGTCAACAGGAAATAATAAAGCCGCTTTTACACTTGATAAATGTCTCCATCCTGAAGGGGGTTTTTCCCGAGGGCTGCAAAATTGCCAAGGTTAGGCCTGTCTTTAAAAAGGGGGATGAGTTGGAGATGGGCAATTATCGACCGATATCACTGTTGCCTACAGTTTCAAAATTTATAGAGAAAGCTGTCTGTGACCAACTTGTCTCCTATTTGGAGGGTAACAACCTTCTAAATGGGAGGCAATATGGTTTCAGGAAATCAAAATCAACCAAATTGGCATTAATTGATTTTGTGAATGACTGCATTGATGCAGTGGAGGCCGGGGAGACTGTAATCGGTACGTTTGCAGATCTCAGCAAGGCCTTTGATTGTGTCGATGCGGCCATTCTTTTTCAAAAATTGTCGGCACTAGGAATTAAAGGATCGGCTCTTTCATGGATAGTATCCTACATGAGCGACAGATCCCAAGTGACCGAAATTGATTGGGAAACAGAATCTAAAGTAATGTCCGTCCAGTCAACTAAAAAATTGATCCTAAGCGGTGTTCCGCAGGGATCAATTATGGGCCCTGTTCTTTTTATAGCTTACATTAACGACATGACAAAGGCAATCCCAGAAAACAACATTTTTGTGTTTGCTGATGACACAACGGTTGTCACCAAGCACAGAAATTATGACAACTTGGAAGAATCAACATTCACCAAAATAAATTGTCTGGCCCAATACTTTGAACAAAACAAACTCAGACTGAATGCAGATAAAACTAATTTTATCTGCATTGAGACACACCAAAAAAAGAATTCAAAATTGGCAAGAGTACCCAACCTCTTCATTGGGGATGAGGAACTCGAGATTGCCACATCAGTTGATTTTCTGGGGGTGAGATTGGACGATGCCCTGGACTGGAGTGAGCAGTTGGAAAAAATTGAATCCAAGCTTGCAAAGGGGATTTTTGTCCTTCGCAGTTTGAGAAATCTTCAAAACCTTCAACTTCTGAAAACTATCTACCACTGCTTGCTCGAGTCCTATATCTCCTACTCTATTGTCCTCTGGGGTGCGACTGAAACAAACTTAAATCGAATCTTGATTTGGCAGAAGAAGGCCCTCAGAAGTATTTTCAAGCTACACCCTCGAACCTCTTGTAGGGAATATTTTCAAACCTTGGGTATTCTGACGGTGCCAAGTTTGTATATACTAGAAATAGCAACATATATTAAATCAAACAATTTAGAACCTCAAAACAAACTCCATAGTTACAACACTAGATTTAAGAACTCTTTTGCCATACAACATAAATTAGCTCTCTTTGAGAAAAAACCTTTGTATATAGGACAAAAAATTTTTCAAAAACTTCCGCTTTCCATTTGATTAGAAAACAATCTGTTAAAGTTTAAGAGTGGTCTTAAAAGTTTTTTACTAAGTCAATCATTTTACAACTTGGAAGAATTTTACTTGTTTTGTCAAACCACCAGAGGGCAGACCTAGCCTAACCCAACCCAATTAACCCAATCCAAAACAACCTAACGTTGCCAAGCCGGAGATGATCACATCTCCCGATATTGCGTCCCTTCGGGAGCAATGAATGACAGATCCAACGCCGCCTGCGCGGCCAGCTGGATGACAAACAAAGTAAGTACCAAGTAGCTCTTTATTATTAGCCTATTGGGTAAAAATATAACCCGAATGAGGTATCAGTATTATAGAAGATCATTATTACTCTATGTACCTATACTTCCTCTGATTGGTCAGGATTTTTTCCTCGCAGCTGGGGGTTAACAAATCGTGACGTTTTTTAAAGACCGGAAACCTAAAGTCGCTATAAAGGTTTCCAATCTACAAAAGATATGTCAGGATTTGTTTACTTCTCTTCTCTTCTCTACAGACCTTGCCACCCATTAGGCACAAATTCATACAGATTCATTAGGCGCGGACGTGGTAGAGACGTAAAACTACAAAATTTGAAGTCAGTTAGTCAACCGGAAGTGTCCAGTCAGTCGAGTTTTCTTCTTAGCCAGCTGGTCTGCAAAATAGATAATTCTCTTCCCTCACCCGTAAATGCATTGAAACCCGTAAATAAAAAAATTATTTTTCCAATACATCCACATTCGAAAGTAAAAAAGATGAAGTAATGTTTATTACATCCAGTACATAAGTTATCTATTATTTATAGTATTAATATTTTCATTGGTGACAACAGTTGTAACGTTGTAACCCTGTCAAATCATTTAATCATTCTCGTCACAACAACCGTCTGCTGCTCAACTCAACAAGGATCCTACCTAATTCAATAGCGTCCATACATTGTAGTTTAAAATGGTCACATATAGCTGAAACACTTATCTAATACTACAAAATTTTAAACTACTTCTATCGTATTCCTCAGCTCTTCTAGTTATAAGCATCATTACCCTGTGCGTTCGTAATTCCTTAGTTAATGCTCCTAGGTCAGGATTTTTACAAGCCCATCTTTATGTCGTTAATTGATCAGGCACATCTTCGATCATACTTCACGTAAGTAGGCTAATTCAACTCATAATTTAAATACACTGTTATGTAGTGGGTAGCTCCTCTGCTTCAGCCTTGCCTGGCATAAAGGCAAAAAGGCCTGGCTCAAACAGTGACAAGCCTTCCAAAATCATGTCTGATCCTGACATCAGTTCTATATCTGTGTTATGACTGAAAAATTGTTGGCTGTAATGTAGTATTATTTTGACATTTATTTATTTTATTTTGACCTGATTTTACTGACCATAGTTTGATTAGAAAGAAGCATATAGGCCTAAACTGTCATTTGTTTACAATGAGGTCAGTAACTGTCCGAGCACAGTATTTTTTCAGTTCCTGGTGGTTGACACGCTTTGCCAACTCCCCTATTGTTTCTTTTCTGATAATTGTTTTTTTATATGTTCTCACTGGCTGTCAACATGCAAGTTTGCTAGCAAGACAGGGTTTTATGCAGAGAACCGTTAGTATTTAGGTCACAGCAAAATTGTGATCAAGCAACACCATCATATTCATTGATGTTTAAAATTCATTCCTCAATTCACTTAGTAAAATAAAGGATATATATCTATCAGGCTATTCGATTCTGTCATGAACTAGCCTAAAACATAACCATAAAAATTAGGCTAATAAAACTAACAATCCAACCACAAACTATCTCAAACAAATTTGTTATTATATTTAAACAAACCAAACATTACTGATTTTAAAAAGCAAGAATATACTTTTTAAACAAATTTTTCTTATATTGTGACACTAACTTGTCTTCATGAAATTGTAAAAAAAGGAATTTAGATTTATTGATTGACTTGTTTGTTGTCTAAGGACTTGCTACTTTACTAACTCTTACATCACTTCTTAACTGGTACATCCTCTTATTATGCATTCCCCGCTGGCTCGAGGAGTCTTTGTCCTGCGAAGGATGAGGACTTTCGAAAGCCTTGCACTCTCCAAACTTGTATAAGCTACTTTGAATTAATAGACCAGCGCATATCTCATTCAATTATCTTGTGGGAAGCGGTAAAGAAAAACCTTGATCAGATTTTTGTCTGGCAAAAAAAAGCTTTCAGAACAATTTTAGGCATGTCACCACAGACTACCTGCAGAAATATATATTTAAAGAGCTTGGCCTTCTCACAGTTCCTTTAGGTTTTATTTTTTAATCAGTTTTGTTATATAAAAACTCAGAATATTCCACCAATCTTTATAGATCACACATACAACACCCGGATAAAGGGCATAGGTAGGTACATGCAATTCAACATAGATTAACCGCTTTTGAACATAAACCAAATTATATTGGAATGAAATTATACCAAGTGCTGCCAGAAAAATTACTTGGGATCCAGAGTTAGAAATTAATAAATTCAAGTTGAAGTAAAAAAATATCTGGTGGATTCAAGTTTTTACAACATTGACAGTTACCTCAACGGTAACAAAGTTTAAGAACCTTGACCTTACCAATTCCTTGTGGCAAAGGACCACGGATGGAGACATCAACGAGACCAACAACTACCAGCAACTGTGACCAGCCGCTTGGGTAGATAGCTTGTCTGGCTAACAGACTGGTGAGAAGTGCATGCTCCGTCAAAGCACTTAGCTCAGAATTTAAAAGGAACAGTGTACTCATCCTCATGTGTAGCTACAAGTTCCAGTGATATTTTGGTTAGGCCTTTTTCATTTTGTAAATTTGGTAGGACCTGTGGGTCAGTTTATTCAACGTCCTTAGCTTCTGAAGTGTTCTCCTTAGCATTTAACTCTAACTTAGGCCTAAATGGCTTAAGCCATGGTGACACTGCGTTACCCAACCCATGTGGTTCTCTTCAAAGACTTCTGAACTTCATTTCAAAGTAGCTCTGTATTCGAAAGGGTACTTAAAGCTTCAATGATGATTGTAGATTTGCCTTACTTTGAAAAATGTTTACATATATAATGCTGGTTCTTTGCTGAGATTCTTTTAATGTTACAGGTGTTCCAGTGTAGAATAAACATTTTAGATACGTATTCTGATAGGCCTACAAGAAGTTTAAAAAAGCCGCACTGAAGATCAAACAGAAAAGTCGGTGGCAAGGTAAGATTGATGGCCTTTTTATTTCAGTTTCATAGGTTCAGTTTAATTATAGAATAATATGCTAATTTGTAATTCAGATGATTTTTTTTTGGGTACCCTTTATTATGTCAGGCACAGATGAAGAACTATACAGATTGGCAATCTAATGCACTTTTGCGTGCCCGTTTTTTCGCGCGGCGTCAAGTTTGTTAGGTCGTTTTGCCGCACATATTGCATTGGTATCAAAGTTGTTAATGGCTATATTTGTTCTTTGGGACCTGAAGATTTGATATTGACGAAATTTTACTTGATACCAATGCAATATGTGCGTCAAAACGACCTAACAAACTTGACGTGCGCGAAAAAACGGGCACGCAAAAGTGCATTGGGTTGCCAATCTGTGTAGTTCTGGATGTAATGCGCCAGTTTGAGGTTATAATAAACAAGTTGAACTCAGTTCGAAGCGGAAGGCAGCACTGTGCTGTAGCGCACCGATTAACAATGCAATCAGCTGGCGAGCGTTAAAGACTTTGTCGCTCGTTCCTTAGTAAACAGCTGTTTTACAATGGTATTCGGTGTGTAAACTGACACTTTACACGAGGTTGTATGAAAAAATTCTTTAATTTGTTCTTTTTTGCCGCAGTGATGCTGATGGCACCTATCCTGTCGGAGGGGGGAGGGGGGCGGCTGGGCTACAACGGCCGCCAGCGACTGCCGAGCACAGACAGTGACGAGAGCAGCTCCGAGGACAATGCGGCAGCCGAGGGTCCCGGCGCGGACGAGTACAAATTCACCGAGTCCAGCCACGCCAACGTGGTGAGTCCGGTTTAGACGTCTGTGTTAGGAGAATTGATTTATTTCTGGGTTTCGTTCCCTTTTTTTATTTATCTTCTATTACGGTAATTTTCTGTTGTCAATTTCATATTAAAAAACAAACCAAATAGAAGATTTTGCTTAGAAGAAGGCGGCCAAATAGAAGGTGGCCGATGCAACAGCCGTGTAAATTCTTTGTTTGAAATTCATTGTTGGTGATAGTGATTTTATATTTTGATTTTGATTTTTGTGGACATTTGCCATCACTGATTGGTAAAAAACTAGTTTCATGACGTTACAGGATCTGGAATCTCATCCCGTCTATTGGTATTCTGTCCTAGCTCTGCTCTGATTGGGTGTGGGCGTGCTCTCTCTTGTTTGGTGATTATTGACACTTGTGATTTCTGTGCTATATCGTGTTCTTGATTTCTTTTCAGCATAATGTTTTTGTGACTGCTTTAGCTACAGTTCTCTGTTTTAGCTATTTTCTTGTCCAGGTTATCCTGGTAATCTTGTTATTTTCTAGGTTCTTATTTCCACCTGGAGACGGGATAAGATTCAAGATCCCGAAACGTTGTTAAACTTGTTTTTTACTAATCAGTTATGGCAAATCAAAAATCAAAATCAAAATTAAAGTTAATGTCAAAATCACTGATAAATATATTTAGGCCTACTAGAACTTGCTTGGTAGTAGCAACCTGATAGATCAAGCTATGTATGTGCGCACCTGCAGTGCGCAGTGAATTAACCATGCATTAGGAAACGGAAAAAAGAAAAGTAACAATCAGCAGATTGCAGAAAACCGATGTTAAATGCATGTTTATTGGGTAATTTAGAGGAATTTAGTGGCAGTACTGGAAGCAGTAGCAAAAATGTTGATTTGTTTACTATAGATTAGGTTTGAAGAATTGAGAAACATAATGGTTCATAGGAATACGTTATGATTGAAAACCATGTTTTTTCTGAGTGGTATGATGTAGAGGATCGTATGTCACACGCCCGGTAAGTTTTACAATACTCATATGAAAAGCCTGCAAAAATAGAACTTACTGGTCTATTAACGTAATATACTAATGAACTGATCCTAGTATCCAACGAGGCTTTCAAATAATCCATTCTACGCTAATCTTTGACTTAATTTCTTCTTAAACTACCACTGTCTTACGAAACAGAAATTAACTGAAAATTTCTCACCTCTTTACCATATAAATTCAATCTTTCTTTAGTTAAAGTAAAATCAAAATCTTCTAAATTAAATATGAATAGATCGCTAGTACCTGTTTTTGTTTTTCACTACCACCTTTGTCCCCCAGGTCCTGATGGGTTTAAATGACCTTCGCAAGGCCGGTCAGTTCTGTGACGTCACGCTGTCGGTCGACGGAGTCAAATTTCCGGCTCACCGAAACGTATTGAGTTCCTTCAGTCCTTATTTTAAGGTATTGTTGTACTGTTCAATATCAAACAATATTAAATAATTAACAGGTTACTAACCTTGATTCATCAACGATTCCCAGTAATCCTTACGAATTGTTTTCGAATCATGGTTAGTAACCTGTAATATTATTCAAATCACGATTCAGGAGGCAATCATCATGAATAAACAATATTCACTTCATCTTGTTGGCATCACTCTAGAATAAGTTTGGTTATGTTATGTAGGAGGAAGTGTAGACTAAGTTTTGCTAACTTTACAGTTATATTTTCATGCCTAATCTGTAATTGAAAAAGTCTGTCCCCTTCTTGCAATATTTCAATTAGTTAGTCTTTCCTTCTTTTTAGGTTGTATGTCAAACATTGGCATGAAATTTATGTAAATTATAATATTAATTACAGTACTGATACAATGAATGGAATTTATGAATCTCATAATTTTGTCAGTCAAACAGATCTGACTACTTTTGACTTGAGCACTAAAAAAAAGTCCCAGTAAACGGAAGTAAATTTCATAGCTTTTCACCATAAAAATTCAATCTTTCCCGGACGAATTGTTCATATCAAAACCCGCTGTTTGTTGGCCACCCGCGGTTTGTTGATTTATTGGAAAAATCTGGAATTTGGCTTTTTTTATTATTGAAACTAGTGGTTTGTCCATTTGAATCATTAGTCATACCATCAAAATCTTTGTAAAAAAATCCTATATTTGCTAATGAACAAATTGTACAGGCTTTAATTCAGTGGAAAGCTTCAGGGATGAATACTAAAAGGTGAATTATTGACACTTTTATATTTGTTTTTTATTGCTTTTCCTTTTGAATTCATCATTATAACCTTTATGTTTTCCTGGTTACTCCAGGTTGTAATTCATTGTCAATAT
The DNA here is from genome assembly GCA_035578135.1 of Flexamia atlantica. Lineage (NCBI taxonomy): Eukaryota > Metazoa > Arthropoda > Insecta > Hemiptera > Cicadellidae > Flexamia > Flexamia atlantica. The sequence continues at coordinate 5,268,379 of JAQJVK010000023.1, read as the reverse complement.
TATACCTCTAATATTCCAGTACAGAGATGATTGTTGGTTCAGTCAAAATTTGTGATGGAACATTGTTGTACTGTCTCTGATTATGCTCATGAAGGCTGTCAAGCAATGCTAGTGATAATTGAAAGTGCAGTAGCAGCTTGATGTTAGCATCGATGGAACACAAAAGTGACTGCTGCTTGTATCCCAGTATGGTAATGTCAATAACTAGTTAACTAGTCACTTTTACTGGAGTTGTATTGTATGTCTGGATCTTGTAAGCATTATTTTACTGCCTTAACACCTCCACTGCGTCATGAGTAACTGGTTACGTGTGCCAGTCATTGCCAAGAGTGCGGCAGCTGAAATCGATGATTATTCCCTGGGTGCGTTTTGCCTATCTCGGTTATTTGTAATGCAATCGCTATATATGTTATATTTCCGAATTCGTTGATACTTTTGTCTTAAAAATATATTGTCAGTATTCCTCGCATAATTTAGTAATGAATTCTCGGTACTTTGGTATTATACGGAGGCCACCCTCATACAGCACGCTGCGGCGGTTATGTTAGGTTAGGTTGTCATAAATACGTTAGTAGAACTTTCCTCATTTCGTTACGAATCGAACGATACCAGATGAGTCATACATTCGCCCGCCAAATCCCCTCCAAGTAGGCCTATGTCGGGTTGTTGACCGGAGTGTTTGCATCACTTGCCTACAGGATTTGGCAGGCGTAAGTATGACTCATCCAGTATCGTTTGATTTATAACGAAACGAGAAAAGTCCTACTAACATATTTATGATAACCTAACCTAACATAGCCGCCGCAGCGCGCTGTATAAGAGTGGCAATCGGGTGTTGCCGCTAGCGGCGGTGACGCTTTACCTCGCCGACATCGCTGCCTTCTGGGAGGCATAATATAACGACAGCTATTCATAATTATGTCAAATTTGGACAGTAAGTCAATTAAAGTATGTTCTCTCCAAATATGTAGTTTTTTTGATATCCATTTAAAAAAACCTCTCTAAAAATAGTGGCCTCCATATAATACCAAAGTACCGAATTCTCTAAGTTTTACATACTGTACAAACGAATACCCTACAGTTATTAGTTTTTTCATATTTTCTTCCTGGGATGATGTCAGCAACGAACCCCAAGCTGCAGAATGATTAAGAAGGTCGTCTTAGTTTCTGTGATGGCAACTAGAGTGCTCTAGCTTCAGCCTCAGCTGATATATCATGCGGGAAATGTGGGTTTTGCCATGAGTAACCAGTTCCTCGTGACGCACAGATGTTATGACTAGGCATAAAGAACCCGTTACTTGTGACACATTGGAATAAAGATCAGGGTATAATTCTACCACAATGAAGGTGTTAAACCATGATTTTTCTGTAAGCAGTGGTGTGCCCAGGATTTTGCCCTGGGGGGGGGGGGGTCAGACCAGAAGCCTAGAGTATTTTTGGAACAGCTGGAATTTCCAGTCACGCGGATGGACTGGAGGTCCTCCCCCCTAAAACTGTGAAAAACAAGGCACCTTACACACCGGTATCGCAGATACGATGTTGCTGAAATTTTTCTTGTCTATGACATGCCACTCGAAAACCAACCAATGTTATAAAATGGAGCTTTACACACTGGTGTCGAAGAGACGATGTCACAGCCAAGATTTGCCGTTACAGCAATAACACAATATTTCTTGCTGTAAAGACAAAGAACGGTTCCCTACATCCATTTGGGTTGCAATCCATGGGTACGATGAACACCAGAATCATACCATAATTTTTGTTCATAAAGACAACAGCCGGTTGCCTGAATAGAATAAAAGTCAGCGACATCATGTCCGCTACATCGGTGTGTAAGGTGCTTTAAGTGTTTAATATTGCTGGTTTAGGCTATATTAGAATGCTATCTGTAACTTAATGAAGGTCATGAGCTGGAAAGTTAGGATGAGTCCATTTATGAGCTTGGGGGAGTAAAGTAATTCCTGGCCAAATTCGGAAGGAATGACACAGGAATTGAGCAGAAATTCTATAAAATATCTATAAATGAGGTATTAAATAATATTGTACAAAATATTTATAAATTTTTAATTTTTAAATAAAAAAATTAGCTCTGTGAAGGTTCAGTCCCCCCCACCCCCCCTTCGGCATGCCCCTGTCTTTAAGCTCATTGCTCTTCCATAGGTAGGCTTACCAGACGTCAGGGATTTCCTCGGACAGTCCGGGTTTCAGGCTTGCGCCCGGGAAAACGTCCGGGGTTGAATTTTGTCTGGAGTTAGTCAGCCTGCGTGAAAAGGAGAGGAAATGCCTGAAATAAATGAACTGGTAGTGAGTTTTGAGCAGTTTTTAATACAAAACAAAATAATTTTTAAACGAAACGAAGGGATACTTCATGGTTTCACTGGGTATTACGCTAAAAGGCTCTCGACCAGTGACGGGCTAATTCGTCGCAGGGACAACTACTCAACTGCGTCTTCTGCTCGTCACAATGCCTTCATCATTGTTTTGTTAGAGCTAATCAGTATTCCAGAAACGATAATGCCCTGCAAAAACGGCAGCAGAGAAGCCCATCTGCCGAGGATTAAACCAGACCAAACTTTACCACACCATTTCATTTAGTTTCCCTTGTCCTCCTCTTCTCCCCCCCTTTCTTTTGGTGTCTCGGGTTGGCTCTGAAAATTTATGGTAAAATTTATCCACAGGCCATGTTCCTGAGCAAGTTGGCGGAGTCGAAGCAGAGCGTGGTGGCGCTGAAGGGCATCGAGGTGGACATGATGAGTCTGCTGCTGGACTACGCCTACACCAGCTCCCTGGTGATCACCCGGGCCAACGTGCAGGCCCTGCTGTCCGCCGCCAACCTGCTGCAGGTAACTGACCTTCAGTGTTGCCTACACCAGCTCCCTGGTCATCACCCGGGCCAACGTGCAGGCCCTGCTGTCCGCCGCCAACCTGCTGCAGGTAACTGACCTTCAGTGTTGCCTACACCAGCTCCCTGGTCATCACCCGGGCCAACGTGCAGGCCCTGCTGTCCGCCGCCAACCTGCTGCAGGTAACTGACCTTCAGTGTTGCCTACACCAGCTCCCTGGTCATCACCCGGGCCAACGTGCAGGCCCTGCTGTCCACCGCCAACCTGCTGCAGGTAACTGACCTTCAGTGTTGCCTACACCAGCTCCCTGGTCATCACCCGGGCCAACGTGCAGGCCCTGCTGTCCGCCGCCAACCTGCTGCAGGTAACTGACCTTCAGTGTTACCTACACCAGCTCCCTGGTCATCACCCGGGCCAACGTGCAGGCCCTGCTGTCCGCCGCCAACCTGCTGCAGGTAACTGACCTTCCATGTTGCCTACACCAGCTCCCTGGTCATCACCCGAGCCAACGTGCAGGCCCTGCTGTCCGCCGCCAACCTGCTGCAGGTAACTGACCTCCCATGTTGCCTACACCAGCTCCCTGGTCATCACCCGGGCCAACGTGCAGGCCCTGCTGTCTGCCGCCAACCTGCTGCAGGTAACTGACCTTCCGTGTTACCTACACCAGCTCCCGGTCATCACCCGGGCCAACGTGCAGGCCCTGCTGTCCGCCGCCAACCTGCTGCAGGTAACTGACCTCCCATGTTACCTACACCAGCTCCCTGGTCATCACCCGGGCCAACATGCAGGCCCTGCTGACCGCCGCCAACCTGCTGCAGGTAACGGACCTTCAGTGTTCAAAATTTTATGATATATTACGACATACAGTTCTCACTCAGCCGGCCTGGGTTCAATTCCCGTCTGCGGCTCTAAGCAATTTTATCATACGGAAGTGCTGTGAGGACAGGTCAGGCTTTGTCAAGGTTCATTAAGGACCTTGGAATATGACGGAGAATGAAGGCCTGCGATAAGCTAATTGTGAAGGGTGTACAATAAGCCAATTCCGCTGCGTTGCAATACCATGGTCAAGTGAAGCCATGGCTCTCTTTTAAAGAAGAAAAAAACATAAAGAGCTTGATTTGCAGCGGAAAGGCGTTCTGAGACCTCTTGCTCCCGTTAAAGATGATCACGCATAATCGGTGGTAGCAGCTTTACCGCCAAAGAGAATCGTGTGTAATCGCCGGAGAATTGGCCACAAGAGACGATCGCGTGTAATCAGCCGATCGCATGTAATCAGACAGAGAATTTAATTGCCATGGGAGAGGGGATCAAGTGCAATCGGCCGGAGTAATTTTGCTGTAAATAACGCTCGCATACAAGAATGGAAATTACCCCGATGATCGGCCTGAACTTAGTGCTCTTTTTTTAGTCTTGAACTAAACCGAATGTTGAAAACACCCAAAAGACTTAGTACTCGCACAAGCATCATAAAAATTGTTTAAGCAATTTTGTTTGGTAAAATGATGCTTTCTTAGTTTTTTTTATTTATTTTTGTTTATCAAAAAATTTGTGTTTAATAAAATGTGACTTTTGAAATTTTTTTACCTATTCTCATATGCAACTAATATTTTGATGAAGGCATGAATGATGAGGGGGGTTTATACAAACTGGCAAGTCACAAGTTTCGGTACCTCTATATCCACAAATTAAGCACTGGCCACACATATCTGTGGCCAACCCAGGACAGGTTAGGTGTGGTCAAACAAGACCTCGCCAGTTGCTTGATAATGCAGCAAAATCAAGAAAGAAGGAAAATTGTTGCCTATTATGAAGGTTTTACTTAATTTCTATGTCTAATTTGGTGATTTGAGAAGCATTCAGGGAGTGTTTGAACTGAATAACCATATGTAGCACCTTAGAAAGATTAGCTAACATAAATAACAATGAGAGTCTTTAATGTACAGGCCCCTTAACTGATTTTATTTTTGTGTATGTGTTTTCGTTCATCAAACCGCATTTGAAATGTTGGAACAACAGCCGGGTCAGGATCTTTAACCTGTTAGATCCCACGGGCGCGCCGATGCGTCTGCAGCCTCTGGTGGAGCTTAAGGGAGTTATACTCACCTAGTTAAATGATTTGCCACCAGGCTGCGCTAGAGCCGTAGTTCAATGATTTGCCATCAGGCTGCGCTAGAGCCGTAGGCTTTATGAGTCAAACGAGCGTCCGTCGGACTGTGTGTACGTGGCCGAGGGATCTGAGGCGTTGACTGACGAGTTAAAGTCGCAGACCTTCGGAGCGTCGCGGGTTCGAATCCCACTCATGCGCAATCCCTATTAGGCTTGCAAATGTGTGGTGTAGTTTTGCAAGCCTAAAAATAAATCAGCCCACCTAAAATAAATAGCGACTGGCTTGGGTGGAAGTTGACGGCATTTGTAAGTTTAATAGGGATTGCAGTGAACACCAGTTTTGCTTCTTTTTACCCTTGTATAGAGGAGGAGGACACGGTTTTTTATTTTTTATTATTTAATTCAGTCAATACATATGGACAATCAGAAAGGTCATAATCAAAAAATTAGAGCAAATACAGACAAAATAAAAACATTTCAATTAAAACTTGAGAAATAAAAAAAAACTTATGAGTCAATGGGTTAAAAGGACATGTTTTGCGGATAGTATAGAGTGATCGGATTTTGAAACTGCAAAGAAGGCACACATCGATTTATGCAGTTTATAATTAAAAAGCTGTCTGCTTACTGTAGGATTGCCCACTTTTTACCATTCCGTCAATCAAAAAATTAATTTGACTCAATTTTGTTAATTTACACTCACAATTCCAGTTCATATGTTTAATTATCAATCATAAATGAGGAGGAAAAATTTTTATTCCTGCAAAGTCATGAAAATCCCAGACAATACACCAGAAAACCTCAATCCCTGGACTGTACCGGGAAAACCAGGATGTCTGACAACTATGATTTTGAATTGAATTCATTCATTAGAGGAGCCTCTTTTGTACGATGGGATGAATTAGAATCCATAGACCTATTATTGACTGTAAAAAGTGTTACAGCTGTGGGGTAGCTACAGTGAAAAGAGGAGGTAAATACATCATCTCCATTATAAAATGCTCTTGCCCGTTGATACCCTTTTGGGGGTGTGTAACTACAGTTGGTGGTGTTCAGAATAAAAAGGAAACGTTTGTTGGATACATCTAATACTTTTATTATTGGAAGTTTTCTGTAAGTTAACACGTTAGCTGCCACGCATATTTTTGTGCTGATTACCGTAGGTGCCTCGCACATTTTTTGTTGAAATTCTAGTTATGTGATGTTTTTTGTCTTTTTTGAGGTTAGTTATGATGACTTTTAACAAGATAAATAAAAATACATGTAAAAAAATTTGGTGACCGATCGGGTCGGCATTAAATTTTTTGGAGGAATATTCTATGCTATTTTGACGTGCCGACCCAATCGGGCCGACACAGCAAAATTAGAAACTATGAAAACAACCTAATTAGAAACTATGGTACAAGCTGTATACCAGTAAATTGCATTGTAAACGATTTTTGGGCACACAAGAGATAAGATAAACTCAAGAACAGTGATATATTAGGTGTATTCAATGATATTAAATAATTTTTAATAACGAGAAATGTCGCTGGGAAACGATGCCGACCCGATCGGATCGGCAAAATTGACGCGAAAGCTTGAGACACTTCCAGTGCCGCAATGCTATCTAGGAGGCTTGGGATGTACTACGTCGTATTAGTTCCCTGGAGTGCCCCTAGGTGCCTATCAGAGACATTTATCGGCGATTCGGTCAAACGTTGCACTATTCCGGTTGCTGACCCAATCGGGTCGGCAGGTTGCTCCGCCCGACCTACCTATGCTGACCCGATCGGGTCTGCGTGGCAGTTAACGTGTTAACGTAAATAAATATTTGATAGCATTCTCCCCAGTATAGCCAACTTTTTGTAGGTCCTACCGGTGATCCAGGCGGCCTGTCTGTTCCTGGAGAGGCACATGGACGCCACCAACTGTCTGGGGATCCACTGCTTCGCCGAGGCCCACGCCTGCACCGAACTGCAGAAGAAAGCCAAAGACTACGCCCTTCAGTGAGTTTATCCTAGTGACCATTCCAATGTCGGTAGTGAAAGGTCCACGTAAATGTTTCTCACTATTTGTTTCCTCCTTGTTTTTCTCTTGGGGCCCCCTGAAATTCATCAGCAAGTTTCATTTAACTAGGTTTCATTTCAATTATCTCTTTTAAAATTTTTCCATCCTCTATAAAATCTTAAATAATCAATCCATAACCCATTTAGATACATTAGATACATTACTTTGAAATGGCGACCTACCCAGATAGGTATTTTAAGCCAAGTATGAATGACAGATGATTGTGGCGCGATCTTGTAGTCTTGTTACTGACCCAATTAAGCTGAAACCTAATCCAAAATTACCATTGCCAACTAGACGATAAAACTCTTTTAAAACTTTCCTCGGCATTTTTCAACATCCAGTTCTGGATGATTTTTCTAATACAGTAATCCCCACAAACCTGCAGTTGTTAACTTGTCGATTATTTTAGCTTCCCGCCAGGGAATGTATTTTTCTTGAAACAGCATTGTAAGTCGAATTTAAGGCAACGTTGGAATGTTGTAAAGTTTTGTTAAATGTTATTGTAAGCTCATGATAAAAAAATGAAATCTTAGGAATAAAGGATTTCTTACTTTCGGCCTGATAGCTCAAAATTTCACAAACTCAGCGCCCTTGTGGTCTACGTAATACGTTAATATAAATAAATTCAGCGAGTAATAAATTCTTTGAGAGTAGTTTGAGATATTTAAAGTTTGTTTCTGGAGTTGGGCAAGCTTAAAGTATTTAAAGTTTGAATCTGGAGTTAAGCTCTCAAATTATGAATTGGATATTGTTTTCTTTACTTATGATAACACCTTTGTCAGGAACTTCTGGGAGGTGTGCCACCAAGAAGAGTTCCTGACGTTGACTGCAGCCAAGCTGGTGGAACTGACGAGCAGTGATGAACTGGAGGTGGAGAAGGAAGAGGCAGTTTTCCAAGCTGTGGCACGGTGGTACAACCACAAGCCTGAGGCCAGGAGACCGGAGTTTGCCAAGGTAGGTGGTGGCCACGAAACCAGAGTTGCCTAGGTAAGTGGTGGTCAGGGGACCAGAATTTGCCAAGGTGGGTGGTGGGCAGGAGACCAAAGTTTGCCAAGGTAGGTGGTGGCCAGGAGACCGGAGTTTGCCAAGGTAGGTGATGGTCACGAAACCAGAGTTGCCTAGGTAAGTGGTGGTCAGGGGACCAGAATTTGCCAAGGTGGGTGGTGGGCAGGAGACCAAAGTTTGCCAAGGTAGGTGGTGGCCAGGAGACCGGAGTTTGCCAAGGTAGGTGATGGTCACGAAACCAGAGTTGCCTAGGTAAGTGGTGGTCAGGGGACCAGAATTTGCCAAGGTGGGTGGTGGGCAGGAGACCAAAGTTTGCCAAGGTAGGTGGTGGCCAGGAGATCGGAGTTTGCCAAGGCAAGTGGTAGACAGGAGACCGGTGTTTTCCAAGGTAGGTGATGGTCAGGGGACCAGATTTTGCCAAGGTAGGTGGTGGACAGGAGACTGGTGTTTGCCAAGGTAGGTGGTGGGCACCGGACTGGTGTTTGCCAAGGTAGGTTGTGGGCACGAAACCGGAGTTGGCCAAGGTAGGCATTGGCCAGGAGACTAGAGTTTGCCAAGTTAGGCAGTGGCCAGGAGACTAGAGTTTGCCAAGGTAAGCAGTGGCCAGGAGACTAGAGTTTGCCAAGGTAGTTGGTGGGCACCGGACTGGTGTTTGCCAAGGTAGGTTGTGGGCACGAAACCGGAGTTGGCCAAGGTAGGCATTGGCCAAGAGACTAGAGTTTGTCAAGGTAGTTGGTGGGCACCGGACTGGTGTTTGCCAAGGTAGGTTGTGGGCACGAAACCGGAGTTGGCCAAGGTAGGCAGTGGCCAAGAGACTAGAGTTTGTCAAGGTAGGCTGTGGCCAGGAGACCAGCGTTTGATAAGGAAGGCAATGGCCAGGAGACTGGAGTTTGCTATGGTTGGTGGTGGCAAGGAGACCAGAGTTTTCCAAGGTAGTTGGTGGTAGGAGCTGGAGGTGTAGAAAGAAAATGCAATGTTCCTGGCCATGGCTCAGTGGTACGATCTCAAGCCGGAGGCAAGGAGACCGGAGTTTGCCAATGTACAAGACAAAAAAGATATTTGCTATCAATGGTTTATCTGGGAATATAAATGAAGTGAAAGTGTTGACAAATCTGCTCTTTGATTGTAAAGTTTTACTTCAGTCAAAAATATATCATACAAAATTGCTTGGCATGATTTCCAAGCTTAAGAGCATCTGTAACGATCTGACCTGGTTGGCAGGTGTTGGAGACAGTGAGGTTGCCGCTGCTCAGTCCGTACTTCCTACACGACTGTGTGGAGAGCCTCCCAGTGGTGCGGCAGAGCCCTGAGTGTTACAGGTTGGTACACCGGTTCGTTCGTAAATCATTACTACGAACAAATGATATACCAGTTTGTCAGTAAACCATCACTGACAAACTGCACCTTAAAGTACCCCTTACTGGTTGTTAGCATCTTACATGTTAATAAAATGTAAAGTAGGCCGGCTCGTAAAGTATTACTGTCTGCAGTGTACCTTAAAGTACCCCTTACTGGTGTTTGGCATCTTTTATGGTAATGTAATGTAATGTAGGCCAGCTTGGTAAATCATTACTGCTTGCGGTAGACCGTCTTGCTGGTGAAATATTACTGGATCCTGCAATTATTTTTTGTCTTTGTCAAAGGTCCAACGTTTATCCAAATATTTTTTTACATGTAAAAAATTTTGTTTAGCTTTTGTCTTTGTACCACAGTTGTCCTTATCGTATGGACAACTGTAGCTGCAGTTAAAATATCTCCTGAGTTATTCACACGGGTATAAAGAATAATTCAAAGTCTAACCATGACTTTAAAGATATACTAAAAAAACTTCCATGCAGAAATTTTTGCATCAAGTCCAGTTTTCAAGTCCAAATTGTTGTAAACGGCTCAGATATTTCTTTTGAAAGTGACCTGATTAATAAATTTCCTCAAAATATTGATGATTACCTCAGATGTAGAAAATTTTTTAATGAAAAATCAACAGTTTTTTCCTATACTACCCAGTAAAATCATTTTAGATGTAATGCAAGCCTGTTTAACCTTTTGTAAAGCTTATGCAGATGTTTTGGTTAAAATACAAAATAAACATACAGAATTTGATATAATAAACTTTACAGGTATGTTGAAGAGGCCAAACTGTACCACTTGCTGCCTGATAGACGAGCAGAACTCACCTCTGAGAGAACGAAACCTCGCAATAGCGCCGATACAATTGAGGTACCAGTATTCACGATTTCAAAAATAAGAATTTTATTAGAAGAAGGAAAGTCCATAAATTTCTTATCGTATTTTGTTTCCTCAAACTGGTTAGTTTATAAGTTTTCAACAGAAGCTAAGAAGTTTAAACTTAATCTATCTTTTTTTACATTTTCATTTAAAATGCTCCTTGGTTTGATAGTTATCTCTTTACATGATTTGTTTGCCCCAGGTGATCGTGGCTGTGGGAGGGGAGGACGAGAAGGTGGTCCTTAGATCCGTCGAGTGTTACTGCGTCAAAACTCGGACCTGGAGGTCCATGGCCTGCCTCCCCTTCGCTGTCAGGTAAGGGAAGGAGGCGTTTAGACTTTGTTGTATCGTAGAAAGGAATTTAATTCCTTTGAATACAAAATAGTTATTTATTATGCTAAATCCATATTTATTAAGAGTTTTATTGTGGATCGGATACCTACCTTTGGCCTATCAGACCTATCTTTATTACATAACTTAAAACTCTTTAATCTCTTGAAGTCCATGCCCGCGTATAAGCGGGATACCCAAACCTTGCCACTGGGCTACGCCCGCGTATACGCGGGATCGTGGCCTTGATTCAAACTTGGTGCTTTTTCCGCCACGGGAGAAGTCGGAATGCTTTGTTTTACTTCGGTTACGTTCGGGAATAGTCAGGCTGTCTCTGGGATATTTTGTTTTGCGTATTAGCAGTCTGCATCATTGAAATTCTACAAGCTGCTTTGTTGACAGCTGGCCCGTGTTTGTAAATATTGCGCAATAGCGGACTGAAAACTTTCTAGGGACCGTGAAATTAGCTTAAACAGTACAAAAGAAGCTGCATCAGACTTATAGGCCTAGTTTAACATGTCTTAAGAGACTTCGGTTCAACCAGAAAAACCGTCATTCGGACGGCTCTTGGTCCCGAGTTGTCCGGATCAGACTCCTCTGTATTACAGATTTAATTTGTTTTGCAGCAAGCACGGGCTGGTAGCGAGTGGCAAGAACACGCTGTACCTGGCGGGGGGAGAGTTCCCCGATGGTTCGGCCTCTCGCTCGGTGTGGAGGTACGACCCGGCGCTGGACATGTGGCTGGAGATGGCCTCCATGCTGGTGCCTCGCTCCGAACTGGGTAAGCCCGTGATTTAAAGGAGACACTGGTCATGATGTTAATCGTTGATTATTTTGCCTCTGCGCTTTAAAGGAGAATTCATTTTATTTATTGATTCTTTTATTTGTTTTACTGAAAGTAAATTGTTTTTGGATTACTTTGAAGCAGGTATTTTAAACCGTTAATAGCAATTATTTGTCTTGACTAAAAATTACTTGTAGCTATTATCTTCCAAAATTAGTCTTACCACAGTAGAATGTCAGCTATCTGAAATAATCGGAGAACAAACAGGGTGTTTGGATAAGTGATAACTCAGTTAGTTGATTTTAAGATAGAACAATAATTGTCATATCTTGACCCGCCGCATGTTGGCAGGACTGGCCATGCTGGACGGGTGCGTGTACGCGGTGGGGGGGTGGGAGGGCTCCTACAGGCTGGACTCGGTGGAGCGGTACGACCCGTCGACCAACAGCTGGAGCCTCATCGAGCCCATGAAGATGGCCGTCACCAGTCCCGCCGTCATCGCACACGAGGGCATGCTCTACGTCACCGGTGAGTGAATGTTGTCTGGTCAAAATTAATTAATCAATCAATCAATCAAAACATCCTTTATTCATCTCAGTACATTACATACATAAATAGCGTCAAAATGTTTGTCTTAACTAAACTAAAGCTGCTAAAACTAACAATTAACTAAAACAAAATATATACATTTCCCATTTGTGGCATTTTTAGATTGTGACAGATCTACCTGGAAAAATCCTCAATTTTGTAACAACACCAATCACATAAATGGTATTTTAGATTTTTGGAATTTTTTATGGAGCTTGGCAGGCTATTATACAACTTAATACCAGAATAGTAAGGAGTAGTTTCTAAGGTGGAAGATTGATGCCGGGGGTATGTAAGGGTATCCCTGTGCCGTGTATTATAGCTGTGAAAATCTGAATGAACAGGAAAATTTGCCAGATTTTGTTTGATAAAAACAGTTAAGTTATAGATATATATGCAAGGAAAAGTAAGAATTTTGGTTATTTTTGAAAATTTGCCTACAAGAATCTCTGGTTTGAAGTGAATATATATTGCGAAGGATTCGCTTCTGAAGCTTAAATACCTTTTGTCCCATGTCTGAATTACCCCAAAATTATTCAGGACTTTGAAAATGATGTGATCTAAATACGCTCTTTATTGTAATATAATTTTTAATTTGTTAAGCATGTTTTGGTTAACGTTTGAAAACATAAGAGTTAGTTATTGTGGAATCGTTCGTCTGGTTAGCGCTTAAATACCTTTTGTCCCATGTCTGAATTACCCCAAAATTATTCAGGACTTTGAAAATGATGTGATCTAAAAACGCTCTTTATTGTAATATAATTTTTAATTTGTTAAGCATGTTTTGGTTAACGTTTGAAAACATAAGAGTTAGTTATTGTGGAATCGTTCGTCTGGTTAAAAGTAAGAATAAGAATAAGAATATCTTTTTTGTCGTTTAACACATAAAGTATAATAGACAACATCAAAAATGTACAATTAAAAAAAAAACCTGTATATACAATGCAAACTTAGATGCTAATCGTGTCTAACTCTAAAAATTCATCTATCGAATAAAAACTTTGGTCTAGAAACCATTCAAACAGTCTGTTTTTAAACTTAATCAAATTTTGCTCCCAAAAATCTATAGGCAATTTATTATAAAATTTGATTTGGAGAAATTTATGGCTTTTAGTTGATTTGGTTAGTCTGATTGATGGAATTTCTAATTGATTACAAGTTCTGGTATTATGACTATGGACTGAATTACATTGAATAAAAGTGGCTACATTTTCTTTAACAAACATTATATTGTAAAACTGGACAGTATATTGGTTGAACTGGACTTGTCTATTTTGAGAAATTAAAAAGTAATTGAATGTGGTACGTAGGAGGGGCAGTGCTGGAGGATGGGGACGGGATAGAGCTGGTGCAGAGGTACGACCCACGCAGTGACACGTGGACCGAGCTGGCGCCCATGTTGATACCTCGCAGCGGAGCGGCCATCTGCGTCCTCGGCTCCAACATCTACGTTGTCGGTGAGCCGGTCTTGTCTTGTACTTGGAATTGTTATTAGGAGATTATACTTTTACAGGGTGTCTACCTGTTCTCTAAATCCTCCCAAGTCCTCCAAAAAGTGCTCCTTTTGACCTGAAGGTCCTTCAGTTTTTCAAGTTTTAGGAAACTGTGATTTTTGTATATTTATCAGACTATTTGGATGTTTCAAATGTACCGCTGTGAAACACAAATTTTGGTGCCACTATAACTAGTTTTCAAGAAATATTGTGAGTTATTCATTTGTAAATTAGAAAATGACTAAATTATGTTAGTATTTTTTTATGACTAACAATGATGTTTTTCATGAATACCACAAACAACACCACACCAAGAAATGTCACTGGATCCTCAAAGATTCTGTTGGGCCCTTTAAAGGTCCTTCAAAAATCCTTTTTGCTGCATATGATGTGGTAGACACCCTGATTTAATATCTTCAATGATATTTTAAGTTTCTATTCTTTTATTTCAATTTTGAAAGCTAGGGAAGTATTTGTTAGCCAACTAATTCGTTTTCTCCTTCTTAAGAACCTTACAGACATACCGATAATTGCTGAATATCTGGTTTCGCAAAAGATACGTATGGTTTAACAAAAGATATAAAACTCCATTAAATGTAATATTTGTGGTTTTGCAGTTGTTAGTTTAGTATTGATTGATTCTTCCTTCTTTCAGGAGGGTGGCATGCTTCAACAGAGAACACCAATAGGGTAGAATGCTACGACGTACTGAAGAACACGTGGTCTTTCAAAGCATCCATGTGCGAGAGGAGGTATCGACCAGGTAACATTCATTACTTAACTAACAACAAATTATATCTGTGGTCTTATACTTCTTTGAACATTTATGGAGGATGATCTTACAACAATCATTGATATAACATTATAAGATCTTTGTGGTTTTACGATTAAAGGTCAAGCTTTACAATAAACATTTGACCCATCTTGATCACATTTTTGCAATAATTTGTACTCGGCGATGTTAACAAGTCATCATAAAATTCATTAAACCATAAAATTGTTCAGGCTGTATTCAGTTTATGTACAATTCCCACAATGTTTCCATAAGTAATGCTAGGTAATTTTTATTCAGAATCATTTTACTGTAATTTCTTGTTTTTTATTCAACATTCTAAATTGTAAAGTGGTTAACCTTTTTTACTCTGGACCACCTCTTGACAGACCTGCACCACTGGACCTGCAGTGGCACTGTACTTCCAATTGTTTTGTATCAGTTTATAAAAACAAACACAGATTACCTAGAAGACACATAACTGGCCAGCACTGAACCCCTTTTGACTTGTGAAGTCTGCACTTAATGAAATATCATTGATCTAGACATTTATTTGGTGACGATAAATATACAGTTAAAGCCTACTGATCTAGCGTTCGATGGGCCACCACATTCATAATCTGGCATCTTTGGTCTAAGGGTTTTTCTGAGATATTTGGGAGAGCCCACGCACAATGAGCTGAGTTTGTGCACTGTCGGCATAGCTTGTGTGCAGTCGGCATAGTTTTTGTTTTATTTTTTCATTTTACATCACAATCGATAACAGAGAAGGCAAAAAAGAAAAATATGGTATATTACCCATAAATTTTCCTTCAATTCTCAATTTGTAATGGTATTTATACTGTTCTTACGATGCAATGGCTTTTGTAGCCTCTCGCTCAGTAATCGGGCACTTCCAAAGTTCCGAACATGCCAGATGAATGAACATCCTCTGTACCGCATGGTAACAAAAAGTGTCTGTTGCAGGTATATCTGTAATGGACGGGAAGATCTATGTGCTGGGGGGAGAGGAGGGGTGGGACCGGTATCACAACTCCATAGAGTGTTACGACCCGGCGAAGGACTCGTGGCACATCTGCGGGGAGATGATAACGTCCAGATCCTGGCTCAGTTGTGTACCCCTGCAGGTAATGCTTCTGAGAAACTGAAGTTTTTTTTCTATTTTTTTTAAGATTTAGAAGCCTGTTGTACTTTCTCTTAGGAAAATCTTTGAGGCAAGATTTAGAAACCTGTTATAGTTTCCTTTTGAACCATCTTTGGGGGTACTTCAGCAAGTTTTTTTTTTATTTCTTTGTAACATATGGATGCCTTTTGTGTGCTATTCCTCAGGAAAATCATTTCCTGAGTGCACGTAGCTTTTTTAGTCATGTCAGTCTTCTGACACATTAATCGGCTGCTTTGAATTTCAAATTTCAAATTCAAATTCAAATTAATTTATTCCAAAAACAAAGTTTACAATTACATAACATAATATACATTATAAATTATAAAATAACTATCATAAACAGTAATAAAAGTTAAAGTAGAACTAGTGCCTACATTGGTTGCCAAACCTGTGCCTAGGCAAGAGCCGCTATACTAAAAAAGTCCTTATACCAATAAAAAACTTGGCTGGAAAAATGAAAATTTTTGAGATAGTTAATTAAATAAGAAATGAAATAAATAAATGTTTTAAAATTAATATGATTGTTAATAATATTAAGATAGAAAAACATCACTGGCAATTTAAAAACTTAAAAAAAACGGACCCCGGCTCAACGACAGCCTGTTCTTATATTAAGTTGTCGAGTCAAGTCTATCTGTAACCGTAAGTCTTTCTGTGAAGTGTCAGTGATGGAAAACCAACACATTTGCAAGCGTCTGAAAACCAACATAAGCTCAGTTGTAGATGGCAACTGAGGCACTTTAATTACTTAAAATAGGTTACTAACCTTATCGTGGTCATTCCTGTAAGTTTTCTCAATAGATAACTAGTTTCAAGATTCTATCCCATTATCAAATCCTCCTTCAAATAATTTGTCATAATGATTTGATGTGATAAACTAATGATTTTATATCCATTGAGAAAACTTAGTCTTGACGATGGAAAGGTTAGTAATCTAGTTATTTTAAGTCAAACATCAATCCAGGAGGTAAATTATGAATAACTTCAACTACAACTGATTACACCTGGGACTGATGAACCTGGGGCATTTAACACAGTGTGTTTTAGTGGTCATAAGTCACCTTGGACAGTTGAAAACTGGGTCAAATTATTTTATTTTAATATTTAGCTAAACAACCAACAGTTTGCAGGAATTTTACGATCACCCCCTAATTTGGGGGGGGGGGGGGGGGTAAGGTTAATAAGATAACTTTTATTTTCAGTAGAGTTTAATTTTTTGTTGTTATTTTTATTTTTTAATAGATCTGACAATGTACCTATTCTGCTTGTTCTCCCATGGCAACAAGCATGAGAGAACAATTTAATACAACGATAATACAAATTATTTTACATCATTTGAGGCTTCGTCTTAATGACTTATAAGCATTTGAAATTCACTGAGTATGCAGGTCTACTGTAACGGGGGAATTTTATTGATATATGTACGTTTTTCTGCACTGGACGTTATATTGTAAGGTGCTGACAATTTTTTATGGTCTGTGCTAGCCGTGATAGCTTTGTAAGAATGAGCTGCCAATAAAATGATTCTTATTCTTACTCTTATTTTTGTGCAGGTGAAGAAGTCGATGCCCCAAATCCAGGTCGCAGGACGGGACAAGTCCTGACAGCCTCAGCCCCTCATCTGGACGCTGGTGTGACTCTTGCGACTCACGCGACTCACGCGACCCACGCAGTACTCTCTGTCCTTCTCGCCCTTGTGACGGAAATAGTCGAGAACGTAAATATGTCCTGGTGAAAAGTCCGGTATCGACCTGTAAGCTTTTTGTTAAAATAACCTTTTTGATTTTTTCTATATTTTATCACTATAGTGTAAATGAAAAAATTATTCACCTATGGTTAGTTTATTAGAATCAACAGTCTGTAATATTAATCTTAAATTATCATTATATTAAATTTTAGTTATCGTAAATTTTGAAATTATCAATTATTTAAAGTAATGGTTAAGTTTACAAGGTACATGCTATTAAGAGTGCAATATTTGGACAACAGTTTTCTTCATAAAGCTAAAGGCTATAATGACATTGTAACAGAATATATCAAGGATAATATATTTAAGTCTTGACTATTTCTTGTTTAGCTGTATTGTATTCTTCTCAATCTTCAATCATTTTGTTGTTGTTCATCCTTAAAGGCATTTTCTCTTTGTTTCTTTCTGAAGTACTAATATATCCTATTGTTTGTTGTTTTGTAGGTTTTGAATTTTATCATTTTGTTAATACTCTTGTTTTTTTCCTCAATACTATATGATTATATTCTTTTGTACATCAAAAGTCTGATAGGTGACTAAGGTCATTTGTTATATTTTATATGTTAGGTGATAAACTATTTATTGTGAAAAGGATATTATTTTACCTGCCAAATTAACTGATATTTTTTGGATAAATAAAGTGATAATTTTATCAGTATTTGCATCAATTACTTGCAACCTAGGAACCAGGTGTAGCTTTGAACAATAACAAATGTATTCTAAGAATCAGATAATAATAATAATAATATTTATTTGCTTTGACAAGATTTATAAATTCTTGATCGTGATTATTGCTTGTTCGCAACATAAACTGCCTGAGGTTAAACCATGTTTTATGTCTCATTTTGAAACTGTGTAAATGAAAATTGCTTATTGAAGTTAGCAATCAAACCTGCAATAAAAATCAAAAGAAGTGCAGTCGGTTTTTACCACTCAGGAGATATATTTACCCATGGTGCATTCACCCAAGTTCCAGTGACCCAGATATTAAATCGATCAAAGAGTTCTGTCGTTGCTATAAAACTAAAATCGTCTTTTCTATTTTAGTAGGTAGTAAAACTATAATAATACGGTGCTGGAAAGAGGAAACCAGTTAAAACATCGCTTTGACATCTTTCCCAATCACTAAACTAGCATGGGGAAAGTTTGTCCTTTATGTCTATGCCTATGGCATTTTTATTTTGAGGGAGCGATCCAAACCAAGGATTTTTATGAACACTTATTACGTAACTTACCCCCTCCAGGTTATGATATTATCTTCTAGTGAAGATTTTGATCCTCTTGTCATCACAAAAACATGAAATACGTTTGTATAATCGAAGGCAGACACATTAAAGTGTTCGTCAGAGTGTTGTGTTCTTCAAAGTGTTGTGTTCATCAAAATTTAGATGCCCCGTCCAAAAATAAAGAAACAAAACCGTAGAGTTATCTATTGCTGATCTTTTATTAGATGGCAAAGGGGGACCAAACTAAAGTATTAGCTAGTTTAATTGATTCAAAACCAGATCAAAAATAATCTCAGGCATTGAGGTCTTCTATAATAACATTGATTTCTAATAATAACATTGAGGTCTTCTAGGGATGAATCAAAAATCTCATTCATTTGCTCCTCGGTTTAAATTAAACACATTTATCAATGTGAATGTGTAACTCAATTAAGTTTTTCAAAGTACATTTGCCAGCTTTTTCAAAGCAAATTTGCCAGCTTACAAAATTTAATTTTTATCAATAAAATACAGAAATTGAAAAATCATCCAAAAAACTGAATGTATAAGCTTTCCTTAAGTTGAAACCCTCTCACATCACTAAAAATAACAAACACTACCAAACTAAAAATAACTTGAAAACAAGCATATGGACTATCAAATGGTGCAAGAACATCTATGATTTAGAGCCGATATATCAAACTTGTCACGTGGGTGTGGGATATAAATAGGGAACAGCTCTCTGTAACCTTGACCTATAGTGCCTTAATTTACTCTAATGTAGAAAATCAAGACAGTTTGTATTTTTGAAAGACTACTGTAATGGATTAAGATATGTGACTATAATAAACAATATTCTCATATTTGATTAGATAAATGTTTGAGAAAATAAAATTTACCTTAAGATTTCAGACTAATGTAGATAAATTTAAATTAAAACCTTCAAAGCATTAAAATTTAACCTAAACATGAGACATATTCATTCCAAAACCTGTCAAGTTCATTACTTTAATAGCATCGATAACGATTATATTATGAATAACTTTAAGCCACAACTCAATCTCACGAGTGGCTTTAAGGCTATCATTGTGTATACTATTTTATCTATGACCAACAATATACAACAAATAAATTTCCTCCAGAGTTTTCAAACAAAACGCATTACTTTCACTCATTATGTAATTAATTAACTCATCTTACATTTGAGGTCAGGCACTTAAACAAACTAAACATAAATAGAATAGAATAGTTTTTATTTTTCATTACACACAAAGGTTACAAATATTGTTCAAAGCATATATAAAATGGAAAAAATATAGTTACCTCTGTAGGGTAAACCTGTATTGAAGTTACCATCACTTGCATAAAATAACAAAATAAAGTCCCTCCAATGCAAATTACTTTTAAATTAAAAAAAAAAAAACAAAAATAACTTAAAATTAAATACATATACTTTACCTCTATGAGTGCGAGCTACGAAAAATTGTATGTAATTAATTATCAATTAAAAGAGAGAAGTTTAACATAACTTCTAAATTGGTAATAACATAATAAGGTCCTAGACTATGAAATGAATGAGACTATGTACGAATGTACACTAGGTTACTCATCGTAGTGGAACAATCAGCTGATGTTCAAATTGTGTACTTTCTACATAGAACCTTTATCATAAAATTGACTTCATGCAACTGGTTTGTTCATTTGGTTTAATAGTGTATCTTTTTATGGTGTTTCTTGTAATATCATTCTTGGTGCTCATTGCAACAGTTATAGATAAAGTTATCTATACCGGCACCCCTTCATTATTATATAAGTTTAATTTTTTAGGTTAGTGTGGGATTGTTCATAACTAAAATTTTACTGTGATGAAAACAGCAAATGTTTTCTGCTCTGTCATGTCCCTTGCTTTAAATATTTAAATACTATAATAAACTTTCAATCTAAAATATTTTAGATCAAAGCTGTAGAAAAAATTATTTTCAACCAGGAAGTTAATGTTTGCTTTGACTTTTGTCGTTTTTCCTAGTAAGCAATCGAGAAAAATGAACCCCTTAATTTTGAACCATTGTTACAAATTGTAAATACCCCCGTTGCAGCAGACCTGCATACTCAGCGAATTTCAAATGCAAAACAACATATTTCAATCCTACATAGCGAGATTTGACATGTTTTTGTAAGCTCCATAAGAATAACATGGGGAATGAGTATGCAGGTGTGCTGCTACAGGTATATTAAAACTGGGTGGTTTTAATTCAATATTTAGTAGATCTGAACTTGAAGAAACTATTTACCAAGTTTTATTGAGATATGTTGAGAAATAAGCGAGATATAGAATTTTAGTTATTTCCCATAAGGTTAACATTGGGACAACGTACTGTGTTTACCACTTTCAATATCTCGGTAACCAACGGACATAGAGCAGTGTTTCAAAATACTAAATTGTTTGTTTTTTTGAGCTGAATTCAATGGTGCCCACAAAAATTCGATAAATTTTATTTTTCTATGTAAAAAACTCTAAAAACCCATTTTTGGGGGGGTTTATCCCCCTTTACCCCCCCTTCCGGTGGTCCGATCGGGCTGGTTCACGAACTCGTCCAATTGATTACCACTTTACATGTCCGTACCAAATTTCATGAAGATCGGACCATTTTTGCGGCCGCTATCGTGCTAACAGACACATAGATATATATATATATAAAAATTCGAACGAATAGTGTTTTTTGCTTCTGGGGGCCCCAAAACGAAAAGTTATAGTGGTCCCGAGCTCAGGTCTTACCATGAGACCTACGGTAATAGCTTCTTCCCTATAGGGGAAATTCGCTAAAACACAGTAAAATTCAATAATCACAGTTTTGGAGATTAATCCTCAGCTGTTAAAAAAAATTATCCTTATAAGAAAGAAAAACACTTTGCCACACTTTCATTGTTCCTTACTTTTATAACAACCCTCCATTAAATAGCTAATACTAAAATTTAAGTAAGAAGTTATAAACAGTTGAATGTAATCAAACTACTTTTTGAGTTTGTTTCTACATTTTTTGTATTATAAAGAACAAATTTGTTTTATCCAATCCAAACAAATCGTTACCCCAAAAAAATAAGAAACAAATTAAAATTACTAAGTTTTTCAGAATGAACACCTCTTTTCTATAATAGTTGTACAAGTCATTTCTATTTTTGTCGACTGGTTCACTGGAACTACTCTCCTGTCAGGCTTCTGTCGCAGCTGTCTCGGGTTAATGTAAATGATCGGTTGAAAGGTTCGTTAAGTTTAAAACACTCCTACTTCATTGTTTTAGTCATAATACTTACAGCTCAGTCGAACTATAAGGTTTATTTCCACATGGAGGAGTTGACCAAAACATAATTTATAAAATTTTCTCTGTAATATGTATGCTATTACCGTATTTTTAACACAAGGGGCAAATAATTCCCGTTTAGGGTAACTTCAGGAATCATATTAATATATTTATCGATTGCTAATTTTTTTGTGTACCTTCTGAGTACAAAGTGACTTTTTTGTGGAAACACTTTTTTTTACTTCCCAATGTCAATTTGTTCTAAAATTTAATGACTTATATGGAAAACATAAACTTAATTTTTTAATGTTTGATATCACAACGACTTTGCTGAAAATTGTCCAATCAATATAAACTTGATTTTTTAATGTCTGATATCACAATGACTTGGCTGAAAATTTCCAATCATAATGAAATTTAATGCAGATGTGCTTGACTAGGTTCTCTTGGATTAAATTGAAAACCAGCTTGATTGGCCCATCAAAAGTGCATTTTAATATGTGTCAGTTTCCCAAACATTAATCGTGTCTCCTAATTCAAATGTCTGTTATAATCTTCAAATTTGTTACCCTCCAATACAAATCACGAGACGGTTTCTTGATAAAAATTAAGATAAAAGAAAACCTTATATTGATTTCTTCTCAGATGGTTGAATATTTAAAAACCATAAGCACTTAATGGTTACAAAAAAGACATGTTTGATCAAACAAATAGCTTTTATACCTTCATATGCCCAATAAAACATGAATATATCAACGGCAAGACTTTATTGTAAATTGATATAAAGCGTCAGTTTGTTCAGACCAAAATTAAGTTTCTTTTTAAATTTTTTTGTGAAGAATATATTTTTTGTTTAGCTACAACTTTGCCTAATTTTAACAATAGTTGCAATTATGGTAACCAGAAGAATTTATTCATTTTGATTTTGCCTCGAACTGGAATGACTATTATAAATGGTTTTAAATTACCTTTTCATCTCCAATGATTGTTTTTGTAAACTACAACCAGGTTTTAAAGCTGGAGATGAAAAGGTAATTTAAAATCATTTATATAACCAGAAGGATTATGAGGTAAGTATCTTGCACAGGTAAAGAGACCCCTCCATATGATGTCACTAATAATTCAACTAATCAGATTTCGAGGGGCAGATGTTTCAACCAATCAGGGTTGAGATCCCTTTTGTCCTATGTAGCATTATGTTATAAACTCTGGCTTTTCAAGTAGAAGTTGAAAAAAATGTATACAATCACATTTTCTTCTAGAAAATATAGCTGAGAAAACTTAACAAATTATCCCTTATTGATTGTATTTACAGTATAATTTTGGGTCAACACTGCCTCTCAGTTCAAGCATTTTAGTTTTTATAGTTAACCATCTAGTCTACTTATTATTATTCTTTGCACTTACTCTGTTCGTAGTGTATTTTCCTATCTCTACCTTTTTATTGTTTTTTTTAGAGGGTGATGACCTCTTTTTGGATGAGTACTTACTGAATTTTTACTGAATGAACCTGAATACTTGCAATTTGCAAAAAGCTCAGTGTCATGTATATAAATCTTCCTAAAACCAACATTTAACTCAAGTGAGTTGATGGTAGGACCTAGTTACACTCAAACCAAATAGACTAACACTATACGCGGTAATTCATAACAGTCTCGAGCTTCACAGAAAGTGAGAGTGAGAGTAGGTGTCGCGGTTCTCACGTAATCTGAAAATACCGCAGCCAGCATCAATGGGTTTCCACGAATCATCACCTGGAGTGGGGTTTCCAACTGTCGGCGCCAAAAATGACGTCTGCCCCAAAACTGGCCGCTACGTGGCCCTAGACTCACTGTGGGACAGACGATTAATTCATTCACAACCTCCGAAGGTGCCAACGTTTGATTCAAAGAGTGCTTGCTCATTGGTTTGTTTTGTTATGTAATTACTTTGATGAAGTAATCAATGCTTCCTGGACCTTTGTATTAGTTTGTGTAGCTTCCAAGACCTTTCTAATGTTTTGATTCGATGTAATTGTTTTCTTAGCATTATTTCATGTAACTGTGAATTAACAATTGTACTAATAATTCTACATTATTATTGGTAGTGAGGGACTTGATGAAGCTTGGGTATTTCCAAACAAAACCAGAGAAATTTGGATTATTATAGGAGGGGAGAGGAGTAATAACAGATGATCAATTGATTCAACTATGAATATCTTGTGTCAGTCAAGTCTTACAGGCCTAACCAAAAGCATTTCACCTGTTTATTGATTGCTATTCAAAAATTAAAACATTGTTTCTTATGTTTACCCACAATTTCTTTTGGTTCAGCATTTTTAGCTACCAGACTATTAGCATAATCACATGACTGTTTACTTCTACGTCATCGATGATTTCATCCTCTCCCCTGCTGAAACTTCAAACTCAAGCGTCAATATGTTGCTCACTACCTATAAGTTAGAACAGATACAGATGGTTCTTTTACCTTATTTTCTAATAATTTCATACTTTAAAAGGGATTGTCATCAAACCTGTGTTTTGAATTACACGTTTTCTAGAAAACAGCTTTAAATTCCATTGGAGTTTTGTAGATGAAGTATAATGATCTTTAAAAAAAGAAATTACAATATTCCAAGAATACAATACAGAGGTTTTACTATTTCTTTATAGGAATAATATACTGGTCATTGACCTTCATAACGTGAACAGGAGTAAAAATCCACGAGTATAATAAAATGAAGTCCAAAGAACAAGGTCTTTACTCCTAATCATTATTGAGGAAGTGAAAAGACATATTCTTCATAGAGATTGTGTAAAAGAGCTAAACTAGAGCACTGCTCCATACACCCCTTTCTTTGGTCAAGCTATAATTCTTAGAGTGTGTGACAGTATTACGGCTAAAATGTGTACAGGATACTTATTTATGCACTCTTGGTTTCCCAGCTTAGCTGCGTAGCTAATTTCCGAGCACTCCTATATCAGTTGAATGCCGGAAGATGTGACTTAGGATTTATTTGTCCTTCAGGCAATTAGCAAACTACGTTTTGTGTTCAGAAGGTATAATTACTTACACAAGTTGCATCTAGGGTTGCATCAGCCTCGTCTAGGATCTTATATTAAACTTCAGGAAACTGTTTTTGGTAAAAATAAGGATAAATTTTAATATTTATTCAATTTATTGTTTAACATTTGTATTTATTTTTACAATCATAAAATTAATTGATTGACTTTTAGATTTAGTCTAAAATCTTAGGATAATCTTTCTACAGTTTTTTTATGTAAATGAAGAGCTTAAAAGTTTACATTTTTATTTATCATCTTAAAAATATAGAGGATCATCGCAAAGCTAGGCATTAAAGAGACAATGAGCAAGCATAGCTGGAGCCACTGGGGTCAGCCATAACGAAACGGCCGATGAAACAAATGATAAATCACAATCAAATATTTTTAAAACAGGTATCGATTAACTTAATTTTTAAGCGTTGAGTTGTTTTAGTGAATTTTCTCTAAGATAAGCTATTACAGTCGACTCTCGCTAACACGAACCTTGATATCACAAAATCCATGATACCATGAATTATTTTTAATCCCCTTGGAAAACCCTGTCTAACACGAAGAAATTACTATACATAACACAAACTAATTTCCGGTTATATTTTACCTCTTTAACTTGAAGGGACACAAAAGTTACCTCTATAACACAAAGTTCAGTAGATAAGACAAATTCGACCTGCGCTTTACCTCCTTAACTCTAAGTTTACCTCCATACCACAAATTTTTCAGAATGGACCTCTGTAATACAAAATATTGGCGTTCAGGATGCAACCTATCGTGAATCATATCCGGAGTCAAGCGTCTTTAGCCTGTCTGCAGTCTCAGGTCTTTTACCTTGTGTGGGGTTTTTCGAGTGTGTGACGACTGTTTGTGCGTGAAATATTTGAGAATGAGTGCGAAAAGACAACCCAAAGTATTGACTGTTGGTGAAAAGTTAGAAATAATAAAGTTGGTGAATGAAGGGGCAGTAAAGAATAAAGAAATCGTAGCCAGGTTTAATATTCCAGGTACGCTATCACCTCTGTATCACGAATTTTCATTTGGTGTACCTCTGTAACTCGAACTATGCCAACGACGAACTGTACATAACACGAAGAAAAATCACAGCCCCGTGGAATTTCGAGTTAGTGAGAGTCGACTGTACTGTATTATTTTTAACACAAAGGGCAAAAAAGTTACATTTAGGGTAACTTCAGGAATCCTATTAATACATTTATCAATTGCTTATTTCTATTTGCATACTTTCTGAGTATGAAGTGACTTTTTTGTGGAAACACTTTTTTAACTGCTCAATTTCGATTTGTTAAGGTTAACAACCAAAGGTTCCAGTAAGTTGCCAGCTTGGGTTCAGGTATTATTATTATACTTAAAAGTCTGAATTGAGCTGACCAAAAAACATATAGTACATATAGTTTGTTTAATTTCTCAGATCTGCTCACTTTAAGTTGAGTTTTGGATTTACTTCCATTTAGATTACACTTAAATCCATCTTACTGAAGTAAATTGTGTTTAGTGACTAATGACTAAAAAACTTTTTTAATGATACGGTACCAGCTTTATTTCTAAATCCCAATATTCCTCTTTTCTAACCATCACTGCCAATTATACACTCATACAGTGTCCGGTAGACAGCTATAATTTATAGTTGGCATAGTCTCTAGTATCGGCGGTAGGCCCATCGCAAAGTCTATTTCTGCCCCGAGTTAGCTCACCTCCCCTGGTTTGAGTCACAGGACATTTATTTACATTCGGTTCATCCGAGTGAATCACCCGTTACGACTCAGATGGAACGTTTTCTTGCTTTACGCAAGATTACAAAAGCGCAAAAAATATTTAGCGTCTGGGAATGTTGTCTGCAACTAATTTGAGTTTAATATCTCAGAATAGTTTATCTTTTTGAACCCGGCTATTGAACTTTCTAGGTGGACAATGATGTTTTAATAAAAGTTTATCAACAACTTGGTATAGACCATAAAGCAAAAACTTATAACGGAAATTTTTCAGACGTTTACTTTGCTCAAATGTCTTCCAACATTTTGTTGTCACTCCAGGTGGTAATTTGCTGTTCGCATTTGACTTAATTTCAATATATGAATGAACATTTAACATTAGAAATAACATGCACTCATTTATTTTAGCAAAGATGAGGAAAGTCATTGATATGATGTTTAGTTCAGTTTATTGTTAATCAAATACAATTCAATTTTTTTTTCCAAACATAACAAACGAATAATGTTAACTACTTTCACTCTTGCATCTATTTGCATTTTACCTTGATTTAATTACAAACATTTTGATATTTTTATAAAATTACTCATATTTAATTGTTACTTAAGATTACAATTTCATAACAAAAAATGTGCTTTGTCTAAGTTCCCTTATTATTAATGTCACCAACATGAAATCATTGATATTTCTTTTAGAGTTTATTTGAGTTAATTTTGATTGTTAATTGTGAGAAATAAAATGTAAGGGTTTGATACTAACAAGGCTGTAGTCGTAGGGGCCAGGGGGTCAAAACCCCCCTTCCCCTGAAAATGTTGGAAAATTGTATTAGAATGAAGGGTTAGAAGGATACATTTACTCATTACCTAACCCCCCAAAAAATTTTTTTATATTTATTGTGGAGCCCTACCCCCCCAAAAAATTTCCTGACCACAGCTTTGCTGACTAAAGATTAAACAGTTTTTGAGGATTAATCAATACTTTAATTCAGGATTATTAATGGTTTTTATAGAAGAAACTAGTTTTGAACCAGTAATGAGCTTTATTATGACCCCCCCCCCCCCAATCACAACTATCACAACTGGGAAGGAACTATCCCTTCCCATCACCTAACCACTAACCGAACCCTAACCACGAACTCTAACCACTCCAGCTCATGAATACAGGACACTTCATAAATAGAGAAAAACACAAAGAACCAATAAAGAGTTAAAAAGATCCATAAGTTGACTATACTGAAATAAAGGAGAACCCTAGTTGGAAGGGACAGAAATAAAACATTATTACCCAATGCATTAAAATGCTTTGCCTGCTGACAGAAGGTGATAAAAGTATCAGTCAGTGCTGGGTTTACTTGCAGCTGGTTTATGGCGTACAAATCATCGGCGGTTAACTGCAGTTCAGAGTGTGCGGGTCATTGGCTTCGCTGGCGTTGGTTGACCTCTCAAAGGGCTTAAGAGGAGTCAATGGTTATGGAGATCTGTTTTGGAAAATCCCAAGTCCATCAGAAAGTTGTTACTAGAAGTTTAAAAGTTGCTTTAAAATAAAACGAATCACATATAACTGGTTGATATAAGATTAGTATTGTAGGGATATCATATCATTTTCTATGGTGTACAGTTTGCGCATTATATCTCCGGCTATGACCACTAGGCTACTAACCGTGTCATATGATATTTTTAACATATGATTTTGGTAAACACAACATTTGACAAGCAGTGGTGTTTTAGAAAATTTTTTCAGAAAAGTACCCCCTCTCCCGCACGCACCATATAATCAGCTGATTCAGTCATAGCCGGAGATATAATGCGCGAACTGTACCTTATGATTTTATTACAAATATTTACAAAATATTGTTTATGAAATTTGTACTCAAAGCTATTCAAAATTCAACAGAAGCAGTATGAATGTTGAGTCTTCACTTTGCTGGAGACTTTAGATAGCAAAATTATCTAGTTCTAAAATTCTTCAACCTTTAGACACACCAACGGGTGTTAGACAGGTAATTATTTATCAGCTTTCCTAAACATGTGTTACCCTCATCATAAAATAAATTAAAAAACAAAGGTACACTCATCGATGTAAATAAGTACACTGGATTGGTAACTCAGCCCCGCAATGCGAGCCGCCGGCAGTGTTGCGTTTAAGATTTTGCAGGGGCGATGGGGGAAAGGATCTTTTGTCGGCCAACTTGTACTGACCGTCTAGTTAAATATTAATTGTAATTACTTAATAGTTATAGCAATTCATCTATTGTAGCAAGCTTTACCCGTAAAACTGCTCCTAAATCCGCGCGGTTTCAATACGGTTAACAATACAGTTTCACGCTTTTTTCCCCCAACGCCCCTTCAATTCGGCCCGGCTGCAACCCCAATGCACAGCTGTGATGGCTCGGAAATCACTACACAAGCCTTATGGGGAGCGCGCTATCCAGTTGTATTTATTTACATCGATGGGCACACTTAATCATACTGTTGATATAGGTAGTGAGCAACATGTTGACGCTTGAGTTTGAAGTTTCAGCGGAGGAGGAGAGGAAATCATCGATGACATGGGAGTAAACAGAGCCATGTAGTTACGCTACTAGTCTAGTAGCTAAAAATTACTAATCCAAAACAAAGTGTGGGTTAATATTAGAAATAATAATTTATTTGCTCTTTGAATAGCAATCAATAAACATGTGAATTTTTGTTTGTTTAGTATGTATCGCATGACACAAAAAATTCATAGTTGAATAAAAAAATCCTGACAGAATCGAAAATGGGTCCAGTTGCCATTTATCGTTGGGCTATGAATTAATGATGCTATCTGACAAAAAGTCGCTGTTAGACAGCACAAGACCCGGGTTTGGACCGTTTCCGATCAAAACCTTAAAAAATGCCACTTGCGTTGAAATACCGGTACACAAAATGTACAAAAATTGATTATCTGTTATTGCTTTTCCCTCCTCTAAAAATCCATTTGGTTTTGTTTGTAAACACCCAACCTTCTTCATGTCCCTCACTGCCTCTCTATGATTTTATGAAAAACATATTGATTTTTTCTATCATTTGCATCGTCGTGCACTGATTATTTCTCAAAAAGTAGTGTAATTATAATGTATGAACGATCTCTTTATTATCTTATTGATTTACAAAATCTGTCTTTGTCAAATTAAAATAAAGAGATTATTAAATTCTAATCTGCTTTCGTAAACAGCAACTGAGTTTTCTAAGAATTACTCAAACTTTTCAGTCAATAACCATCTTTCCAGGAACGATAAGTATGCCCAGTTTACCAGGTTTTAACAGGAATGCGGAATGCTAAATATTGTGTGGCAAACGCTAAACGGAATTTTCTGTGAAACATTTGTCAATCATAGCAATAGCGCAGTCAATACACAAGAATTCCTTCTGCTCGTAAATTCTGAAGACAGCCGCAAATGTGAAATAAACCACCTGTGAGCTATAAAATGCAAAAGTAGTAAAGTAGTAACTTTCTGTTTCTACTTCAAGACAACCCTTTGGATTAGATATGCTGTAAAATATAAAATCAATAATTTCAGTGCTTGAGAAGAAACTCCTTAGTTTTTTTTAGAATGTAAGTTCTAAATCTAAGACATACTTGGCACCGCAATGTAGATTAGCACTCAACTATGACTCATTACAATACTTAAAAATGTGCTAGCTAAAAATAAAATAATCTAATCAATTAATAATGGGAATAAAATCAATGCAACCGAAAGTTAGCCATAATTTGTAGTTGTTTAGTTTTCTTTTAGGTGAATAAATAATTGTTCAGTGAGCTACCATTAACACCTCTAACCTTTTATAATGGTTTTGGAATAAGTCCACTTGTCCCACTTCACCTACTTAAAATGTGATGACCCTGACCTCCAGCGTTGCCAAATTTCATTGCCAAGTGACAAGTTTTGGTAAACAACAATGTAAACAAACACACCACCGTTTTCAAATATCGTTGACCTTTCCAACTCCCGTAGTTCATCCATAACGAGTTCACTGATTTTGACAGGACTCAATTTCTAAGAACTATTTTTCATGAATCACATAAAATTTTCTTTATATTTCCTCTTTATTTCATAGTTACCCCCTTAAGAATAAATATTTGTTATTAAACTTTTACAAATCATTTATTATCTTGTTATTAAGTGTTATTGAGTGTAAAACAACATCTGTCACAGACCAACAATTACAATAGTTTGTTCTCCGTTCTTTCCTACTTTAAAAAACCACTACTTTTTGATCGGTAGCCTCCTTAATTAGTAATAAAGAAAGGAATGAATCAAACATCAATCATGGAGTATAATCTAAAAGCTAACTCTACTTTAAACCATATAAACATGCAAGCAGACATAATTTACTCTAATCTTTGTTAACAATTGTGGTGCAATTTTGAAACCTTTTCAGTTTATTATTCATATATCAGCTGGCGTGATATGTCCATAGTAATTCAAAACAGGCCTGTGATAGTTTTTGTCTCAATATTGTTCATTTGTGTCGTTAATGTTATGTATACATGTTTTTTAATCTCGTTCATCGTTCAACTATCTGAAGAAGGTTATGTCAACATGTCCTAATTCATGTTTAAATTATTCTGAGCTGTCCTGATGGTTACCACACTTTAAGTAGTGTAATCTTGCAATATCCATTTCAGTACCATAAAAATGTGGTTCTTTCATAAAAAAAAGATCCATGGATTGTAAAATGTCCTTTGGTTCTCTGGACCGCTCTTTACGCAAATGAAAAATCTCAAACCCTTGGGTCGTGACCCCCTCCCCCACACACTGAGTCTTAAGCAGGCCTATGTCTTTGTATTCAAGTAAGTACTTTCATTATGGCACCTACTAAATAACTCAAGATGGTATTGACGACTTGTATGAGTCACAGAACTTTTACATGGCTAATTTCCCCCTTTTTCCTCTTCCGAATATTTGAAACTCAAAAGAAAATATATTACCTCATATGCAAAAGGTTATCCGGGACTGTAACTACCTTTGGTGAATATAATTTTCTAAACGCTGCAAAAAACAATTGCTGCAAAAGTTTTAGAAGAAAATTTACCAACACAACACAAATTATCATTAAGGATTTTAAGGGAACAGAAACACTGAAGAAGGTCTCACTCAACTACTCACATATACAGTCACATTTTAAGATTTAATACAGTTGGAAAAGCTCGTTAATTTTTCAAAATCATTCATTAATTTAAAAAACATTGTCATTGTGTCTTTTAACATGCACAACATTTTGCGATCACACTTCCAATTACGAGAAGGCGAATGACCCATGTGATTACTCCCAGACAGTTTCCCAGACTCCACAGTGTGTGGATGTGTGCGTGTGACTGTGGAGGGGGGTGTACTTGGAAGCTACGGCTGGCTGTATATAACACACACTCGGCGGCCGCAGTCAGTCAGTGCTGTAGTGTGCTACTGAGCAGGTAGGAGTATGAAGAAGGAGATCTCACGCCTTTTGGATACCCGCGGAAGCATTGATATGGAGTGAGTACCAAATGATTATGGATTTTCCTTTATGACTGTTGTATTTTTTATTTTGTTATTTACTTTAAAAAATAACTATTTTTATTTTATAACTTTTACGAGTAATTATTTATTTTCTTTTTTGTCGTACTAATCATATAACAAAAAAATTGATCCAAAACTGATTTCAATGTTGAATTTTGAATAGTTTAAATTTTAGTTGTGTACATTAACTTTTACATGTTACGTTAAAGTTTTTCTCTAAAATTTATAACTTATTAACATATTAAACAAATATTTATAACAATTAAAACTTCACCAAACCCGAAAAATTAACTAGACAAATATAATAATAATAATAATAATAAATAATACGACTGGAATGGTGGTATTACTGACTGTTTACTATCGAATAGTAACTACACTCTTCAATTTGTTTGGAACATCCAGTCCAGCAGTTCAATTTAATCGATTATTCACCATATCAATCATCGACTAGACTAGTCGTTCAAACTAGCCCATTGAGCGGTAACCATTAGAAGACCCCAATCTGAAATCAGTTAGGTTATTGCTTAATAGTCAGTAAAAAATTCTCAAATATCAACTAACTTAGTCAGATCAATCGACTATTTCACTAGATGAACAACTTGCTGCTTAAATGATCTGGTGACTACACCTTTAGCCATCGTTAAATAGTTCATTTGTAATTATTCAAAATTTTAATTGCAATGATAATAATTATAATCTGATATTTTTTAAAAATAACATAATGGTTTTATTCATAGTTAGATTGTTGATTATCAATGAAAATTTTCACTTAAAAATTGGGGGTGACAGTTCAAAGATTAAATTAAAAATGACGATAAATTATTACGATAGTTCCTTGTAAAAAAAAAAACAAAGAAAATAAACATAATTATAGATCATGATTTAGTTTAATTGACTGTGTAAAAGTAAAACATTTAAGAGAGTCAATTGCAAGCCGTCTTTTCTAAAGACATGTTTTAATTTAAAATAACAAATCATTAATTTTAGTGATAAGATACACATGCAAATGAATATTTTACAATTTTTAATAAAATGCATGTCAATTCAAAATATTTCAGTTGAAGCATTCGTAGCTTTTGGTAAAAAAAATATTTCTAATGATCATGTCAGTTGCATGGTTGAAAAAGTTAAAGTAGTCGGGTGGGAGGAATCAGGTGGATACATTCCCCTTTGAACCTATAATTTGTAAAAATTAAAATATCTATCACAAATTCATTAATTTGGTTGTATAACGTTGCATTAGCTTTGTATTACAGTAGTTGCTTTAGGCAATAGTTTTGGGAAAATAACGTTGCAAATGTTGTAAACAGTTTTAAAATAAATCACGCCCACATCTGTAGGAAAACGGCAGGAAATACTTTGGTAGTGTTGCAGACAGTTGTGAAAGACAATTTTAAATATATACCAACTTTGGATGAACGGAAGTTAGTGTGAAATTCAAGAACGACCTTAAAAATAATTCATTACTGTGCAAATTTACCAATGGCAGGTTAATAACTAGAGTGCTATGGTGAAGATTAATATTCAAATTTTTGGTTGTTTGAACTTTACTGCAATCATCCAAGATGATCTAACTTTCACGGAATCTGACCAGGGCCAGCCTCAGTCAATTTGGATTTTTGGAGTTAGGCCTACACATTTTTATTACAGTAGAGTCCCATAAACCCGGACTAATGTGGACCGAACGGAGTCCGGGTTTGTGAAAATTCCGAGTTATCGGGAAATGAGTACAAATAAAAAAAAAGAAAAGAATAGTTTCTGTTATATCTATAAAAAATCATTTATTTATTGCATAGTAAGAAATACAAAAACTACATTATCAGTTACAAAGAAACTTAAAGAAAAACCAAAACTGTTTTATATGTGTCACACCGTGCTCTGGCCTTGAATCTCAGTGCACTTTATTGCTCTGGCAGGCTTTCCGAGTTATCCAGAATTCCGGGTTATCGAAGTCCGGGTTTACGGGACTCTACTGTACATGTATCTAGATTTCCTAAAAATATGAGTTTAGTTTTAGTTTTCAAAATTTTCCCTGGGGAGTGCTCCTAGACCTCTCTTCGGCTGGGGGTGTGCATGGAAAACCCTCTATTACCGCCCACCACTCCCCCTTTCCACTGGTATCACCACTAGATGAAGGTCTGCTGATCTGCCTTGATACTGCTCAAGTTCACAAATAATTCCTTAAGAATGATTGACATGTGTTATTGAGTTTAAGTTTTCATAACAAAACCTCATTTCAACTGTGCATTATGAAAAAAAAGTTGAGTGTAAAATTGAGGAGAAACCCAGTGAGCACAGAATAATCTGTGCTCGCTGGGAAACCCCTCCGCCCAACTTTATACCTCAACTTCTAAGTTGTTTGCATAAAATTTTAAATTATCTGGATGAAAAAATTAGCCCAACATATTCTAGATAATCAATGAAATAGACTCAGATCCAGAAAAAAAAAAATCAGATGACCAACAAACGTATCAAACTTAGTTAAAACGCAGCATTTTAATAATTTTTCACTGACCAACGCATTTTAGCTTTGCACTATTAGTGTGTATTGTTTAAGTAAGAAAAAGTCACCAAAAACGGTTCCGCTAAAAGTTAAAAGAACTGACAAAATTGTAAACAAATCACTCGACCACCGGTACTGTTTACGCCAAAAGTACCGAGTTATCAACAATCAGCATGGGTGATAAAGGATGTTTATAAACATTAGTTCAGAAAACACTCGCCAGGGTGAGTAGTGACGTTGGATGCACGCGCACAAGAGAGAGAGAGAGAGAGAGAGAGAGAGAGTGTGTGTGTGTGTTTGTGTGTGTTTCTACAGCTAAGTATAGACAGCCACGCTTGCGTCGCCGAACTATGACGTACTAGTGTTTGGTATCGATATCCAATATATCGGAAAATCGATTTTTTGGTCTCGATATATCGTAATTTTCATATCGATATTGAACTTACGATACTATCGAAATATCGATATTTTACTTCGATATTATCGTTATTATTGATGTTAGCAAAATTTTTAAGGAAAATACATAAATAAAATACAGTTTAACCTTTCCTGCACTTTTCATTAGTAGTAATATTATCTGATAAGTAAACATTAAAGATATGAATTTGGAAATAGCTTATTAGCTACATGAAAAGGTGTTTAGTGAATTTTTTATTGTTTGTTGTTTTGTTAGTTGTAAAGATATGGTTATCCACAAGTCCACAAGAGTTAAAAAAATACATCTCGGCTATGTAGGCTACTTGAAACAAGAGTCTTTTGCAGTAAAATAATTTATTTTGCAATTTTGATCTGATCTGATCAATATTTTGATCCGATATTTTCGGAATATCGATATTGAAGGTTCGATATTATCGTCGATATAAATATCGATATTTTCTTTCGATATCCAAACACTATGACGCACTGACAGGCTGTTAGAGTTATATCAGTCCCAGGCTTCAGGGAGGTCGAACGTTGGAAGATGGCCAGACTTTGGAGAAGCGCCTCCAGAATAATATATGTTTGGGCAGGCAGGCGCGATGGATAAATCTACAAATGGAAAATGTTATTTTCTAATAACGGTTGGACTGTCTAGAGGTAAAATTTAAATTTTATTACTAAAAGGTCTTCTGTTTTATTTAATCGTATCATTCCCCATATAATATTTCCATAGATTCAAACTTAATTTTAAATTTTACACTTCAGTTACAACGCAATGGCCTTAACGCGGTCGAAAGTTTCAGAGAGGTTCCTTCAAATCACGCACGACACTCCGCAGTACACGCCTGTCGAAGTTATTGCAGACAATCAGGCTCTACTTTAGCTGTCACCCCATTTTTCTCATATTCTTCACGACAAACTTACTTATTGTTTGTTTTGAAGCGGTCTCAAACAGTGCATATACCTTCGAAACTATTAAAAAACTCTTTATAAATTAGTGTATTTTTTCGTGTATTTTTTCGTGTTTATATACCCCGTAAATCTGCTACTCATCTGTTTTTTAACGTTCAAATAAATGTCACGTAAAAAAATTAGTATATAAAAGCATAAGGCACAGTACAGAAGTACCTAGAAATATTAATATAGTCCAGTATATCAATAACATGACAATTCGAGTAAAAAAATAAAAAAATACATACAAAGCTTAAAATAAAATACGTTTAAGATGATGAAATTTTATTCTAATTAAAATACTAAAACGTTTAGACCCGCATTACACAATCAAATACTTTTTAAAGATATTGTATGAGAGTTTTGGGGGGCCCGTATTACAATATCAAAACTGATTTTTGATATTGTAATACGGGCCTAACAAAAAAAAACACAACGCAAAAATACTTGCGATGCAAAAATAAGATTTATCGATTATCACAAAATACGTTACATTAATTTATCCCTACTCATGTTCTGTTTGGCAAAATAAAAATACATTATAATTTTTTTTATATCCCGCTAGAACAAAGATGACTTAAGGATCCCGCGCTTTGACACCGAATAACACAAGTAGGCTCGACGATCGTTGACACGGGGAGTAAATACGAACTGGAGCAGAAACAAAATCTATTCCGAGCGGATAATTTCGCAATCACAAACTCAATCGCAATCGCAGAGGAAGCGGATGACAGCGTTGGCCCGGTTGGCAAACGTCCACCTTATTGGGATAGGTCAGAACAGCTGATTGCACCCATCAAACATCAAAGTGACTGTTTAGCTCGCTAATCAGCTGTTTATATAATCAGCTGTTCTCCAATTAAAAAGACAGCTGTTGACCGGTGATCCGTCACGAGTCTAGCGCTGTGTATCACCGTATCACTGGCGGCTAAAACTGTAAATAGGCCTAGCTCGAAATAATGAAGGAAACAGACGCTTTGAAGTCGGTTTAAATCTGAAATAAATCCAGCGAGTCAGTCACAAGGATTTGAACAGACTCGATTTCCGTCGTCTATTTTAGCGCTTCAGTTATTGTTGCTGAACCGGTCTATGTTTATTTTAGGAGGGAACACAACTCAAAGAGAGGTTATTTGAGTTGTGCATAACAAAGACAGCAAAGCAAGAAGCAAGACGCAATGATGCAGTCTGGAAATTATAAATAGTTATGTTAAATGCAGCTGAACTTAAAAGAAAAACTCTTTAAGAGTGAGCCTTTAATTTTTTATGAGTTTAAAAATGATGGCGCTGAAGTAAACAAGTGGATGTCTAAACGTGGATGCCTCTTTACTCTTGTGACATTAAAATTATGCAATGTTAGTTTTTAAACGTGAATAAAGGCTTAAGATCAGGATAAAGTATCCGCAAAAATCCATGTGCTCTTTTATGCTTATGATTTTTTATCAGAGGATAAACTAAAATTATAAACTATATTAACATTTAGTTTCTTAGAAATACCAAACTTATGATAACAAAATTGTTTACATTTACTGTACTATAGTTTAAAAAATTACTTTTTATTCTTGTAACAAATGTTAATCAATAAATATTTAGTGCTATTGCAGCATTACGTTTTTGTCAGTAAGAGAGTTATTTAATTTTTGTATATTAAAGAAAATTATACTATAAATTATTAATTTACTATAAATTTACAGCCAACGATAATATAATTTTGTATTAAGTTATAATTTAAAATTTATTTGTATAGTAATTGAAATTTATATAGGAAGTGGTTAAGTATTAACTCCTGGGCTCCTGGGCGTCCAACTGATAACTCCTTTATTTCAATAATACCCAAGTGTGTACTGTAAACTCATATTGCCATCGTCCTCGGTAGTATAGTGGTCAGTATCCCCGCCTGTCACGCGGGAGACCCGGGTTCGATTCCCGGCCGGGGAGGAAATTTTTGCTGCCACAGATTATAATTATTGTTATTGAATTCTTCATTGGATTCAACTGCAATGTTTGAATATAATTTTAGTAGGGCATTTGGATAAACGGACTACAACATAATTGAAATGTTTTATTTTATGTTATGTTCTAAGTTATTAATTATAATTTTAATTAAAAATAATTTCATTACTTGCAGTAAGAATTGTAAACATCCATAACTTGTAAATAAAAAAATTAAGTTAAAATTGTTCTAGCAATAGAAAATAATTTTAACAAATAATAACATTTTTATTGCAAATAAAATGTTATTGAAGAGAAATAATTGTGTACAGCTATATTATCTACTGTCTTTGCCAGGAAATCAAAGCTGGGATATTTTTTTAATTTAAACCATTATGACTTTAAATGCTCTTCTGTATTGGTTAAAAACAAATTATTAACTTTTTGTCAAACTTGATTAGATGTAGTTTTTAAAATTTAAAAATTGGAGACAGTTTCATGGTGTACATCATGAGACTATGTTTTACTCTTAAAAGTGTTTTGCATAAAACATTTTAAAGTTTAAATTTTCCCGGAGCTCTCCTTGAGGTCACATTTTCGGCTTGTGTACTTTAAAGAAAGTGTTAACATTGAACACAATTAATTATCAATATGTCTAAAAACAAATGTTACAGCCAACATAAATGTATTTTTGGGCAAAAACTAATAAACTACATAAAATACTAATATAAAAACTAACATTTTCATCATTTCCATGATCTTTTATCATTTTCATTTCTATGATCATTTGTTCATCAAAACGTTCAAAGAAGTTTTGAAAATTATTAAAGTTATATTTTTTTTCTAGCGGGGACTCCGAAGAGTATTGCACGGTCCGCCACTTTTCCATTTCGGGGAGGAAGGTCGTCAACCGCGGCGACTCTTTCAAGGTCAAGAGGTCGACGAGTGGGCACAGCGTCACCTCCTTCGAGTCATCGGGGTGAGTGTTGTACTTTGTACAGGTCGAATCAAATTACATGGTCCAGACTGGGCATTAGACTGATGGTAATTTTAGCATTGGGCTTATGAGCATCATGGGCTGATATTTGCCCCTTTGCCTATAATAGTTTGATAAAACTTAAGTCACACAAACATTTTCTTTAACTGAATCTAATAAAGAGTTAATTTAAAATTTATTTGAAGTTTTATAAAAAAGGGAATGAGAAAGAAAGGGATAAAGATGAAGGAGTATTTATAACAAAAAAACAATGCTCCTTGATAAACAATGCCTCTGTTTTGTTACATTAAAAAATCAAAATACCTCCATTATAAATTTGTTTTTATGAGGGAATCTTTTTTTGAAATTAAAAAATGTACTGGTATCATATATTGAAAGATATTCTAATTTCACATGTTCGCTACCAATCACTTTTGAACTGAACTTCAAAATGGAGCAATGGCCATCATATGAGCCAATAAGATCTATGTGTGAGCCTTATTACATACTTAAAACCACTGCTCCTAATAAATGTTTTGGTTGTAATTTATCATCAGTCAATATATTCATATTCAGTTAAAAATGTCAGACTATATACAGTGAGAGACTGAGGTTTAGAATAATCCCACTGTCATAGAGCTGGGATACTATTACTAATTTTAAAACAGCTCTAAAGCAGGTATGATTTCGGTCAATGGGAATTTTAAAAAATCAGTTCACACCGTCAGCTTAAAAGACCACTGATTAAACAGTCAGTCTGAAAAAGTGGAATCAGTGACTCATACTTGAGCCGCTGGTAGCGAACATACCAATCATTATTAACATTATCCGTAAGAATCGCAGAACTCTAACGTCGCCCTGTTTGCCCAGAGGGGAGGTGGACTCGCCGCCCCGCCGCTCCCCCGCCCCGGAGCTGCACCCCCCCGCCTACGAGGTCGCCGTGGTCGGGGCCCCCGCCGTCGGCAAGGCCTCCCTCGTCTCACAGTTCATGACCTCCGAGTACCGCTACCTCCACGGCCATGACCATCTCACCTGTGAGTGGACTTAAGTGAACCCTTGTAGTTTTAAGTGTTGCTATTGGATGTTTGCTCCATTAAAGGTTGAAAAACTTATGGCTTTATACATGAAAAAGCAATAAATAACCAATTCAATGAAATAACTTTTTCTTAGTGTCCATTGTGTTTTAATAATTTATAGGACGTCTGTTGGGTTGCCTAGATCAGAATAAAAGCAAATCTTTTTTAGATATTGTGACTTTCAAGAGTAAACAACAACAAGTTTGGAAAAGTGAGTTTTGGTTTTGAACTTGGTACTTTAAGGAGTTCTCCTAATAAAAGCAGCCTCCTGTGGCAAGAACTTATTAATTTCTTAGAGAAGGTCTTTAAACATTGTTAAGAGCGAAACTCCCATGTACAATCAAACAAACCAAATTTCATATTCCGGGAGTTAGTTGGTGTGTGAATATAACATGGGTTAAGTTATAAAGGATATGTAACAATGAAATAAGTTTGTCTAGTAAAAAGGATAAAACAATTTAGTTTCAAAGAGGACTACAAATGATCACTTTAAAATAATTTACAATTTAGTGAAGTGTTAACTATCATCCAACATTAAGAAATTCAAGGATGTTATAGCAACCCCCTCTAATAAAGAAACCAAAAAAACCTCTTTCCAATCAAAATTAAGGCTTCGGATTCTGTCTTTATTTACAATTAGCATCCTCAGAATTTTTGTGATTGTTTAAGTTTTGATTTTTGCAGACAAATGTCCGCAAAAATCAAAACCTAAACAATGCCATCACTGATAAATAAAAGCAAGTTTAACTTAATGATAATTGAAATTTGCTTTTACTAATCAGTGATGGTGAACATCTGCAAAAATCAAAACCAATCCACAAGCTTACCATAACCAATAATGAATTTCAAACAAATAAGTGATTTGCTTGTTTTTATTCTTACAGCGGACAGTGAAGAAAGGACGGTCTCAGTATTGCTTGATGGAGAGGAATCGGAACTGACATTCACAGCCATGCGAGATAATGTGATCAAGGTAAGCTGTAGCCCTTTGAGTATCAAACTCAGATATATAAAAACAAAGTAGCCGCACAGTGTGTTACCTCCTTTATAGTTTTCTGTAACATTGCAATTTTAAACATCAACTCTTCAATATAAGCACTCTATCAGTATCCAGTTATGATAAATGATCGTAAGGGAGAGGAAAAGGAGGATTGAAATTAAAAAGTCTAATGCAAAAGCTTAGAGAACGTTTTGAGTAGCTTTAATACTTGACCCAGTAGCTACTAAGCTGTGAATAAATGATCATTTTATACCAAAGTTAAGAGTTTAGTATTTTATTATAAAGTGACAATGATAGTTATGTTTCAAATTAAATGAACAAATAAAGTTCGGACCACTTTTCTTTAATGATAGCATATACAGTAGTTTTAACACTTCATGGGCTTTTGAGGGTGTTGAAGTATCGAAATGTCGAATTATTGGGAGTATATAGAATTTTGGAATTTTACACAATAAAAGAGTTAAAAATATAAATTGTACACATACATTTTCTAAATGCATTTATTACTTAGCCTTAACCTTGATTATCGGAACCTTAGCCTTTGTATAACTAATTTGTTAACTTTTCACGTTTAAATGTAGGTCCCAATAAGTATTACTGGGCAAAATATGTTGCAGTCTTTGAATTGTTGACTCAACCTGAACGGAGGAATGCACCGAAAATGTAAACAAACATCAATTTCCAATTGTGTGGTCGGACTAACCGATGAGAAAACCCCGCTAAGGGCAAACTAGCGGAGGCCTATTTCCCCGGCGGCATGGTCGGATTAACTGAGGAGTTGGACTATCGGAGGTCGCACTAGCGAGGTTCCACTGTATGGCAGAAAACAGTAAGAAAAATGTATTGCAGTACAATAAAACCTCAATGGTTTGACACTCGATACTTTTACCCTCTGACAGGCTGACACTCAACACCAGTAATAGTCAAGTATCTGTACCACGCATGAGAACAAGTAACTATGTAAAGTAATCAGTATTAGGAAGTCTTGGTGCCTGGTATCAGTTACCTGAAAGAACTCATTTAGCAAACCTCTACTTTTTACCCACTTTCCACTTCCTAACCTTTCCTAACCATTCCTAATCCTGCCTTTTAATGCCTATGGCAACCCTGACATCAATGGAAGTCTTTTCCTGTAGTCACTGCTACAATCCTCTTCTCTCGTTGCAGGACCCAGCAAGCTGGAGGTGGGTGCACGGCATCGTAGTTGTCTACTCGGTCACAGACCGTGCCAGCTACCAGCGGGCCCAGCAGGCGCTGGAGTCTCTGGTCACTCAGGGGGCGACGGACGGTCGCGCTGTCATCCTGGTAGCCAACAAGGTGGACCTGGCTCGCTCTCGGCTCGTCTCCGAGCAAGGTATGCAGGACAAAAGTTTTAGTCAAACAACATATCACAACTAAAATGTGCCTGGAAACTTAATGTTTTCATTTAAAATGAGATATATTTTCCTTAGTGGTATTTTCCAATCACTAAAATTAGTTACATGTTAATATTACGGTGAAAGCTTATTATTGTGATAAGGCTTACCTTACGATCCAAATATTTTAGTCTATTGAGACCTAGGTTTCAGTGCCAGAGCACTATCATCAGTCTTTAGCTAAGCCACTTGGTATCATAATCTCTTGATTGAGATTTTGTCATTACTGTCAATGATATTAAAATAAACACTTATTGTACACATACTTTTACACTTAAGAAGACACAAAACAAAAAGACTAGATAGTATGATCATGGTCGCGACCCGATCCAACATAAGCTTATTTTTGCCAGACAGTTCTTTTCCGAACAGTTTTAGATGTTAAAAATGCAACAGCTGACTTTCAAAATTTGTTTCTTAGTTTGTAATGATATGACTTTTTTTGTAGTAGCCTATGGTGAAAAGTAATGTTCAATACTCTCCAAAAACCCTTTGCCAGTATTAGATCTGAATACTATGCTTGACTTTGCCTCGCACACGAACACGATCTATAAAAAGGCTGAAAAGAAAAGGCATAACATTTCCCCGATAAATGTTTCCTTCAAGATTAGCAAATGGTATAAATTAGCCCTCATTTGCAAAAACATTATTCTTACTTTGTTTTTCTAACATATTGGTAGTTTCTCTGCATTATTCTATTAATTTTGATTAAGTTCAAAAGTTTATTCAGAATTTTTCATGGAGCTAGATTTTATGATTAATTCATAAAAATATTGATAATTTATACTTAAATAAATCCAAACCAAATACGTCTTCAATCCAAATATCCTGTTTAGGATGACTAGTTTCGGGACTGATGTCCCATTCTCAAATCTTTATGTCAAACAAAACTATATTCACTTACCATCGTCAATTTAATAAAATAATTTTCACATATCATACAACACTTACGCACATGGACACGAAACACGTAAAACATTTATTAACCTCGCGTGGCCGGCCAGTGACAATTCCAGATTGGGGTATGCGGACAAGCGCAAGTTAGCCGATGCCGATTTGATGACATCGATGACCGTTTGGGGGGGATTATTGGATTGAAGATGTAAGGTAATAAAAACCTATTTATTTAAGTCAATTATCAATCCAGGAGGAAAATCAAGAATAGATAATTTCTAATTAATACTTCATTAAATCTATAAAATTGGGTTTAGAGTAGTGTTTGAATAGAAAAATATATCGCTATTAATAAATTGAAATTCAGAAATAAACTATATTTATGTCTGTCTATAGAGGGCCGTATCCTGGCGACGGCCTGCAACTGCAAGTACTCGGAAGTCAGCGTGGTCATCAACCACAACGTGGACGAGCTGTTGGTGGGGCTCCTGGCGCAGATACGACTGCGGACCGGCGCCGGCGCCGAGCGCGACCGAGGCAAGCGCCGGCGCTACCGAGGGTCGAGGACCTCCGCCAGCTTCCGGGGACTGCTCAGCAAACTGCGGCTCACCAAGAGCCACTCGTGCCACAAACTGCACGAGCTGTGAGCTTCCAAGCTTCCAATACAAACTGTGAGCTTCCGATGACTACTGGGCGAACTGTGAGCTACGACCAAACTGCAACTGTGAAGTGCAGGTGTGAACACTGTGAGAAGATTGGAGAGGGGTGTAATGGGTGATGGGAGGGAGGGATTGGAGTTGAGTGGACATTTGGTCGGTAAGCTGGGACCATTCAAACTTGGACTTTTCAAGACTTTTATGGCAAAAAATCTATGCAATTACAGCAAATGTTGTTTCTGACATTAAACCCATTTAACAGAGCCGTTACAATAACTTTCGGAGCCCTAGGGCAAACATTGTGAGAGGACTCTCCATTAATTAACCCCTTATCTGCTGTACACGAGTTAGCTCGTGGTAGTATTCTGAAACCCACAACTGCTGTACACGAGCTAACTCGTGCAACACCCATGTTTCGGTATCTGCTGTGCCCGAGTATACTCGGATTTGACATTTCCAGCTGATTTATGTTGGTACAACTGTTCTGCTAGGTTTTTTCCATTCTATGACTGTACAGTTGACCCTGACGAGTAGCAGACTGTTTGACTCAAGTGGATTTTTCTGGAACTAAGACCGCGCCACGAGTTCTGCAGTATCGTGTTCGTTGCGTTGAAATGAAAACCCCGCAGATTGGTGTTGATCGTGTAATTAAACCCCGCACCACTGATCACGTCGGCGCTGCGGCACGCCAACTTACTTCGCAGTTAAGGGGTTAATTATGAGTTGTGCGGAGTACTGAGTAAGTAAAGAATTTCTTTGTTCCACAATAAAATATGAGTAGCATCAGGACTGTATGGAACCACTAGGTTATCTGCTCATAATTCCAACATATCAAAATAAAAAGATTTTATTACTCACATATATTTTTTTTACATAGGTTCAAATAGATCCTTCTAGGTGCAGTGGTCAAAATGCATACACAAGTTTTTTGATTTCTTCTTAAACTCGTTTATGTAAAATAGCCTTTTTTCCGATTTTATGTTTTGATGCATAATTTGGGGCCCCCCTGGCCTTGGGGGCCCTGGAGCACTGTACCTGTGGTCTTTATGACTCTGCCATTTGGGTTTTTTGGACAATAAAATTGAATTTATACTAGAAAAACAAATTTTGTCTACTTAAGCACTCAAATGTATTGCATTACATTGCTTTTTTACAACAAATAGGGAATTTAAATTAAAATATTTTTCTATAGTTCAAAAGCAATTTTGTAATAACACATAAACTTATATATTTTATATGATATTTTTGTAAACCTTA
Organism: Flexamia atlantica; assembly: GCA_035578135.1. Taxonomy (NCBI): domain Eukaryota; kingdom Metazoa; phylum Arthropoda; class Insecta; order Hemiptera; family Cicadellidae; genus Flexamia; species Flexamia atlantica. The sequence goes on along the minus strand of JAQJVK010000023.1, from coordinate 5,223,400 downwards.
ACTGCATTTTATGAATGTAATGTGTCTGTAATAAGTATTTGAATATTTTTATAGTGTGTTTATATTTGTTACTTCACTTGTATGTATGTTATTTTCTATATTTTCTATATTTTTTATTAAATTATTAAGGTTTAACGATTTTATATGTAGTTTATAAACTGAAAGTTTTATGAGTAATCATTGTTAATTGTAAGAAAATTGTGTTTAGTTTAAGAATATGACCCAAAGAATTACTTTTAAGGATTTGTAGTTGTAAGACTGTTTTATTATATTAATTGTATTATAACTTTATTCAGATTGTTAAAGACCATATTTGAATATCATTGCAGACATAAACATTTTTTTATTAATGTAGAGTCAATTTTCAATTTTATTTTATAGGTGAAAATGCATTAAAAACCAAATATTGACTCGTTTTCTCAACTAAGGTAAAATATTTATTGCTTGTGTCTTAAACTTTTTAAAACCTGTTATATTTCAAATATTGTCTTTGTAAAGGAATGTGACTGACTTAAAAATATGTTGTTATTACATGTTTGTAAATATATTTTAATTAATTGTACAAACAAATTATACAATAAACGTGTTTTATAGTTTTTTACATCCTTCTATTCATTTCTGTGAACCCATTAGTTACAATAAGTCTTAAATAATTTGATAGAAATCAAAATGTTGTAACGCTGATTTATAATTTTTTTTTTATTACTTCTAATGTTTGTTAAAGGCACTTATAACTTTAGAATTATCAAGAAATTTATTCAGTTTCAACCTAGTTGTTGAATACAAAATACACAATGAATATTTGTTTGGGAAATTTGGAAAGGATGGTCGAGATTGTCGAGATCCATTTCACAGTCTCATTCCAGTTTTATGAAGAAAACTAGTTTACTTTAATCACATTTTTTTTAAATTTAATGTAAATGAAAAAAGTAGAGAGAAATAGCTGAGGACTGGTTCGTCATGAGTTGAAATAGTTAGTAAAAAAAAAAAAAATAACTAAATTTGAAGTTAATTTGAAAAAGCAGACTTCCTCAATTAAAATCTACTAAAGATATATTCGTAAAGAATTCTTTAAAACTACTCAGTGAATTATACAAATCACTCAGACCAAACTGTGGGGGAGTTTCCGATGGTTTAGCAACTAACTGCTTTTATCTCCTTTGACGTCAGTAACAGTAGCTGCTGCCAAGTCTGGGCGATAAACTATCGTATCACAACAACCGCTGTATCCGCTCCAGGGTAAACACATTTACACTTCCTCTCTGCAATAAAGACTGTCCTTCCCCTACTTGTGACTTATCAACTACTGTCTTTAACAAATCAAATTACAGGAGGGAATCTACATATTATCTATAATTTGTTTCATTTTAAAAGTATCTGAGACAAAAGATTAATAACGAATTTAAAATTCAATCAAACCTGTTGGGTGATTTTTTAACTTTGTGAATTAAAAAAAATTATTGATAGAGAATGGGTGGGTTAAGCGACACTCACCGTTACTAACCAGTAACCAGAGTCCTTAGTAGGCAAATTCGCTGCATCTTTACAATCAAAAATGTCTAACTACTTCCCGAATCCACTGTAAATACTTTTCGATCAATGCACAACAATGAATGGTTGGTGATAAATCCACCATGACTGTTCACTTTTTACAGGTTGGCAAATTTCTCAAAAGAAAGTGTGGCCGAAAGCATCCAATATTTTGATACAAAAGAGGAATATTTGTTATAAAACACTATGCCCTTTATTGAATTTTATTGTTTAAGATTCTTTTTATATGAGTGTTGGTAAAAAAGCACCTATCTACTATATTAATGTTTCTTTTACCTCAGGAAGAGGGTGATGTACAATGATGCCTGGTTTTCCCTGATGTTTACCGTTTTGCCAGAAAGGGGAGAGTAATTAATTATTTGAGATCACCACAGAGTTTATTCCAATTTAACCTTTATATTTTACAACCTTAGCATAGTCAACCCAAAAATAACTGTACAGTTACTAGTTTCAGGACTGTTGTCTGATTTTAAAATCCTTGTTGTCAAACAAATCACTGTCTGAAGTTGTCCTTGACTCGTTATGCTCCTTCTTTAATTTTTTTAAATCCATTTTCCTGTCTTTATGTGTCTATGTGGAAATTTTAACATTGGAACATCAGTTCTGAAACTAGTAATCCTTCAGTTATCATTTGATTGACAACATTAAAGTTAGCAACCTATTAGGAAAAAACTTTAGTTACCAAATCAGTGGAAATCAGGAAAACATATTTATCACCATAACTTTTGAATTTAATAATTCTAACAGCCTTGATACCTTTTTATTTAATCTCAATTTGTTACTTACGTAATCTCCTTTGGGTATAAAAATATCTTCTAACTATGTCGTACATGTTTCGAAGACATTACCCTTCATCTTCAGCGGGAGTACACACAATTTACATCAAAAAGTCCACATTTAAAAAATGTAGTTGTCAGAACTTTTAAAAAATATTAACAATAATAATTTGTGTGCGTGTGTCATTTGTAATTATTATTGTGACTATTTTTTAAAAGTTCTGACAACTACATTTTTTAAATGTGGACTATTTGATGTAAATTGTGTGTACTGCCGCTGAAGATGAAGGGTAATGCCTTCGAAACATGTATGGCATAGTTAGAAGATATTTTGATACCTAAAGGAGATTACGTAAGTAACAAATTGAGATTTTGAATTTAGTTCAGAGACAAATGTAGTTCTCTAATAAAAATCACATTGGAGACGCAACCTCAAAACCAAGACTATTTCCTCCCACTCCCTACATCCTCAAAGTCACTGTATTTCCCCGCCAGACTTGTCTCCCTTCGACCACACTGCCAAAAGTCATCAGTGTTCATCATCATCCATCAATCCGAACTGTCAGTCTGGGAGGGAATGACGTCAGAGCGTTGGCCCGAGTCCAATGTTATTAGCTGCCCAATGCTAATAGACCAAATCATAATCTGTGAATGAACTATAAACATGCAAAAGTCAATCTGCTCTGCTGCACTAACAGTTTATATTTGGTTTTGGAGTACAGTAATGGAAATCTTTATGATGCCATGTTCCATTCTCAAACATGAAAATAACTTGAACTTCTGGATTCATGGGGGTTGGAACATATCATTCATCATGGGTTTGGGTTGAAATCTTATAATTATCTCTCTTTTTGAAAGTCAAAATAAAGTAAAACATTGGAAATTTATGTATGAAGTTGGTTCGGTTTTTTAAAGACACTTGGAAACTTAAAAGTAGAAGAAAATTCTTCTAATCAAGTTCCAAACAAACCCATCAAGTAAATTCAATGCTAGATGTTATTCAACTACTAACTAACTGACTCAAAAGTAATATTCTCTACAATAGTTATAAACTTTATAGCTCAAAAATGTGTGTTAAGTCCATTGCTAAGGCAAGATAAGCATGTTGTAGTCATTCAAGGACGTCGTAAATAAATCAATAAAATCAACCAATCAGTAGTTCAACAAAAAATTGTTTTTGCGAGCTAAACCTTTCAAATCTGCACTACAACATAAATGCTAAAAATAACTAAGCAGAATTGCACTTGGTAGAGTGCTTGTTTCTTATGAAAGTCACCAAAGCAATCATGAACTTTTTTGTTTAGTATAGTATCAAGACCAGATATTTCTCAATGCAACAATGACCTCTTTTTAAAATGTAAACAATACACAACTGAGCACTTTAAAGCACAAGTGGTGTAGATGGGTGATTCCATCCATTAAGGCAAATTTACATGGTCTGGTAAAAAAATAAAAAAAAAATAGTCAAATATTAATAATTTTGTGTTAAAATGTTGCTAAAGACCTTATAAAACTACTTTACTAATGGGCATCGATCGATATTTAATTTTAAAGGATCTAAAAAAATATATACATTTGACCAAAATGAGGGAATGATGCATGAGGGAATGATACGTGAGGGAATGATGCGTGAGGGATATACATGGAAATAAGTGAGATTGTAAGTTAGTAGTTTTGTAAATCAACTTTATTTTCAACTTATCAAAACAAACTGACTGACTGAATTGTAGTTCTTACATTCATTGTAAAAAAATGTTTAAGAAAATAAATTTTTATGGCATAAAACACAGGTACTAACAATGGTACATTATCCGTCTTCAATCAGTCTTCATTTTATAGTAATATAACTAGATACAAATCTTAGGAACCTTTTTACTTGTTAATATAAGTCAAAAGTCCCATTAGGAGACTGGAATCGGATTTTTGAACTGGTAAAACAGCCTGCAACCTTTATTGACCACGGTGGGTGGTTCAATAATTGCCACAATTTGTTTTGTGGAAACATAGGAAACATCATTATCATCAACTAAAAATAAAGTTTTGTCTTTGTTAGAACTTTTAAGAAACATCACTTCGATTTCATTGTTTTGTGCATAATTTTGTGTGATCCCAAGAAACTGGCGAATATTTGTTTTTCTCTTCTTTTTATCTTCACTCTTCAGTTCAAAACGGACTAGGACATAACTTCCTAGTTCAATGTTTGATCCATCAGTGTCAATTCCAATATCATCATCAGATGATGAATAAACTTCCTCATAGCGAAGTCTTTTCTTTTTACCTGTAAAAAGATATTAATTTAGATACAGTAAAATAGTAGTTTAATAAGACAGATCCAAATAGTTTTAGGTTTAATTTAAAATTAAACCTAAAATTTATTCCTCCAATAAAAATTTGTGTTGTCCAATAACTTAAACTGGTTGTTAAAAAATCAAGTAGGTATAATTAATTACACAAAATACTTGTAATCATAATTGAATTTATTGTTGTTTTATTACTATAACAAATAATCTCAATGTACCTTTAAAAAATTACTACCTCAAAAAAATTACCCTAAAAAAAATAATACCTCATTGATGTTGATTACCGAAAATAACAATCTACACTTACCTCCATTTGGCTTATGACAACATTTCTCAGATGTCATCCCACTGATGCCTGGCTCATTCTTAACTTTCTGATTTTCTTCAGTCTGATTTGAAGACGACTCACAAAGTCCAAAAGCTTCTCCTATGTGAAAGTGTGCACACTTATCTTTGCACTGAAAACAGCTCAAGCTTCTAAAACCCAATTTTGAATTAGTTGCATTAAAAACAACTTGATGAACCTTTAATGTTCCAAGGAAAGGTTTTGCTTATTCATATCCTTTAGCTAGATTTTCAATATAATGAATGTCTTCGTCTTTAATTTTAAACATCGTTACACCAGAACAATGTTCTTCTAGCACATCAAAGAATCTTTCAAAGTTTTCAACATCTTTTCCTTGAGCTACAATGCGATCAGCTGTCCTTTTCAATGTTCCCCCAATACCATCCGGTGCTCCTTTCCCATGTCCAGCTTCAGAATAATTCCAAGTGAACACAGAAATCTTGGGAAACAGTTTTCTTAGTTTGTTAGATATGAAGTAAAACATAGTTTTATTCCTATATTGAGTAACGACACCATCTGACTGCACATGAATATTTTCAAGACTTGGATTTAGTTCAAATAACCATTCGAAAACCGGTTTTAGATGGGCCCAGACTGATAGAGCGTCATGTCTTAAAGATTTGCTCATCGAGCAAAATGTTAACACTTTTGGGGGAAGGGACTGCTTCGAGGGAACTTTTGAGCCATCTGTCACTTCAGTTACTTGTTTCATGTATATAACTCCAGTATGAAGAGTTATTTGATCCCTGCCCCCACCAAAATGTACAGCCTGGATTTCTTCACTGTATTTACAGCTGTAGTTTTCACTGAAATCGATGTGGATCAGTGCAGAAGTTTCATTTACACTGTCCTTTTGCTCCTTAAGCACCTTGTATTGATGTACAATATTTCCGATATGGTGAAGGTATTTATTAAATGTTGTTTCAAAATCAGTCACTAGTGATTTTATGTCAGTCAAAAAGTCCTTCTTTATTGGTTTACTAACCTTCTTTGTTTTCCCCTTTATTTCAACCAGATTCACTTCAGTAATCCACTTTTTCACTTTGACTTCTTGGTCAGGATCTACAATAGTGTATCTGATAGCTTTATTCTTGCATGCTTTACACTTTCTATGTAGGCAATTCAAGTTTTCCCTGTCACAACAGAGTTCTCGTACCAAATCAGAGGGTCTTTTATAGACAAAAATGTCTAGTTCATATAACTTAGTCACCATAATTGCAGTATTTGTATGTAACATGCAAGCACAAGTGTCCCGGTTTTCCACTTTAGGAGGAACAACCCAAAATGGCTTCAGGGCGCAAAATGATGAATATGATAGTTTAAAATTTACCTCTTTCAGGAATTTTTCATGAAGTGATTTTAATGTGTCATTTAGCAGCCTCTTTTGCTTCTTTACTTTGTTTTTGGTGATGCAGTCATTCTTTCCAGGGCACAGTCTGGAACTATCATCTCTTTCGAGGAAGTCTTGTACCCTCTCTTTAACAAGGGCTGAAATGAATTTTCCTCGTTTTGCACATTTAATTGTTAGATTTCGCTCACCAGTACTGACAGTGCCCACTTGGTCACAGTTGGCCAAACTTTTGTAGCCTAAAACATTTTGGTTTCCAAAACTCAAAAGTCTGTACTTTTTCAAAATTTTGCCTTTTACCTCTGTGTAATAAAGTTTTCTTCCTCTTTGAGATGCTTTGAGGTGATTGAAAGAGGAATTCAATTCCGCATTTAAAACTTCTCCGAACAAAAGTTTTTTTTTTACCAAGGGGGAAACCTTTTCGTGTCCCAAAAGATGCCTTACTTTAGATTTTGGAGTCAGAGGGGATTTATTAGCAATATTTTTGTTTAAGACTTGATATCTCTTTTTGTATTTTTCAGCTCGAGCTACTGCTTTTTTAAGCTTTTTCTTCAATTTCTCATTCTCTCTGTATAGCTTAGATCTGTCTCTTCTGACTTTTTTTCTGCCTAGCATTTTCCTTTTTGTTGAGCTTTCTTGCACTGGAACATCTTCTTCACTGAGGGGAGGGGAATTTTCTCTTAGATTGTTCTCTAAATTTCGTTGAGATTTCAATCTTTCCCTGTAATTTTTAGAATTTTTCTTCCATTGTTTCTTTTTCATTCGGTGTTCTCGTGAAGACATTTCTGCCGCACATTTCACCTGTTTCTTCAATTTTTTCTTTTCATATTTCAATCTTTCCTTTTCTTTTAACTCTTCTAATTTTTTGGGATCACTTTTTATTGCTTCCCTTCTTTTCTTGTCATATTCCTTTTTTTTCAAGCGCAATTCCTCCTTCGTCTTTGCCATTTTACCATATTAACAAATATTGTCTTTTTAAAGAATAAACCTGGAAAAATATTCTATCATTAGGCTTAAACATTTGCAAAATATTTTTTTGACACTATAGGATAATACTCTTTTTTGATTTGACTGACAATGGTTGAAATTTGACGTTAGATATTAATGTGTTACGTTGTAGGAGTGCCTGTCTTTTTTGAAGGCTACTGTAATAAAAATGTTTAATCACTTAAGCTGGTAGTATAAAAACTGGGGGAGCAAAAAATGAAACTAAATTGTATAAACCATATTCACACAGCTCATTATTATCCTCGTAACAGAGAATTAAACATAAAAATTATCAGAGCCTTACAAAAACTTTTTTAATAATTAACTTAATTAAAAAAATTAGCTAAAAAAATAAAATTTTACCAATACAATTGGTTGGTCTAACATAAACAAGGTTAAAAAAGACATAGCAAAAATTATTTAATCATATCATCACAAGTCCCATTGTCATCATTCCCTCACAGATCGCATCATTCCCTCACTGTGAGGGAATGATTGTGAGGGAATGATGAATCTGAATATAACCTTAAATTGTCACAAGAGCACAGGACTACAAGGTGCAACTCTAGGTCCTGTGGAAAATATCACTTGTAAATGACATTATACAGCTAAACTAAAAATTTAATGTTTACTTACATGTGAGTATGTTGATGTGGGGGAATGATGGTCAGAAAAAACACTCACCAACTTTCCAAACTTCGTAATACTTTAAAAATATACTGATTTCTGATACAGGACAAACTAGTTTCCTTTCACAGCAGAAATCAACATGGCTGCCTTCTCTTTGCTTGCAGCTGACCTTCAGAGAAATCTGGTGGCCAGAAAATGCACTAACATGAAAATGTGAGGGAATGATGAAATGACCTGGGGAGAGCAAATTTTGCCTTATTGTGGTAAAATGCAAACATTAAAAAATATATGTTTAATGTTCACTCATTTTTAGTTGTATTTTGAATTATAATAAATACTTGTTTAGTAAGTAAAATCATAATTTGTTAAGGGAAAGCGTGTTGCAAGGGACTTAGGTCAGGGTGAGGAGAGGTGAGGGAATGATGTTTCTTTAATAAACCACACAAAAAACAACCTAAAACTAAATTTATTTTTATTTTTCATTATATCCTTTAAAAAACAAACTATAAGCTACTGTTTAGTATAAAATATTATTAAAAAATATAATATTCTTGTAAAATACCACGCTGGGACATGAAAATTTGCCTTTTGCGTGGAATGACTCAGATCCAATTTTAAATTTTTTTGAGTTAAGCATGCTACTGTGTAGAGAAAAATGTGTTCTGTATAATGCACTAAAGGTGTACCTCCTAGTTCCAATATAAACCACATAGATAGCAGCACTTTCTTGTGCAGTCAGTGCTGCCATCTATCAGCTGACTGCACAACTGGTGTATGTGTGGGAGATGCACCATTTGTGCAGTAACTTTCATCAAGAAAGTTGGATTTACACAATTTTTGCAGTCAACGTTTAGGCCTAAGTTGGCAGAACACCATTATCAAATCGCACCATGCACCATTGTCAAATCGATGCATTAAAAACTGCACTTGAACATTTTCTTTCAAATAAAACACTAAATAAACACAAAAGTTTGGGTGTATAAAACACTAAATTTTAATTGCAATAAAACAGAGTTTTAACGATAATGATTTGCTTTTGTTCTAAATGACACCTTAAACTCGTTACTTTTAAGTGCTCTAAAACACCAAAAAAATTAAACAAATATTTTTTAAATGCCAAATAAAGTTAAACATGGGATTTTTTAAGAGTTTTATTGAAATAAATTGTCAAAAGTAGAATACTGATTTTTTATAAAGTTCTTAGATCTTAGCAAACCCTTTAATATCTCAAAACAAGTATAAATGTACTTACCCGCTTGTGCTTTAAAGGGCTCAACTATCCTTTCACAAACTTAAAATACCCCCGTTGCAGCAGACCTGCATACTCAGCGAATTTCCAGTACAAAACAACATATTTCAATCCAACATAGCGAGATTTTACAGGTTTTTGAAAGCTCCATAAGAATAACATGGGGAATGAGTATGCAGGTTTGCTGCTACGGGTATATTAAAACTGGGTGGTTTTAATTCAATATTTAGTAGATCTGAACTAGAAGAAGCCACTTACCAAGTTTTATCAAGATGTGTTGAGAAATAAGCGAGATGTAGAATTTTACTTATTTCCCATAAGGTTAACATTGGGACAACGTACTGTGTTTACCACTTTCAATATCTCGGTAACCAATGGACATAGAGCAGTGATTCAAAATACTAAATTGTTTGTTTTTTTGAGCTGAATTCAATGGTGCCAACAAAAATCGGATTATTTTTATTTTTCTATGTAAAAAACTCAAAAAACCCATTTTTGGGGGGGTTTACCCCCCTTTACCCCCCCTTCCGGTAGTCGGATTGGGCTGGATTACGAACTCGTCCGAATAATTACTACTTTACACATCCATGCCAAATTTCATTAAGATTGGACCATTTTTACGCGAGTTATCGTGCTTAAAGACACATATATATATATATAGATATATATATATTTATGAAAATGAACGAATAGTGTTTTTTGCTTCTGGGGGCCCCAAAACGAAAAGTTATCATGATCTCGGGCTTAGGTCTTACCATGAGTACTACGGTAACAGCTTCTTCCCTATAGGGGAAATTCGCTGATAACTCAACCATACTTTGAGGAGACAAAAACACTAGCTTTCAACGAATAGGGTATATTTCAAGCCGTTAAATATTTACACTAAACACCTCTAAGATCACGGGAGTCCGAGTCGTCTTCGTTATCATCCGTTTCGTCGTTGTCGTCTGCAGTCTGCTGTTTGCGTTCCCGGTTGTTGTACTTGGCGATGGAAGGCTCTCGCTGGATGATGTCGTGGTAGACGAGGCACAGTCGGCCGATGTCTTCCACGCTCAGCTGATAAGGTCGCGTTTGTGGGTCGAGATCGGCTTTCTCAAACACCTCTGGCATCAACCGTCCATGTGTTGCTGGAGGAAACAATGTCCTGAAAAAGTTTGTGAATTAAAAACTTTAATTTAATTTGATAGGATTAAGATTTTAAAACAATACTGTAATAGTATATTACGTTAACAGACCGGAAAGTACTGCTTTGCTAGACGAGCATAATAGTTCCCACGTGAGTGAAAGCAAGTGGCAGGCTAAAATTAACGTGTTGAAGTTTAGTTTTGTGGTGGGAATCCCAAGTAATTACAGAGAGAAGATTGGGTTTGCAACTGAACTGTGGTGAACAGTAGGACCAGAACCTTGCCCCAGCTATGACAGATTTTACATCAGCCTGTCTTCATTTTAAACATCTAAAAGACATTAAAAACAAAGAAATACAGATTTTTAATTTAATTCTACAAAAATTATTAAAAGCAATTAAAAAAGTCATTAAAAATTTGTTACTCCTTTGACAGCCTAAGAAAAAAAAACTTATGGGCCATTCATCATGGCATGTGTAAAGAAAATTACTACAAGCTGACAACTTTGAAAAGGGCTGATTTTAAAATTGGTGTGCCCTTGTATGTCCTGGGGGATTGATATTTAGAAAAACTTTAAGGTAAGTAACATCTGTACTTCAAGCAATGTAATGTAAGATTAGTCCAGTCAAAACAAGGAAAAAATTCCGTTAATTTTGAAACTTTGCACACTTATAATTTAGAAGTATCTAAGGATGAAAATACCAAAATCCTTGAAAATATGTGGTGAACTTAGTGAAAATTGACGGAAACAGGGCACTTTTTTTAGTTTTTTGTAAAAATCTTGAGAACTTTTTATTGGAGGTAAACACTTTAGATATACAAAATGAAGCTTATTAAATTTGCTACAAAAATAAATAGTATTTTACATTTTTTTGTAATTCTAACAGTTATCAAGTTATAGGGCGCTAAAAATAAGGGTTCTTTTGCGATTTTCCCCTAAAAATGAGCAAAAATTGTTTCTTTTGTTTCAAAATATAAAAATAAAATTATCAAATTTTGGTGGGCACCATTAAATTAAGCTAAAAAAATTCAGCATCCAGAATAATTGTTTTATGTCAATTAATTACCGAGATAATGAAATCGGTAAACACCTCTTACACTGTTCCTATGTTATGGGAAATAAAAAAAGTTCTATATCTTGCTTTTCTCGCATCATATCTTAGTAAAACTTGTTTCTTGCTAGATATAATTGAGATATATTGTATATTAGCCTAAAATCCCAATTTTCACATTCACGTGTCAGCAAACCTGCCTACTCATTCCTCATAATACTCACATGCAGGTGATTTTCTAGAGCTTGCCACATACTCCCAAGGACTTTTGGTATTTTCATCCTAAGGTACTTCTAAATAAGTGTGCAACGTTTCAAAATTAACGGAATTTTTTCCAGATTGGTTCAATATTTAAGGTTTTGACTGGGCTAGATGTTGCATGTGGGGATATTTCCCCACATCGCCAACAACAATAAAGACCAGACAGCCAGCTTCCTAGGTCCAAGTCCAATGTCCAGCACAGACCGAAACCCGCGCATGCGCGCCCGGCGGGGAACGCCAGCAGGTAAGGAGCGAGTGGCTGTCGTTGGTGAACTGTCGGTGGAGCAAGAACGGCGGCGCACCGCGGGGCGGTACCAGGTTTGGGAAACGTAGAATAATAATTAGATATGTGTTAGGGAAGTTAATTTTGGGGGGGAAACTAGGGGAGGGGAATCCTTGTCTTAATTCACAAATATTAAATTCATAATTTGGCATTTAATTAATTAATGTAAAACATTAAATTTAACTTGCAGTTAGAGTCATGTCACGACAAGCAGGAGGAATTAGGGGGAGATTAATATTAAACAATTAAAATTAAGAACAAGCTCATAAAGCTGGCAGTGCCTTGGGGGGAAGTCACTTGGAAATTATGGGCCCTTACGCGCTTTTAAGTTGGGGAAACGGCGGATTAACCGTCGCGACCCCACAAGTGGTAGCAGGCGTTCAAAAACGAACACGAATTATTTAACATTCTTAAGCCTTGCAATTGATTTCCCCTTATAGCCTTCCACTAATGTAACTTTGTATTCTTTTCGAAAAGTAAATTGGAACAAGCCAAAATAGTAAATTCATTTGACTAAACATGAAAACAGCAAAATCAAAAAGGTTTTTTGGCACATGCAAACATGTCGCAGAGCACGTGCATGCGGTCATGAATCAATGTTTGAACTCAATGTTTTCTCTCCCTGAAATCAATGTTTTAATCAATTGTTACAATAAAACTGATTATAGTTAAATTATTTTCTAAATTTCGACATTCCAAGAAATAATTTTCATGTTTTATAACTTGGAATATTTTTGCTGAAGCCTAGCAGATTGATTAAATTTAGTCCGACGAAATAATCGTCAAGTTCAACTATTACGAAATAACTGTGCATGAATGGTTAAAAATTTAAATAGCCAAATATTTTTTTCCTTGAACGAACATTGGCGTTAGTGAGATTTATTCCATAAAATGGACACCTTCAAACTCTGAAATAGATTTGTTCTAATAGTTATTTGCATTGCATAAATAGATTTGTATAAAATAATTTCTGGTACTTATTTATGAACGAAACAATTAATGTTTAATTAAAAAGGTACTAATAGTAATTCGTGAATTAAAATAGGTTGGTTTGGTACTCCAAAAAAAGGTTACCCAGTTTATATAGTAAAAATAAGCCTGCACAATATACTCTTAAGACTGTGACACATTAGTTATGAAATTATGCAATAAGAACTTCCTTCAGACAGAAAATTAACTCTCATATTATTTCGGAAGTTCAGATCACGGTCTTCATTGTTGCAAAAAAATATTTGAGTAATTGTGTTAGGTTTATTTATAAATTATGCGGGGCTTGTTGCATGTCTTTTTATAAAATTGCTCTGCTGTATGAGGTGACAAAAAATTTACAAAATGTACCAAACGACCATACTTAGATTTTAATTGCAACAAATATTTATTTTGAATAGCACCCATAATATTTATTTATTAATATAATTTAAGGATTCATTTAGAAATTATTTCAGAATAGAATATGATCTGGTGTACAAGCACTCCAAACTGCTTCAACTATTTTTTATGCTTTATTACTACGCATGATGTATTTTATTTATTCATGCACTTCAGTTTTCTCCCTCCATAAATGACATTGTATAGTTATAATTACATTTATTAAGTTGCTCTCCTATAAAACAACTGATATATTTTCTAGCCTGTAATGTATTTTAATTTAATGTAATGCGAGTGAACAATCAAATTAAAACAGAAGTATAGCAACCTCACACTCGAGTAACTTTCTATACAGTAGGAGGCGCGTTCAAGGTCACTCAGCCAAGACAAAACAAAAGCTGGCAGGGACCTAGCTACCGAGAATTCAACTCTTATCTTCCTTGTTTAGCCAGGTCATTACCCCCGAACCAGTTTCAATGTCAATACACCGCTTTCACCTTTTGCATTAAGGAAAACATCACCGTAAATATTAATTTTCTTATATTTATTTATTTACGTAATTTATTTTTGTTCCACATTTAAATTCAACTGCTATTTATTGTTTACTCACCGAGACTGCTAATTAATTATTAAAAGGAAAAATTGGTCCGATAGTTGTCAATTAATTTTTTAAATGAAGTTTGCATGCCATTTAATTCCACGTCATAATTAATTGACACTTAGTATGGGAGTGTCTGCAATTCCGTATAACTATCTGGTGACAGTAAATAATTTAATCTTGACCAGATAATCGTCAGACACATTATTAATGTTTCAAATACATTTAATTATGCTGATTATTCGACTAGGATTTTTATTTTTTCCTGAATTTAAATTGCTTTAAGCTTGAGCTGGAAAATGTAATGTTTAATTATTTAATTAATTATAGCAAACATTTACTACTGGCTCAAGAAAATGTTTACTATCCCCCCCCCCTTAGGATATTATTTCCCCCCTTTGCAATGTATTTAAATTACAATAGAAATGTTTCAGATTAATTTAATGGGAGATTCCCAGTTTTGTAGATATAAAAATCACTTAAAAAATACTGGCAATAATAACATCCTTGTGAAAGAATCCATCTGTTTATCAGGCGCCACAATAGCTGATTTTAAAACTTATTTGAAAACGTCACATTCCTCAATAACTCGCAACACAGTTATTCTACTTTTCTTAGGTACCAACGACATAGTGAAAAATACACCACTCTCAAATATGAAAAATCAGTTTTTGTCAATTCTTAAATTAATTAGGAAGCGTTTCACTCCCAAACTCCTGTTAATCCTAGCCTTACCTACCTTTTTACGCTTTGTACACAACGACAACGCACTTATGCGCATTGATGACTTCAATAAATTTTTATCTACTCTCAAATCAGACTCTTTACTTATACTGCGACTGCACATAACAATACACAACGCCCATCACTATTTTGAATCAAGATATTATCCCTCAGGAAGAAAATATGGAATTCATCTCAACGCCAATGCCTTTTCGCATTTATCTATGCTTGTAAGGAAACAACTTGAAGAATCAGACCCAACCTTGAATTTGATTAGGCTAAAATAGATTGCACCCTGCCCAAACCCTGCACAAAATAATTTCTAATTGCAATTGACTAAATAATAATAAATTAGACTTAATCTTTTATTTTATTTATTTAATTAGCACTGCACTCCAAATTTGTCACAACATTTGCATAATATCCGTTAGGTTATAGCGCCTTGCCTCTGACATTGCCGGAAACCGCAAGCATCGATGCAAATTTTAGCATTATGTTTATTATTTTATGTTTTGGGGAATTAAGTAAAAATCAAATTTTAACTTGAGTTAATAATTTGCAATGAATATAAAGTAGGAACTTAGGTTTTTTTTTCAACACTGATCACACTGAAATTCAGGCTGCCAGCATGGAATAATCACACCTTTCTTACCACCTTCAACCTCACCCATGTCTGGAACCAAAAATAGGGACTTGGTCAAATCAATATAGTCAGGTCACTCGACCTGAAACTTAGAATTAGGGCGAATAGTCAGTTGGAACTTCTCTTAAGATGCACTGTCATGAATTCAATTAGTTTTTTGATGGTTTTGAGTTTCACTTAGCTGGCAACCGCGACAAATTAAATCGAGTTGAATGGTATTGTAAAAAAAAAAAAAAAAAAAAATGTGAGCACCCATCCTTGGTACCTTTTGCACCTTATCCAGCATGTATTAATTAAAGCATGGTTCTGCAACTTGCAAGTAATACTTCCAATGTAAGACGGGTTCTATCCCCCCCTTGTCGGCCCATTAGCCTGGCAACTATGAGTATGGGATGAGTTGGTAAAAAAATATATAAAAAAATAATAAAAAAAATATAAAAAAACAAAATAAAAAAATACCGGTAAAAAAATATACCCTCATCACATGCTCATGGATCAGGTGATTACCTCTGGTTGCAAATAAATAAAAAATGCATAATCCCAGGCGGTACGCTTGACGCCTGCGATGCGTCGACGGGGAAAATGGAAGAAAAAGACAATTTGGGATTCTGCCAAAGTAATCAATCCTTACTGAACCTTCCTTCTTTAATGCTCACCAAAAAATATAAAAAAATAATAAAAAATAAAAAAATAAAAAAAATAAAAAAATAAAAAAAAACAGAAAAAAATAGCAATACCATCAGCTTGGAGGCCTCACCCCGAACAGCAGCAAATCTTTTCCCCCTCATCAATCGCAATACTTAGGGTTGTTTAGTTGTCAGCGAAACACACTTCTACGTAAGTAGAAAATGTGTTTCATTCAGGAATTGTCTGCTTTCACCTCCCCTGCACAAGGTATCCGGGAAACCGAAAGCCTTGGAGGTTCATCGTTGACTCACAGTTGTCGCTGTACAGGGAAGACAGTGCTATCAAGAGATGATATTTTGAGTGTTATTCCATATTATCTTCTAGCTGATGTTTTTATATGTTAGGGTGGTTCCAAGACTATCCAATCCTACGATTCCCTTTCTCGACTCCTCTTAATCACTATCTACTAAAATAAACAAACACAACATCACAAGGAAGACTTTCATGATGGGAAAAGATTAGGGAATTGTGGTCCGGCAATGTGACAGGGTCAACTCGCTCAATAGCTATTCTAATGTAATTTAAATTAATTAATTATTATTGTTAATTATTTTTTTTCATTTAGGGAACCTTTTTTAATAAATAAACCAATTTAACAATTAATCAAAAATAATCAATTTTTTTCTCAATAAACCATAAATAAACCAACACAAGGCACCCCCTCTCTGAAACCCCCCGGAAAGTCAAATTGAAAAATGGTTCTTTATGGTCTCGATGATGTGCCCGTAACGGTAACGTGGGTAAACACGCTTACCGCTCAGCAAGCTGTGGATCAATGCTCTGCATGGAACATAAGTCCGGCCTCAACTCTTGAGGAAAACAGGCTTTTGCTAAAAAACTTTGTAAGAGCACACAATGATCCACTCCTCAAATCAAAAGAATCCAAAGATGATGATCTTTTGAATAGTGACAATTTTCAGGCAACATTGACATTGCCTGCGCAGACAAACTCAACCTTCACACTAACTGATTCAATGCCACTTATTACGACAGTTACTACTACCTGCACGACCATTGCCCCACCTGTATCAACTCTGCTCATAACACCTGCTATTGTGACTACCTCTCAGTCAACACCCTCAATACCTAGTTACTTACCCGCACCTAATCCACCCACACCCATCTTAGATGCAAGTATGCAGGCCCTAATTCATTCTCTTCAAAGCATGACATTGAACGCCGTTGCTCAAACAGCTGGTACACTGTCTGAACAAATAAAGAATATTCAAACTAAAAGTGAGACTGAAAACACTAAATGTCCACCATATGTTAGGGACCTCTTAAAGGAACTTCCAAAAATCTCTGGCGATGACTCCCACCAGCTTATTAGCTTTCTCAAAAAGCTGCACCAGATAATGCAGTTAAACCTGGTTAAGGAAAAACTCATAATTTTGAATGTTGTCCCCTACACAACCAACAGATTTAGAGAATTTTGGATGACAGTAATTGCACAAAATTTAACATGGCAGCAAACACTAAGTAGCATTAGGGAAAGGTTTCTCACATCTAATACACTTAGGGAACTTCAGAATCAGTATTTGTACAGGACCCAACAACAACAAGAACACTTAGCTGATTTTGTATCAGATATTCAGTCACTCCATATCATCCTGTCCCCTAATACGACCGACACTGAGGTATTTCAAACGGCCTTTAGAGGAATCAATCAACAAACAAGAACAACTCTTGCAGGCCTTAAGCCAATCAATTCAATTCAGGATTTGTTAGATGTGGCCCCCCTGTCAGCAACCCTGTTGAATCAGCCCCCCGTCAGATCTAATTCACAAACTACACCGTCAAATTCCAACAATGATAATCAACACTATGGCAACAACAACCAATTTCGTCGCCATAGGAACAATTACAACGATCACTCACAGCGCCGACCAAACCATTGGCAAGGCAACTACACACCTTCAAGATTTCAAAATCCATACCCCAACAACCAATATCAGTATTTTCCCCCCAATCAATATCAGTTCAATCCCCCCCAACAACAGTATTACCCTCCTAATCAGTATCAATTCAATCCTCCCCGTTTCAACAATGGCCGACAATTTCAACATGGACCACGCAATCCAAATCAGGGCAATCGTCAACAGAATTTAAACTCCCACAGGGGAGGTCATTAGGCAGCCCATCTCCCCATATAATTGAGTCTGCCATCACCACTCGTAAAGCCCTTCAGGCAACAACAGCGACAGCAATGGACAGTCCATCCAAAAATAAACCCCCTCAACCCAATAACAATAACCAGAGCCTACGCGCCAAACTATCAAAATCAGCTTTTGTCCCTTTAAAATTTCAACAGCAAAAAACACCAGCCCTTATAGACACTGGATCATCTTGTTCAATTATATCTAAGGAACTTTTTGACTCCATCAAGGCAATTAAAGGAGTAGTTACAGGTTCGCCAATAAAAGTTTCTACTTCAGCCACCACAGCTTCGTCACATTCCTTAAAATTTCAATCCAAGGTCAATCTCCATTTCAAAATTGAATACTTGTCATGGACATTTCCCTTTTACATTGCCAAAACCTTACCAGTTAAAGTCATTTTGGGTATTGATTTTTTGAAATACACCAAAGCCGTCATAAATGTAGCTATAAGCCGTTATAAATGTAGGACATGCTCCTGTCGCTGCTGTGACTAAGGCTGTGCTTCGCAGAGGCACTCCCTTCAGATGGCGGCAGGGTATTGCGATCACCCATCACAACCCACACACAAACACTCACAACTGAGCGGCAGCCTCTTTCCATGACACTGGTGTTAATAAAAATTAAAGTCTTTTATAATCAAAATTATATTTTTCCAAAACTATGAACTGTGCTGTAGCTTTTCTTTTCCCTTTTTTTCTCTTTTCAACACAGTTCATGGGCCAATGATCGTGGGAAGGAGCGGATTGTTGTCCTTGAATTGCGGCCGTAATTCAAGGCAACATGCTCATTCACACTTATTCACACACACACAAACACACACACATACACACAATTTCAAACCGGTAGATTAAGTTAGTGTTAAGATTATCCCTTAGGACAGCACTATTATTATGTTGTCCTATAGGAAAACAAAATATAAAAAAACAAGTCAAACCACAAAAGGGCCAATAAGGATCCCACCAAAAAAAGGAGTAATACAGTTGCTCACCTGAAGGTGTCAAATCATGTCACCTCAGTTCATATTGTTTAAATGTATCATTTGAATGTTATTTATTGTAATGTAATTTATTGTTATGTTATTTATTATTTATTATTTCATGTTATTTATTATTAATTTCTAATATAATATGTCACCACATCCAAAACTATAACACGATGTGGCATCAACAAAACACCCCTAAAATTCCTCCTCTTTCCAGAACAGGTTCCCACCCCTCACACTTTGGTATACCACTACCCCTAACCAAAACCAGGTAACCTTCAGCCTTTTCAGCTTACCAGTGGCCGGTCACCCCGACTTCACCCTTTTTTTGGGAGCGGGGGAGAGCTGTGGGGATATTTCCCCACATCGCCAACAACAATAAAGACCAGACAGCCAGCTTCCTAGGTCCAAGTCCAATGTCCAGCACAGACCGAAACCCGCGCATGCGCGCCCGGCGGGGAACGCCAGCAGGTAAGGAGCGAGTGGCTGTCGTTGGTGAACTGTCGGTGGAGCAAGAACGGCGGCGCACCGCGGGGCGGTACCAGGTTTGGGAAACGTAGAATAATAATTAGATATGTGTTAGGGAAGTTAATTTTGGGGGGGAAACTAGGGGAGGGGAATCCTTGTCTTAATTCACAAATATTAAATTCATAATTTGGCATTTAATTAATTAATGTAAAACATTAAATTTAACTTGCAGTTAGAGTCATGTCACGACAAGCAGGAGGAATTAGGGGGAGATTAATATTAAACAATTAAAATTAAGAACAAGCTCATAAAGCTGGCAGTGCCTTGGGGGGAAGTCACTTGGAAATTATGGGCCCTTACGCGCTTTTAAGTTGGGGAAACGGCGGATTAACCGTGGCGACCCCACATGCAGTAAACCAGCCAATCAAAGAGTGTGCCAAAAATCAGGTTGTAAGTCTCCAAAATCATGTCTCCCAAATGATGTCACAGCTGCGAGCTGCATCTTTATTCTGATTGGCTGAAATATTAGTGACGTCATTTGGGAGATTGCCTCATCTACACAAGATATTTATCGTATAATACGATATAATCCTGCTAGTTATTGTGGTAGAACTATTCATTACTGATTAAAATTGATATGTTATCCAAACACCTACAAGCAAAAATGATAGTACATGCCCTGATATGTAGTAGTTTTTTTATTAGACCCAAACTTCAACTAGAGGAAAGCTCGGCTGCTAATTGTTGACCTACGATAATAACTGCTTAACAATTTACTGACTGCTAACAAATCAAATCTGGTTAAGTCAAGGTATTCAATCCATTTAACTGAAATTCAAACCAACAAAAACATTTGAGAGAAGTTTTAACAGCGTTAAAACCTGACATGATTTCCCTGTATCACAAACATCAACAGCGTTTGCTTGCTACTCACTGGATGTTCTTGATGCAGTACTTCTGCCGGTGAGTGAAGACACAGCGAACCACTTTCTCGACCAGTTTGAACGGCAGGTTGATAACCGGGACCTCGAGAGGAACCAGGTGTACCACCCCGACATCTACCTCAGGCGGTGGCAGGAATGCCGACCCTGCAGCACAAAAACATAGAGCTGCTTATGTCGGTGGATTTATATTGACAACAGCTCCCTGCAGGAAAGTCCTACAAAAATAAATAGTAATTTACTCCTTACTGGAGTAAATTACTATTTATTTACTATGTAGTAATTTACTCGTAAAAAATATTTATTTTAAACATTTTCTTGTGTTTCTTCATTTTTTTCAGAAAACACTGCTTATCATAATCAGAGAAAATGTTTTTTTTATAATCATTATTTGGATTCATGTCATTTTGGTGAAGACTGGTCTCTAGGCCTGAGGTGTAAGGCATCAGGGTTGGATAGCAGAATCAGCAGGTTTCACCTGGTGGTTGAAAATGCTGATCAGCACACAAAAAGACACAAAACAAAACATGAATTTTCAGCGCCACTCGCTCCTTGTTCAGAAAAAAGATAAGAAAAAGAAAAAAGTTGATTTAAAAATTCATATTTTGTTTTGTCTTTTTGTGTGCTGTTCAGCCACCAGGCAAGCCTGTTGATTATCCTATCCAACCTTGGCATCCAAGAATATTTAAATTTACTTAATGATTCCTATTCCTTCTCTCTTAGAAAGTTTCAATCGCAGAAAAACTTGTTTAATGAGTCAGTGAAAAGACTTCCACTTAAATCAGATCTTCAAAGACCACAGAATAATAAGAAAAAATGAATAGAAAAAAATAACTGGCTCCATATTTGCAATTAAGAAACCTAAACTTTGTCGTTCTTTGTTAATTTATTTGGGAAGTAAAAAATCATGAAAATACACTTGGTTCATTATATCTTGAGCAACAGCCTACTCCGTTTTTGGAGCTGCCAGATATTGTTTATTCACAATGATCAGAGACAACAAAAAATGAAAAAACATTAACTGTGTTTGTTTACAAATTACAATATGTTACTTCACAGAGGTAAGAGTAGTATGACTTCAGGATCAGCTGTGATGTTCTAATGACTTTCAATTCACTCTAACTGCAACAGGTTCCCTTAGCTCAAGATATCACACACCAACTCTACACATCCCGCAGTATCATAGAAACGGGTATGAGTTTTCCCTAAAGATTTTGAAGCAGACAAAAGATATCAGCTGTTCTTTTCTAGCAACAAAACTATCCACTCATCCATGGTATGAGTGGATAGTTCCATAATTAAATTAAATTTAATTATGGACTGTTAAATTTGACTGCACCTCTGTGCAGTTAAATTACTATTAGCTTATTGTGTTTTTAATCAATGAAGTGTCATAAAATGGATTAAATGGATTTAATTTAAAGGACCTGAACAGATCCCTTCTATTCATTGGCATATATACAATTTTTATTTTAAAGCAACAGAAGCAGAGTGCATATTTTTTAATGTCCATCCTAACTCCGACCTAACAAAACAATTTGACTGGATAGCCGAGTGGATAAAGTGCTCACCTCAAACCTGAGGGTCACCAGTTTGAATCCTTACCAAGGGTCAAAACTGGGTTCCGTTGCTTTTCGTCATTGGGCTATGAATCTGACAGACAGTAATAGCAACCGTTTTGGACTGTTCCCGATCAAAACGTAAAAAATGCCACTGGTGTTGAAACACACCAAACAATGACAAACAAAAAATACCTGGTATGTTGAACCTGTGCTGGACACGACACCAGTTCTGACACATGACGCTGAGTCTGCACCTCTCGGCAGTCCCGACTGGAGCCACCATCCTCTCCGCCACCTCCTTTTGGAACGTCAGAGTCATCGGCACCCGCCCGTACTTCCACGCATTGCTCCTGTAAATCAACAGCTTATATTACCGACCACCAATAAGGATTTTTTAAGGCGAAAATGAGTGAAAGATGAGTGCTTGATGATTATTGCACTCTTGTTATTTGGAGCACTGTCTAAATTTTCAGATATTTTTTAAGGTTTAATTATTTAAATGGTTTGTAACACGTTCAGCACGACAAATAATTATGGTCAGATTTAGATCATGCTAAATTTCCACTGTCAGCCTTGAATTTACCACTGGGCCTCGGGACGAGTCTAAGTAGGACTTCCCATCATTCGTCACGAATCGAATGATACCAGGCAAATCACACTTTGCCTGTCAAATCACATTGACAGGTGATGCATGAGCTCTAGTAAATGACCTGACCTTAGCCTACTTGGAGGGGATTTGGCGAATGTATGATTCTTCTGATATCGTTCGATTAGTAACAATATGAGGAAAGTTGTGCTAACATTTTAATGATAACCTAACCAAACATAAATGCTGCAGTGCGCTGAATAAGAGTGGCAAATGGGAGTCAGTTCAACTTGTTCTTCGCCAACATCGCTGCCTTCTGGCAGAAAGATTCCAAAGACCACTCAACAATATGTCAAATTTGGACTGTAAGTCAACTTAAGTATATTCTTTCTAATTCTGCATAATTATATTTGGTATCCAGTAAAAAATTCTCTCCAAAAATAAAAAATCGTGGCCTCCCTATAGTACCTAAGTACCTCATTAATATTCAACAGGTATGTTAAAGACTGACTGTTAAAAGAGAGTGTTAAAAAAGGTGGGAGAGGGAAAACCGGATGGAAGACGACCGCCAGGAAGACGACCGCCAGGAAGACCCAGAAGAAGACGGTGGGACAGTGTGAGGGCAGATCTGGCCAAAGGGGGAGCAGGACTGGAGGAGGCAAGGGATCGGGAACGATGGAGCGCACTTGTTGGCGAGGCCAAAACCCTGCTAGGGTTCAAATGGCCATGGGAGTAAGAGTACGTATGTATGTTTTCATTATTCTACACACAAAATTACACTTTCTAAACGTAAAAATGAGCAAAGAAAATAGGTTATTCCCGCTAATGCACTGCAAAATTACATAATGTTAACTTTCTGAGCATATGTGGTGGACGGAAAGTAACCGTTATGGGATTTTGCTGTGCAGACCGATCAGCAGTTGCATTACTGTACCTCCCACTACTGCATGGCAAAATTAAATAATGTTAACTTTCTGTGCATCTGTGGTGGACGGAAAGTAACCGTTATGGGATTTTGCGGTGCAGAACGATCAGCTGTTGCATTACTATACCTCGTCATAAGCACGGAAACTCAGCGTTATGAGTTTGATTTTTTCGTGATACTAAGTTGAATAAACAAAAATATTCATGTTGTTTACAATTTTTCGATATTTTATTGAAAAGTAATGTTCAATACTCGTCTCAAAAGTGCTATTGCGGGACTCGATAGCTTTTTCCACGCTCAGCTACGCCTCGCGCCTAAATGCAACCTCTCCCCACAATACGTCACTTTTGAGACTAGTAATGACAACTACTATAAAGCCTGCGACTATCCAAGCCCTCTCACCGCTCGCTGATGTCCTGCAGCCACAGTATGATCAGTCTCGTGGCCACGCCGAACGGCAGGTTGCCGACCAGGTGGATGTTGGGTGGCCGCTCGCTCCAATCCCGTCGCAGCCCCTCGTCGAACATCCGCTCCATGTTGAAACTCAGCACGTCGCCGCGGTACACCGACACCGCCACCGGTGACGCCTCCGCCAACATCTGACCAATCAGGGGAGAGGGCGGTGGTTAGTTATTTTAGTTCGTTTAGTTGCCTCCTTGAATTTAATTTTAAACCATTTTTTTTAGGGGAATCCAAAATGGTGACGGTGATTTCTTCTTAGGCTCTTCATAAACTTCTTTCTTAGCCTACTTTAACTTTTGTGTTTTACAAATTTTAACAGGCTGCTAGCGCTAGAGCAAAGTATTTTCAAATGAAAATGTTTATTACTATTTATAAAAATTAACAAATAATCAAAATTTTTTTTTCATTGAGAATGTTAATGTCGTCATTTAGGCAAGGCTAAAGCATTTTAAAATCAACTTTACATAAAAATTGATAAAGAGCAACATTGATCTCCTCAACATCAGTACATTAAAAAGAAAATAAAGGTGTAGGCTAGTTCTGTGCTGAACTTGCAGGTGGCAAAAAGTGGTAACTCTATAAATCATCTCATAAAACTGAAACTGTTCAGAACTGTCAAAACATTATTTATGTTTCTAAGGCACATTAAAACTACAGAATTTGTGTTGAAATAAAAAAGAAAGTTGTCTTGCACAATACAATACAAAATAAGTTTATTGAGTATTGCCGCTACTAATAAGAAAAAATCTCTTCTATGTAATGAGAAAAACACAACACATATGTTTAACCCCAATTTCGAATTACAGCACACTCACTCACCCACCAGTATGGCTGTCCAGAACAATAGTTTAAACTCCTATGATGACTTACCTAATCAAGTGTTCAAAATATAAAAAAAATAAATAAATAAAAGTAAGAGTTAAGTTATAGGCCTAGGGTCCATTATAACGATAAAAAAAAACTTAAATTGCGATTCCAAAACTGTCTGAACGATAAATTTCTAAACATAGGTCTGATCACACCATTACCATAGGAACCACACCATAGGAACTAAAAACATCATACTAACCTGAAGTGCTGGTATGAAGCGAGGATCCTTCTCGACCAAGATGATTTTGCTCGGGTTCCTGGCGATGAGAGAGCGAGTGATGCCCCCCGGCCCGGGGCCCACCTCCATCACCTCCCCCCCCTGGATGTTGCCGGCCGCTCGCACGATCTTATCCGTCAACCGCAAGTCCAGCAGGAAGTTCTGTGACAGCTGCTTCAGAGCTCGCAACTTGTACAACTTGATTATCTCTTTGATCGTCGGAAGAGGAGGCAATTGTAACTTATTAACTGAATTAACTCCCGTCTTTAACATTTTAAATGGTAAAATATCACTAAGGTGCTGATAAAAATATTTAAGTATAGATTTGTTACAAACGAGCTTAACTAGACTGGGTGTCTTCTTTTTTCTGTGCGAGTTTGGGAACTTCAAAGTCGTCAAGGAATGTTTCTTGCTTGACAGCTAAGATGGTGTAGGCGTAAATGCTAATGACAGCGCTTCCCAAGAAGAATGCGGTGATCAAGTTTTTCTTGCGAATCCTCTTCAATTTTTCAACTCGTTCACGATTTTGTTTTTCAATCAATCTCATCCAATCTTGGGTTGCAGGGCTCAACAACTTCTTGTCCTTGATCAAATCAACTTTTTGCATCTGATCATCAGCCATAACAAGGATTTCTTTTTCTGGAAAAAACACAATTTTTGGAACACCAATATACTTTTGACTTTTGAACTTTTATTTCTGATCAAATTGAGCAATTTTATAACCAATTCCATTGTATCAGACTAGTCAATGTTTGATAATCGATTTCTTAATTTCATAAATAAATTTAAGCTACGCCTAACTTAGCTGAAACCAAGTACAAATCTTTTACATATTCAAATTTTATCACGAATGACATAACCATTGACTATGAATGTATTCTAGTCAATATATTCTATTCTGGTTATGATTGTACTCATAACCAATGACTATGAATGTATGGATACCTTCATAGTTAATGACATAACTTATCAATACCTAACATAACCTAATTCAATAAAATTATTCTTTGGTAATCAAGCTACTCTAAGATTAGGGCCTGTTAAAAAAAAACTCATTTACCGTTAACTCGGTCAACTACTCATAAGGCGAAGGCAAAGCGTGCACCTTCTGCAGAACTATAGCCTATTTCGTCATCTTTACTGTACCGTAGGACTAATTAATTGTTGTAGTTTAAATTGCATTGAATCAATGAACGATGATTTATATTAGATCTCCACCAAGGTATCGTCTTTTGTTTGAACACTAGTTTACACTAGCATGTAGCAGTGTCATCACTTGAACAAACTAATTAGGCCTACATTGTAGTTCTTTGCAGAATAGGTCTTTACTAAAATTATCTCCACTCATGTAGGCTAAGACAAAGGGTACATACATACATAGGTACACAGATGTTAAGGAAACTTATTGCAACACAAGCTCCTTCATCTATTGAACCTGAAACCTGACCCAGTTTAGACAAATAAGTACAAAAGTATTTGTAAGCAGTACAAGTAGAATTACCAAGTAACTTTAAATAAACATGACTGTAAAGTTACATCACATTAAGGAGCTTAAGCAAAATTCATCTAATATCTATTCTAATACTTACTTCTTGGATAGAATTACTTTTTCGATGCCCTTCAAATCAGTAAATTTCCCATTTACGATTAAAATAATGTTATATAGATTGTAATTACAATTATTGTTGGAGTTGCCAGATATGCCTCTCTAACCTAAACCAAGAAATAATTTCTGCTAGTTGACAGCTGTTGTTTTTTTCTGGACTTTTTCAACAAGTTTAAAACGAACAAAAACACAATAGGATAAGGTATAATGGGTATATTTTATCTATAGTATGATATATCATGTATAATATATATGGTGTTATATTGCCAAGCGTCACAAATAAAAATAAATTAATTCTTAAATCTCAAACTGATTTAGTTTAGCTCATTTGAAATCGCTAAGCAAATCTTATCAAGTACAAAAAATATTTTCCATATGAATGGGTACGTTTCAAAATATGCTAAACATTGAGGTACGTTTTAAAAAACTGTAAAAATGGCCAAACCTAAACTAAACCTATCCTTATCCAGCCTAAATTATGGACCGTAGATAAAATATTCTTTTATTTATGCCTGGACGTTCTCCACCTAATAATTTTTTGAAAGCGTTCTCCATAAATCGTTTTGCTATATCAAAGAATAGAGCTGTAGTGCTGTAGTTGCAGTAGTCTGATAACTACGCAAAGAACAAACATTTTTATCACAATGCACTGGAGATAATTGCTCAGTTGTCTGAATAATTATTGTTCGCGTGGTATAGAAATAAAATCTCATATTAATCTACATAAAAATGTGTTTCATATATACTCACAGTACTACCATAGAGTAACAATTAATTTTTTTGACCATACCCTAGTGGTCATTTAAAAAACTAATACATTAGTTTCCTACAATTTCTACCAGGTAGGAGGGCAGTCGCTGTTTTGACAGAAGGATTCTCTTTGTTTGCTTGTCGTCAGCTGATTGGAAGAACGTCAACAAAGCCATGCGCAAAGAAGAACTGCTGGGGGAAACTGGCCAATGACAGCCTAGCAAAAGCAGAAGATCAGTCTTGTTCGTGTCTCCTGTGGGTTGTGTTGTGTATCGAATTCTTGCCTGTGAAGTATGCCATTTATTTCCAAAGATTGGCGTTCTCCAGGAGAGGAATGGGTGAAAACTGAAGAAGGTTGGGAGAAAAAGAAAATATTAGAGTGCGGAAGAAAACTGAGTTTTAGTCAACAAGAAAATCTTGAATCAAGGTAGGAGTCTGCTTTGTTTATCCCCGACAGCTGATCGAGATTTTCAATCAATAATATGCGCATATTCTGCCTTTGTTTAGCCTATACCTGTCACTTTAACTTTAAGGATGTTTTAGAATTTGAGGTAAAACTGAATTGATAAGCTATAGTATAGATAGTTAGCTTTCATCATTTTTACTGAGAAATCTTAAAACATCCTCAAATTTATTAGGTCCATAGCTTTCATAAATAGTGCAAATGGATAAAAAAATTATGTTCTTAGGAGGTTGTGGATACTTAGTAGGTAGTAGGCCTACCTACACAGGCTTTGACATAATATATAGATAAGTGACACAATAGATGGGACTCGTGTCAGTATGGTCTATGGAACAAACTTTGAAGGCAATACAGTCGACTCTCGCTAACTCGAAATTCCACGGGACTGTGATTTTTCTTCGTGTCACGTATGATTCGTCGTAGGCATATTTCGAGTTAATGAGGCAAACCAAATGAAAATTCGTGATACAGAGGTAAAGAAAAATGTAGTTTATACCCTACATCTTCGACAAAAGTTTTACTAAAATCTGAGATACCAAAGTTGAAAATGTTTTTCATTTGGTTGATTTGATGTGGAAAGACCCAAATCTTAGCTTTTAACTTATTTAAATATTATATATCAATGAAAAATACAGTCTTTACTGTATAATATAATAAACTGTAAAACACAAAAACATATAAGATCATATTAATTCTGATTAAAAATTCCGTTATCTTCCTCTGCTTAAACATGTAAAACAATTTACAGTATCGTTCATAATTTTTATTAAAACAATAATAAAAATAAACTTTACTGTATCCCCTTCAGTTACAAAAATAAACTTTTAACTTTTATTAATTCCACTGATTAAAAAGTCCGTAATATTCCTCTTTGTAAAAACAATTACAGTATCGATTATATTTTTTATTAAAACATACGCTTGACCCCGTGTATGATTCATCGTCAGGTTGCATCCTGAACGCCGGGATTTCGTATTACAGAGGTCCATTCTGAAAACTTCGTGGTATGGAGGTAAATTTCGAGATATGGAGGTAAAGCACGAATCGAATTCGTCTTATCTACGGAATTTTGTGTTATAGAGGTAATTTTTGTGTCCCTTCGAGTTATAGAGGTAAAATATAACCGAAAAATTACTTCATGTTAGGGTCATTCCACATCAAATCAACCAAATAAAAAACATTTTCAACTTTGGTATCTCAGATTTTAGTAAAACTTTACTTGTTTGTATTTTTTTGGGTGTTAAATTCAAAAATAATTTTTAAAAAATTATACCTCTTATACTTTTTTTGCTATGATTTTTTTTAAATCGGAAATTTCCACTGTTTTTGACATGCGCTCAAACCTATAATGTGCTATAACTCAAGTTCTATTAGGCCTATCAAGCTGATCAAAGGCTCATTTTAAAGAGGATTTCAAGGGCTTTCATATAATACCACACTTGACCAATTTTGATTTTTAAAATCTTTTTTCAAAAATTTCAAAAAATGATTTCAAATTTTTTTTGAGATAGTGATTTTTGAAAAATTTGAAAATTACATATATTTTTCATTGCAATGTGGACAACATATGTTGAAAATTTCAGAGTGGGATGACAATGGGATCAGCAGTTATGATAAAAATAATTAACAGCGGTTTGCTATTTAAGTGAGATTGCATGTCACTTACTACCATCTAGATTTAACATGAAGTTTTTATATAAGTATGCGTAATAAAACAAAATTATAAACTACTTCTAATAAACATAAATCAAAATTAAATATACACTACCCTATGTATAGGATGTACACATGCAATCAAAAACATGCAATTCTTGTATACATGCAGAAAAGTGTATATACCGGGTGTCTCACCTCAACTGAACCAATAGCTAACTTTTTTATTATAAATCTGACAAAGAACTTCTTATGGGGGACTTCCCTTTTTGAACCCATTGGTTCAAGAGATATGAGCAGTTAAAGTTTGATTTTTTCCCATTTAAAAAGCATTGTGTCCATTTAGCTGTGCCATCCCATGTATTCATTATGCAGTAAAAGCATATTCGAAATAATACATTTCTATGAGTGAATCTCAACTGAAAATTGTTTTATGATTAAATCTCAACTAAACTCACATTTTAAGACACTTTTACTCTTTGGCATGTATTATTAAACCCAACCTTTTAGCGAATTTCCCCTATAGGGAAGAAGCTGTTACCGTAGTACTCATGGTAAGACCTAAGCCCGCGACCATGATAACTTTTCGTTTTAGGGGCCCCAGAAGCAAAAAACACTATTCGTTCATTTCATACATATATATATTATCTATATATATACATATATATATATCTATATATATATATATATCTATGTGTCTTTAAGCACGATAGCGGCCGTAAAAAGGCCCGATCGGAATGAAATTTGGCTCAGTCCTGTAAAGTAGTAATTAATCGGACGAGTTCGTAAACCAGCCCGATCGGACTACCGGAAGGGGGAGTAAAGGGGGGAAAACCCCCCTAAAAATGGGTTTTTTGAGGTTTTACATAGAAACACAAAATTTATCAAATTTTTGATGCACCATTGAATTCAGCTCAAAAAAACAAACAATTTAGTATTTTGAATCACTGCTCTATGTCCATTGGTTACCGAGATATTAAAAGTGGTAAACACAGTACGTTGTCCCAATGTTAACCTTATGGGGAAAAAGTAAAATTCTATATCTCGCTTATTTCTCAACATATCTTGATAAAACTTGGTAAATGGCTTCTTCTAGTTCAGATCTACTAAAGAATGAATTAAAACCACCCAGTTTTAATATACCCGTAGCAGCAAACCTGCATACTCTTTCCCATGTTATTCTTATGGAGCTTTCAAAAACATGTCATATCTCGCTATGTTGGATTGAAATATGGTTTTTGTATTTGAAATTCGCTGAGTATGCAGGTCTGCTGCAACGGGGGTATTTCGATATATAGACTACCATCAATTTCCCAATGCATTTTAAATGGAAAAAAACAAACTTTAACTGCTCATATCACCTGAACCAACGGATTTAGAAAAAAATGAGAAAGAATAAAAAGTTCCTAAAATTAAGCGTTAAATTCAAAACTGCCATAAAATACAGAGTGTTCCATAAGAAAAATAAAAGTTGTCCACCATATTGGAAAATGGCGGCCATATTTTAAAATTTTTAAGTCACTCCAAAAAGTAACTTTAAAAATAAAGGGAAGTCCCCCATAAGAAGTTCTTTGTCAGATTTATAATAAAAAAAGTTAGCTATTGGTTCAGTTTAGGTGAGACACCCGGTATATACACTTTTCTGCATGTATACAGGGATTGCATGTTTTTGATTGCATGTGTACATTCTATACATAGGGTAGTGTATATTTACTGTAATTATGATTTATTATGTTTATTAGGAAATAGTTTATAATTCTGTTTTATTACGCATAGGTACTTATCATACTTCATGTTAAATCTAGATGGTAGTAAGTGACATGCAATCTCACTTAAATAGCAAACCGCTGTTAAGTATTTTTACCATAACTGCTGATCCCATTGTCATCCCACTCTGAAATTTTCAACATATGTTGTCCACATTGCAATGAAAAATATATGTAATTTTCAATTTTTTCAAAAATCACTATCTCAAAAAAATTTTGAAATCATTTTTTGAAATTTTTGAAAAAAGATTTTAAAATCAAAATTGGTCAAGTGTGGTATCATAAGAAAGCCCTTGAAATCGTTTTTAAAATGAGCCTTTGATCAGCTTGATAGGCCTAATAGAATTTGAGTTATAGCACATTATAGGTTTGAGCGCATGTCAAAAACAGTGGAAATTTCCGATTTTTAAAAAAACGTAGCAAAAAAAGTATAAGAGGTAGAATTTTTTTAAAATTATTTTTGGATTTTGCACCCAAAAGAACACAAACAAGTAAAGTTTCATCAAAATCTAGGATGGTCGGGTTGAGTGCCTTGTTGGTTTTACATGGAATGACCCGTTATGTATAGTAATTTCTCCGTGTTAGACAGGTTTTTTCCAGGGGGATTAAAAACAATTCGTGATATCGAGGATTTCGTGATATCAAGATTCGTGTTAGCGAGAGTCGACTGTAGGTGTAAATGAAGGCGCATACCATACCCATGGAGCTCGAGCCCTCCCCCTACCCTTAAATACATAAGATTTAAAATTGGGATCAGAAAATTTCTTCAACTGGGATCAAATACTTCAACTGGGTAACACGTCATCCATACGATATATCGATTGTTCAATCGAATGCCCAGGTCGATTAATGGAAAACATTCAGGTCGATTGGAAATTTAAGTGCAGCACTAGCATATCCAATTGAAAATGTCCAGGTTGATCGAAAATTTTAAAGCAGCTCTAACAAAACGCAACGCCTTTAAACTGGCGCCTGTTGAATTGGTGGTGTATCCATTCTGGTGACTGCTACAGCCTGCATTGGCTGGCACCTTCGGTGCTGTGGCTGCAGCAACAGCTAAGCTCCTAGAGTTAGGAAATCAGTAGTTGGGCCTAAATTCCAATGAGGGAAATGTGCAGCCGGGCCAAGTCGTTCACATGGAGATGTATTCAATGAAAATAAAAAGAGCAAGTCTAAGGTAAAAAATAGCGCCTTTGTTTGGTATGTAAATTTTCAGTCATAAACAAACAGAAAAGAAGTCTTCAATGCGATGTTTGGAATAGGAAGAAGCTGAAAATGAACAAGCCCTATTGTCCTATTGATATATCAATTCTGTCTTATGAGGTATTGTTCCATATATCGGTTGTTGAATCAAAAGATAGTCCCCCACCTGAAAACACCCGATTCCCGCCGATCCCCCAAGCTAGTGTGATCAGCAATTCATTGACAGTAAAAAACAACTAAAATAAATGATTAAAGAGCCATGAAGTGATGCACAGCATCTCTTGTAAACTATCAAATCAAGTTTTGTTTTATCCATCTTTATTAAAGCTCCAAGAGATCCAATAAAATAAAAAGAAAAATGGATATTGTAAACTTACTACAGTATAATCCCACAAACTTGACTTCCAGTAACTGTGGATAATTCGACAAGTGCGTAATTAATTTTTCATACTAAAGACAGTATGGTTTGCAAGTAACTCATTTCCATTTAAAATCATTACGGTTTTTATAGTTATTTTATGTTTGAATATGCCTTCATTCAGAACATAATAATGTTAAACTATAAGTGAGCAAAGGCCTACAAATTAAATCAATTTTTTGGGTTTTCTTCATTCCGTATCATGCCTTCTGGGAAACTCTGAATTCACCAAGCCTGACAGGTCAGAGTCCATAATATGTCGAGTATCTGTGACTCTGCTGTAGAAAAGAAATGCTATTATAATATTTCAGGGTTTACCTGAAGAAATATTTTTTATTTTTGTGACATGATAACTCTATATATAGCCTATATGATTCATAAAACTGTCAAAGGTTTTATAAATTAATAAAACAATTCTACAGTTTAATTAACTTCTCTTTAATCACTCAATAATCAAACTAATATCGGGGAAATGAATTGCGACCTTGGCTTGAGAATGTAAAGATGATCATAAATCATGAGACATCCGGTAATTTTTTTTAAACATTCTAAATATTGCCCTGATTTTGAAAATGGGTACTGTATTTGCCAAAAATGTGGGAAAGTTGGAAAAAATATGAAAAATACCTTCTCAAATACCTTACAGGATCATGGGTACGGGTTGAGTGCCGTGCCCAAAGTCCAATATTTGACCACTTCCTTGATGCGACTATCAAACTCAACCATTTTTAAGCAAGAAATCCTTAAATAATAGAAGAATTATTTAAGGATTTAAATAATAGAATTTTGGGGAGGGAATGGGACCTGGAGTTTACATGAAGGAAAACCATGACATCATTTTTCCCACAACCTAGAATTGAGCCAGACTAAATTGGAGTATTTTGTAGGAATTTGGTCAGACTACAAGCTTTCTTACTGAAAGAGCTCGGCTGTTGCCCAAAATGTCGGCTGGAGTGGTGCCGGCAAGTGCCAAACAAACATTGAAACTTTCAAATTTGCAGGTTTTTCAAACTACCCTTTTTCCCATTTCTGGGGGAAGAGGAAAATGGTAGGCTACAATTTTACAATCCTGCATAAGTTTTAATTGGCCGCCAAGCTGCCCAAGCGTAACAGCTCTCATTTGCATCAATGACCAAGAACAAACCAATGGAATTGGGGGTTGTAAGGGGTAACATTGCTCAGCCACCAAGTGTATTAGCGTCACTAGGTTTCTGAAGAAGAGAAGAATGTGCTGTGTTAGTAGTTTTAATTTTGAGTGTATATAGGTTTAATCAAATTGTTTAAATTCCCTAGGGTTGTCAGTAACAATATTTGTTTTTTTAAACTAATTGATAAGAAAAATAAATTTGGTAGTTTTTAGATCTCTGTCTGTATGTTTATAACTGAGAGACAACTGCCGACTCAACATTTGGATCTAGTTAACTATAAATGAAGGGGTCCCCCGTAAAACGTTCTAAACGACAAAAACCTAGTTTTGAGTAATAAAGGATTGAAAGTTGAATTCTAAAATTTACGGTTTTTTTTACGGTTAGAACTTATAATCATGTATAATCTTTTAACACCCTATTTATAACATCATAATCTAGCATTATATTGAATTTGTACTTGCCATCAAGCATTTTTAAACATTTTACGTGTTTTTTTAGGGGTTATAACATTCTAAATGACTGGCGCTTGGAACGTTTTCTGACCGACTGCTCT
This sequence comes from Flexamia atlantica, assembly GCA_035578135.1. NCBI lineage: Eukaryota > Metazoa > Arthropoda > Insecta > Hemiptera > Cicadellidae > Flexamia > Flexamia atlantica. Next base: position 5,188,742 of record JAQJVK010000023.1, on the reverse strand, counting down.
TCTACTTTGGAAGAAAACATGAGGGAGAGTAGGAATACCTACAGAAACAAAAATAGAACTGAATATAAAACAGTTTTATCGATGTAAAATTACTAAAACGTAATGTTGTTAATAAAACGTGATTTATTAACAACATTACTAATGATGTATTAATGATTTATTAACATGTTAATGATTTATTAACATGTTAATGATTTATTAACATCATTTTGCTAAAAGTTATCCACATGTGGTGCTTTAAAACGTTATCCTACCCACCTCTTTTTGGGACAATTTCCAGGCCTTGGCTTCTTATTTTTTCAAATATAGGGTAAACGAACTTTTTTATTTTCAATCCTGTCATATCCTTCCACTTTCCAATATTTACTTCACCGATTCTGGTCCTTGGGTGACAGCGCAACGACTGGCGCGGATTCCATCTTTCGGTGAATAGAACGTTATTCCCTAGAAAGTCTGTGCAGTCTCGCGAAGCACGCCAACTTTGACAGACGAAATCAGGGCTACCAACTCAAATATCTCCAAAACAAAATATACCATGGTGTAGCTCATGTCCTGCAGAACCTTTTTCACTGAATATCTCCGATTTTGAAATTTTGTCGCTTAGAACATTTTACGGGGGACCCCTTCGAATATAATCTGTAGATCCTCTTAACCTCACACTTATTTCTTACAGTGGTGAAAATTTACCCGGGTTTGGACCGTTCCCGATCAAAACGTTAAATAATGCCGCTGGCGATGAAATACACAAAATACACTAAAAATTTTGTTTCTGTTTTCACATTAAATTATCCAGCCAAAAAACTTTAACCGGAAAAAAATGAGTTTTTACTGCTGTATATTAAGAGCAAGCAAGAATTTTGTAATCCATTTTTCCCAGCATGTTTTTTTTTTTTTTTTTTCCTTGGGGGCTGGGGTAACATTACCCCTTGCTACCTCGACCTAAAAGATCTTTTGTAGCGCCCTTCCTTTTAGTCCACCAGCCGAAGTCCCTTCGCGTAGCCTAACAGCTGGTGCACACCCATTTCTTTTATTTCAGTAGGCATCAAGAGTGCCTTTCCTAGGTATTTCAACCTTTTCTGGGCTAACGCCGGACAATCCAGCCATATGTGTTCAGCGGATTCTACTTCTGAAAGGCAGAATCTGCAATGATCTGTCTGCCTAAGCCCTATTGTTCTAAGGTATTTCCTCACATGGCTGTGCCCAGTGAGGAGACCTATCAGAAGGCTTATGTCTCCTTTTTGGAGATTGAAGATGGTTCTCCAATCCTTTCTAAGAGGATTGATCAACATCTTTGATTGTCTCAGGCCTGGGGTTTCTTCCCATACCTTTGCCTTCTGGCACTCTGCCCAGATTAGGATTTCTGTTCGTCCTTTACTCACTGGGACTCCACAGTATGGTTCTGGCCCAATGAGTTCGGACTTTGCCCCCTCACCCGCCAGGCTGTCGGCTCTTTCGTTGCCTTCATGCCCAGCGTGGCCTGGGATCCATGCCAGCTGGACTGTGTTGTGTTCACTCAAGGCCTTTAAGGCGCTCTTGCAGCTCTGCACAACTCTTGATTCTACCACAAAGGCATCAATTGCTTTGAGAGCAGCCTGGCTGTCTGAAAGGATAAGAACCCTTCTCCTTTTCAGATTTTTATCCAGCTGCAGTCTCACGCAATGCTCTATCGCCAAGACTTCCGCCTGGAAGACAGTCGGTGTTTCACCGAGGGCCTTTGAGAGGTGGGTTCCCACCCCGTACACTCCAAGTCCCGACCTGCCCTCCTTCCACGATCCGTCTGTGTAAAACACCATCGCCGACTTACCCATTTCTTCCCTTACCTTCTGCCATTCTCTCCTTCCTCCTATGGCCACCTGGTAAGGTTTAGTAAAGTCGTACTTCCTAATCATAAGATCTGAGACCGTCATCCCCATGTCCAGACTCGGGAATTCCCTTAGAATCGACATGTGACCTGTCCTTCTCGAAGGAGATATTTCTCCTTTGCTGCAAGTCTTTAGGGCCGTTAGTGCTGCCCTTTTCTTTATGTCTAGCCCAAGTGGGAGTGAGCCTAACATTGACTCCATTACCACTGTCGGGCATGATCTTGTTGTGCCACATACCCCTGTGCAGGCCAGTCTTTGCAGTTGTTGCAGCTTTGCAGCTACGCCAGCCTGCTCTGCTTTCCGCCACCACACCAAGGCTGCGTATTCTACCATAGGCTTTACTATGGCTTCATATGTCCACCAGATCAGTCTAGGGTTGAGTCCCCATCTTTTGCCAAATGTCCTTCTGCAGGCGCCCATGGCTCCTGTTCCTTTGGCAATGACATGATCTATGTGCCTGTTCCAAGTCAACTTCTGATCTAGGTATACCCCTAGATATTTAGTCTCCTTGACTGACTTGACCCTCACTCCTCTTATCAGGGGAGGGGAGATTTTAGTTCTCCTTTTCCTCGTGAAGGTCACTATCTCAGTTTTTGTAGGGTTGATTGTCAAGCCCTTCGTGTTACACCAATTGTCGATGCGGTCCACCGCCCACTGGGTAAGGTCCTCAATGGTGCCTTTATGTATCCCTCTGACAGTGAGCACTAGGTCATCGGCAAAGGCTTGTAGGTCAATGCCTAATTGTTCAGCTTCCCTCAGCAAGCCGTCGACCACGAGTGTCCATAGTAGAGGAGATAAGACTCCTCCTTGCGGACACCCTCTTCTGGCCTCGACTATGACCGAAGAGTCGCCAACCGTGGCTGATATTTCTCTGCTTTGCAGCAAAGCCATTATCCAGCCCACTATTTCCTGAGGAACTCCTCTGGCTTCCAGCGCTTCCTCTATTGACTGATAGGATAGGATAGGCTTTTTGAATTGCGGTTTCTAGCGACTCCGCTAATTCATCCAAGCCCTCAACAGTTCTGGTGTGCACCGTATCCCAGCATGTTACATTGCAGGAAAAATGCATGCACCATTAGAAAGGTATTTTCCTGTATATTTGCATATTTCTGTTGAATTTACACTAGTTCTCAAGGCTTACATGAAACATAATTTGAAATTTATAAAAATAACAAGAGCCTAATTGGATGCAATATTGGTTAAGGAATACACAAACTAAAAGTTTACAAAATAATTAATTAACATAGTTTGGATTTTATTTTTAGCGAATTTCCCCCTATAGGGAAGTAGCTATTACCGTAGGCGGCACGGTGAGACTTAAGCCCGGGACCATGTTATTTTTTCATTTTGAGGTCCCTAGACCCCAAAAACACCGTTCGTTCATTTTCATATATATATATATATACCTGTCCGTAGGCGCGATAACTTTTGTAAAAAAGGTTCAATCTTGATGAAATTTGGAACAAACGTATAAAGCGTCATTCATGACTTCGAGTTCGAAAACCAGCAAGATTGATTTACTCTAAGACAATTTTTTTTCACAAAATAAAATTTATTTTCAAGTTTTAACACCTTTTTACTAATTATTTTTAAACTTAATCGTCAAAATTGAATTCAGCTTAAAAAAACAAACAATTTAGCATTTTGAATTATTATTCTTTGTCAATCCGTTGCTTAGATTTTGGATAATATTGGATGTGCTAAACACAGTACGTTGTCCAATATTGTTTTTAATTTTTCCCTCCAAAAAGTATAGTCACCCTGATTTGAGATTTAAAAAAATACAATTCTGAACATATGATTAAATTTGCAGGTGTTAAATATTTTATTTGTGTTTATTTTGAATAGTTAGAGTTCATTGATCAAGATTTTGCAAAAAGTATATACTATATCAAAAAATAAAATTATTTTTAAATTTAATAAAGAAAGTAAGAGCATTTGGAGGGGGGATGTCTTGGTCTAAACTGCCTGAAAATGTAGCATAATATATTGTATGTTTACAATTATGAGGATTGATAGTATGTTTTATTGAAATTGGCTGCAGATGTAGGTCTGTTGCAACAGGGATGTTTTAATTACTATAAAACTGACCATATGATTGAATTTAATTTTTTCATGAGATTAAATTATTTGTTTGTTTTGAGTTCATTGGTTATAAGTTTGTTGACATTTATATTCTATAACAAGATTACAGTTATTAAAAATTAAAAGACTAAGAATTATATAAAATACAAAAGTGTATGTATTACTAATGAAAACCAATATGGTCTCTTTGTTAATTTTCCTCATGTTTAAGCTCATGAATGATTAAATATGCGTTTTTAATAAATCATTTACTTAACGTATTCAAATGATACTTTCCTTCAAACAAGTTGAATGCTCACATATACAAAATAAATCCTATGGAAATTCGCTGAGTTCACAGGTCTGCTGCGACTGGGGTATTATTTTCAATTAATTCAATCAAATTTTATCCTGCAATATTAAGGAGCAATTAATTATTTTTAGTTTCAGGTAAATTGGTAAACTACTTTAAAGGGTGTTTTTCTTAATAAAATGCAGTATGCCTAGGCCTATTTAAATTTGAAAAACATCCATGCCACAATATATTAAATATCATCAGTATTGAAATAAATGGAAAAAGCATAGACCCTATAAAGTTTATAAATTTTAAAATTAAATAAATTTTAAAAAGCCTGAAATAATTGCTCTTTTATTTGGTTAAACTGTTATTTTATCCTATGTAATAACAGTATTAACTTTCCATTGCAATAAAAATCAGAACAATATTCAAATAAGAAATATAATGAAATGTTTTTCAAAAACATTTTTGACGGTACATAACGTAGAAACGTCGAATCGAAACCAACATCCAACGAGGACTGTTCTGTAGCATGAGATTATCAGCGCAAAGAAAATAAACAAAACAAACAGCTGTTTGAGATTCAAGGTCGTCCGCGGCTGCAGCTTTGTTGTGTGTAGTTGACGGAGTCGCCGCTCGCCGCCAGGGCAGCACCATCGCGACAACAAAGAGTAACGGGTTATGTAATTTGCTGCCGGTTTGACGTTTTTACAGACCTTATAAATTTCCAGACGACGGAGTATGGCACGATCATTAATTGGAAATTCTCAGAAGTTCTATGTTTCGTCGCGTCGGCCGTCACCACTACTGTTATCTGAAATTAGCTTCTAGTTATTGCTAGAAGTTGTGTAACCATCGGTCATTGAACTGGTGATCGATAATATTAGCGGTGTTAATTTACACCTTTGCAATAATCCTACTTGCAAGTATCTTACTGGTACCTTTAACTTTTAAAGGCTAGAGAATTCGTCCAACTCTTGACATCTTTGGTAAACGAACGAAAAACAAAGTCGGACAGTCGAAATTATTGTATTTGTCAGTGATTCAGTAAAGAACTTTTAAGGGTCTCTACTTGGCGCACGGTATCCATCCATTGGTTGGTTGAGATGCCCTCATAAGATAGTGAAATTTCGGTAAATTTCAAAACACTGAATTACTATTTCAAGTAAGCAGTGCAACTATGTTTCAGCATCACTTTAACAATGCTCTAAAAGTTGTCAATTCTTTCGCTCTTTTTTCATTTCACATACATTGAATTATTGAAAACTGCAACAAAATCTCGGTGTTTAATTTGTTTTCATAACTCAGAATTAATTATCTATTTATTATCGAAGATTAGGCCCGCGTGCGTTGATGGCCTCGTATTTTAAGTTGTTGCGAAGCATTTTTTACTAAATCCTATTGGCACTTAAAAACTGTCATAGAGTGGTCTAGAAATTTATGCCATTAGTTGAAATTAAGAAGTTACACAATTTAGATTGTTATTCATTTATTTTTTATAAAATGGCGTGCGTTGTGCCTCGTATTTTAAGTTGTTGCGATGCATTTTTTACTACAATCCTATTGGCACTTAAAAACTGTCGTAGAGATCTAGAAATTTATGCCGTTAGTTGAAATTAAGAAGTTACACAATTTAGATTGTCATTCATTTATTTTTTAAACAATTCATGGAAAAAGTATTGTACATTAATGGAAAAGTGCATCATTGCATTTTCGCTCGTAGGTTCTTATTTGGGTGATTATTTTTTTGTATTTGCAAGAGATATTGTGTAACGGTTTTCAGCCTGGAAAGAGAAAGCATAAATTAAAATTTTCATTATTGTATTAAAATAGCGACTTGTGGTGCGCCTTCATGCGGTTTAAAAGGGGTAGGGGTTTATTTTTTTCGGTACTTATATATTTTTATTTTAACCTTTTCACCTCAATAGTTGGCCCCCTGTGTCCGGTAGCTGCAGCCCCAGTTTCCCGCCGCTCTGCTCGGTTTTCCCGCGAAAGCGTCGCGTTTTGTCATTACATAGTCTCTGCGACCGTGACGACCCGATTTTTTACGATTCTCGTTTTGCAAACTTTCTCTTTAATAGGAGGCAATAACTTTTATAACTTGTTTGGGAACGTAGATTTAATATCTTGGCTTAAAATGCAAAATACTGTATGAAATCGCAATGTCGTCTCATTTCAAGTTATGATATTACACTTTATTTAGAGTTGCGTTATGAACTTATTAAAAATCTGAGAGATTACATTTTTAGACTGCTACTTTAACATTGCGAGAAGGCGATCAAGAGCTTTTCTGCCGTTAACAGTTAATTCGTTTCAGACATTATTTACTGTAGGTTCCTCCACAATAAGGCCTACATTTTTATTTTAGTCTTCAGAGCTGTTATCTTCGTAGATCAATTCTTTCAAATGACCGTTAATTTTTTATGGTTCTGCTGGTCTAAACTAACGTCAAAATCGTGAATCACTTAAACCTTTCAAGCAGACAAATGGACATTGAGGAAAGTTATTGTGGCACTGCCTTGCACTTGCCGTCCGATAGCATTGATTGCATAAATGCCATAGACCGACTGTAAAACGTAACTGTAGGGCAATGTAACAGTGGTTATTGTATTTCTATTCAGTCACTGGCGGTGTCCATTGCCCCATTTGTTACAACGGGCAGCGATCATTTAAAACGTGTGCGGCTTTCGACGTAATAACTGACACCGGTCTGTCTGAAATAACCTTAAACGGTGATTCGAACCAGAATATTTCTAGTCGCACGACATAATTCTAAAATCGACAACTCAGTTTCCAGACCAGTTCGCGTGCGTTTGTTGACAATGTTGACACTTCCGTTTGACCCATAGCCAGTTGAAACGCACAACTCTCAATAACACCTAGTCACGTAACTGTAACTTAACGTAACTCCAATTACCAATTACGATTGCGTGCAAACGTACGGTCCGAGATGCAGGACAGGTTTGCGACTGTCGCGCTGGTTGCGCAGACGTCGTGCAGTGCAAAGCAAGTATGGTCGCCGACAACCGAGTCGCCTCTACAAATGTGCATATAGGGACGTTCCGATACCGAATTCGATACGATATTTGGTATCGAATCAGTACTGAAAGAAAAGTATCGGTACTCCGATATTATCGGATCGAAAGTATCGATACCGTGAGTATCGGTATCAAATTAGAAGATACCAGGAAAAAATATAAAATACCCCCGTTGTAGCAGACCTGCATACTCAGCGAATTTCAAGAGCAAAACAACATATTTCAATCCAACATAGCGATATTTGACATGTTTTTGTAAGCTCCATAAAAATAACATGGGGAATGAGTATGCAGGTTTGCTGCTACAGGTATGTTTAAACTGGTTGGTTTTAATTAAATATTTAGTAGATCTGAACTAGAAGAAGCCATTTACCAAGTTTTATCAAGATATGTTGAGAAATAAGCAAAATATAGAATTTTACTTCTTTCCCATAAGGTTAACATTGAGACAACGTACTGTGTTTACCACTTTCAACATCTCGGTAACCAATGAACCAAAAAATTCAAATACTAATTTGTTTTTCCCACATGGCAGAAGGTTTGAAATTACATTAAACCATAAACACAACGGTACAGATCTATTCAGCCAGGAAGTCTTGTAGGGGTGGAAGTGCGAGAGAGATGGAGAATACCCCCACCACTGTTTTTCCTTCATCGGTTGTGTAGAGTCAACTTAAAATCCAACATGGCCTATGACAACATTACAAATATTGTTGTAAACAAAGAATCATATGTTTTGACATATGAGTTATTTCGAAATTTGACTGTACTGAGACTCGCGGTAGGGGAAATCTTCACCGCGCATGCGCATCCCACAGGACTTCTGGGATTTGTACTTCGAACATTTCGTCCGCAGAATTACAACCATTGATGTGTCCTCACCATTTCGTCCGACATTTCGTGGTACGCGTGCAGTCAGATGATTTCCTACCGGAAGTGGTGTCGTGTTTTTCATCATGACAGTCACACCCGTCAGCGCACATCCACGCCGTTGCTGAGCAGCATGGATAATGCGACATGCCGCGTATTCAGCATATTCACGGCTGCAGTTTTATCCGCGGCGTGATGCGCCGGCGCCGCGGCGCTCAGCTGGGACTTTCTCCCGCCAACCCTGTTACACCACTCGGTCGTTTCCGTTTCCTGTCTTTCACCTACAGCTGTGAATGCCTCTTGATCACCTTCAGATCTGTAATTCGGCTGGGCAGGTTAAAAATTTGAGTTTGCTTGGTTTCACTTTAATTCAAGAAATGTACGTAGTTTTTTTTAACTTATTGGTAAGTATCTGCATTTTAAAGGATTTTTTGCTCCCTTGAAATAATGATTTGGATTCAGTACACGCGTTTAGAAGGAATATTTGAAATCTGTTAAAATGATTGATTTTGTGGAGTTTGATGTGGATTTAGATTTGAACTTCTCAACAATCAATTCAAACGGCGATCGTTAAAATGGCACGGGTGAAATCAGCATGTTTGTGGAATGAAGCAGTGCAGCAGTAGTTACATATCTTTAGAGTTTGGTAAAGCTAATAACGAAATAAGTCGATCTCCTGTATTCATAAATATGTTAAACCTGTATTCATTCTTCCTTAGATATGAACTTTGCCGTGCAATAGAGTTTGGATCATTTATAGCAATTTTGTAAAATTCTACCAACATGTGTATAAATATTTAAAGATATTTTATTTATCGTCTTATCATCAACATGATTTGCTTATTAACAAAGAATACTAAAGTACATAAATTTTGATTATTTGACTGTAGTTATTTTTGTATAGATTACTTCTGATAATACTAACAGAATACTTAATTGCTGTAAGCGAAATTAAATTTAGTATATGATTTTCTAACTTAAATTTGGTCCAGAATTCTTTTATTAACTCGACTGAATTTCTCAACATTCATCTTTTCGGAACTTGTTTTCATTTCAATTTATGACTGATGTGACTTCAGCGGAACTAATTTAACCAATCAAAGCAAAAGAATGGATATAGTAGCCATAAACTAAAGTCGCCAATCATAGCAGAGCTGAGACGGTAGCCGGTAGGAAGGTAGGCCTACCGAGACAAGACAGCCTCTGATAATTGGACCATCCTGGAGTGGGCGGCTTCCTGTCCCGGATGGCGCTTGATTGCCGTCCCGATAGCGGCCGAAAATACCTCTGAGCACACCACGGGCACCGGACCGAACCGAGGGCAATGGGGCATCCTTCTCAGAAAGAAAATCTACAGCAGAACGCAGATTCTACGAAACAGTTAGGGAAATATGTTAGTAAAAGAGATTTTTCCTGATTATCTGTCATTTGAAGGTAAATCAAAACGTAATCGTTTGTTCGATTGCGGGTGAACATTACGTATTCTGAGAAATATTCGATGGGCCAGGGAAAGATTATCGCGTGGACGTTCTGATCCAGTACAGAAGGGACAAAATCACACTAAACGCCGCGCCGCCGCCGCGCCGTAAAGACGATCGGCTCATTTCCCATCGACCGCATAGTAATAGACAGAGCATCCCTATCTTAATAGCATTGTAGAAAATGAAGCAGGGCCCATATTCTTTCGGTATACAGTAGGCCCCCTCTTAACCGACCTCGCTTTAACCGACGATCGGATTATCCGACCTTGGTGGTCAAATATTAAAGATCGTTTTAACCGACCCTGTTTTGAGAACAGTTCGGTTTAATTGCCCTTTTCTAGGAATTGCAGCATTTCCGTTCCCATACCCAGCGATGGAAACGTTAGCCTGACTATACCGTTTGTTGCGGGTTGAAAAATTTGAATATTTATGTTTAGTTTATTGAAATGTTTTGTTTTGACCGTGTTTTGGTGTTATTTATAAGATTTCTACATAATTATTTAGGAAAATAGGCTGAAAATTGTAGTATATTTTCTAAATAATCCACGAACGGCTTTAGAATAACGTTAATAAAACGCTAAACCAATAGAGCTTTTATTTTTAAGTGTTTAGAGGATTACCCGTTTTATCCGACCTTTTAAGTTATCCGACCTAGGTCCGGACCCGTTAGGGTCGGTTAAGAGGGGGTCTACTGTAGAAACACAAAACGACGCCTAAAACCGCGTAATTTGTCAGTGCTCATGTTTCAAATAACTCGTAGTTTATACTATTTAGCATTGAGGCTTAAGGTTGAAATTTTGCATGTGAAGAGTTCTTTAGATTTGAACAGTAATAGTATCAATGATATTACCAAAATAATTATTGTTCTATTTTAAAAAAATTATAGAAAGTCATAAGTTTGTATTCAACTTTTAAACATGACATGAAAAAAGTAGTCGGCTGCTACTTTTTTTATTTTTTGGTCAGGTAGCCTAAAATAAAAACGGTGGATATTGTTGCTAAAGAGTTGAATTTTTTAAATCATATTTTTTGAAAAAACTAGCTGCCGCAGTTTGATTGATAACTTATAATATTGTGGGAAAGTTTATCAGTGCGGCGCCTGCATAAAAACAAAATCAATCCTAAACTGCTGTTTACAAAAATGTAGTCGACTACAAAAATACAAATGTGGTATCAAGTTAAAGGTCTTAATCTCACAATTACTATGGTACCAATTATAAATGGTCAAAAAGCAGTTTACGCATCATAGGAACGTTACAGGTGCATTCTGCGGCGGCAGCTTCTCTTAAAATATGTCAGTACAAGCTTCTAGGTTATCGAATTTTACGATGTTTAAACTGTCTCTAAACAGTTTATAATTGGTACCATAGTGATTGCGAGATTCAGACCTTTAATTTGAATTTGATACCCTATTTTTAATCTTTTACGTAATTTGTTCCACCACCTTGTCACCGACTAAGGACAATCTGCTTCATCGCGCGCGGGCCTATGCTCAATCTATTTGTACTATGTGGTCGATGTCATTTACTGATCGTATGCAACGCTGCTAGATGAGTTATTTCAGCGCCTCTGCAACAACAACAACGTGATAGTAGCTTCAGATAATCGACTTTCTGCACTGCAGTTGCAAATATTTTACACTTTTACGAAAGTTGTTATATGCTATGTATGTCGACACAATGAATAATTCAAATTCATCGAGTTTGCAAGGGAAAAAATCGGTTCAAAATTGTTTTGCATGAATTGATATTTTTGTCATAAATATCCAGTAAACTCTAGACTCTCGAGAATTTTGGTTCTGTTTATTCGATGATATAAACAGCACCCCCGTGGCAGCAGACCTGCATACTCAGCGAATTTCAAATGCAGAACAACATATTTCAATCCATCATAGCGAGATTTGAAATGTTTTTGATAGATCCATAAGAATAACATGGGGAATGAGTATGCAGGTTTGCTGCTACAGGTATATTAAAACTGGGTGGTTTTAATTCAATATTTAGTAGATCTGAACAGAAGCTATTTGCCAAGTTTAATCAAGATATGTTGAGAAATAACCGAGATATAGAATTTTACTTATTTCCCATAAGGTTAACATTGGGAAAACGTACTGTGTTTACCACTTTTAATATCTCGGAAACCAATGGACATTATAGCAGTGATTCAAAATACTAAATTGTTTGTTTTTTTTGAGCTGAATTCAAAGGTGCTAACACAAATTTGATAATTTTTATTTTTATATGTAAAATACTAATAAAAACCGATTTTGGGGGGTTTACCCCCCTTAACCCCACCCCCCCCCTCGGTAGTCCGATCGAGCTGGTTTACTAACTCGTCCGAATAATTACTATTTTACACGTCCATGCCAAATTTCATTAAGATCGGACCATTTTTACGCGAGATATCGTGCTTGAAGACCCACATATATATATATATATATATATATATTTATGAAAATGAACGAATAGTGTTTTTTGCTTCTGGGGGCCCGAAACGAAAAGTTATCATGGTCTCGGGCTTAGGTCTTACCATGAGTACTACGGTAACAGCTTCTTCCCTATAGGGAAAATTCGCTAAAACCAATGTACGAATTCCCATAGGGAAATCTAATAACCAAATGGAGTCCGATTTGCGGGGAGGGGGGGGGGGTTCAAAAAGTAATGGATTGGGAGACGGAAAACATGCCTTGCAGACACATTCGTACTGTTTATTCATCTGCTGTTGATGACAACTTCATTGCCCCCATCCCTGGGCGGCGAATATCTCGGTGAATAACCTTTAACGAAGTTACAAATAAGATCCTCGTGATAAGGGCCTTTACTTGAACTTTTCAGGTTTTACGGAGAGTTTGCCAGGACGTTTAAATTCGTCCTTCCGTTCGACACCACTCAAAATTACTCAGAAATATTCACACCCGAAAAATGTTTAGGTTATAATGTGTCGTAAGTATGATTACCTGGAGGGATGACGAGGGGCCAACTTTGAAACGAAACTGGTCTGAAATGTGTCATATTATGGATACTTACTTTATTGTATCCAGTTTCTAAACTTGTGTACTGTACCAGTATAATAACCAGACAGAAAGCCATAACAGCTCGCCGTAAATCAATAAATGTCACTTTGTATGTATTTAATGTTTTATGGCAGGTGACTCGCAACATTAAATCAGAACAGAACTACCGGGACAAGCCACATACTTAACATATAAATCATGTCGACTGGCAGACTATACAGCATGAAAACATGAATTACATGTTATTTGCAAAGTGTTAAACAAATGTTCTCAAGACAGTTTTTTATGTAATTTCAGCGATTTTTTCTTTTATCTGTCCATATGACGAGCAGTTTATGTTTTTCATTAAAAACTGTTACTGGCAAAATGGATAATATGATTTAGACCATCGTCATCATAACTCTTTTGTTTTGTGGATCCCAGTATACAGGGTGTCCCATAAGTAAAGTGCCAAAATTCGGGAATAGGTTATATGGGTCAAAATAAAGATAAAATGTGGAATAATTTTTTTCCTAAAACGCTTTGTTTACCAGATATCCGCCATTTTGTATTTTTAACAAAATATTTGTTATCTCCCAATTTTTTAATAGATTTTTTGAAGCATGGTATGTACCTGTATCTAGTCAAGGTTAGTTTACGAAAAAATAATCAGCATGATCGAATCGTAAATTTCAAAATGGCGGCCGTTTAAAATCTTCAAATTGAAATATCAAAAAAGGTACGTTTAAAAAAAATATAGAGAACAATAATTTTTAGAAAATTTTATTTCCATTCCAATGATACCAAAATAATGAAAATCGGTTAACAAACAACTGAGTTTGGTTGAATTAGCGCATGGCTCAGCACAACAATGGACCATCTTGCTTCAAAAAATGCTGCCTCGCTAGCTAAATTCGATCATAACACAGTTGTTCATAACCCGATTTTCATAAATTTGGTGTCGTTAGATGGGACATAAAATTTTCTAAAAATTATTGTTCTCTATATTTTTTTTGAAAAATGTACTATTTTTCGGTATTTCAATTTAAAAGATTTTAAACGGCTGCCATTTTGAAATTTACGGTTCGATCATGCTGATTTTTTTTTATAAACTAATCTTGATTAGATACAGGTGCATACCGCGTTTAAAAAAATCGATTAAAAACCTTGGGAGATAAAAAAATGTAGGTCCCTTAGTTGCCATTGGCTGTTGGGCTATTAATTAACAGTCCTGCATGTCTAAGGAATATGTCGGCCTTAGTCAGTAACAAGACTACAAGATCGCTTCACAATCATCCTTCACTCATCTGTCATTCATACTTGGCTTAAAATACCTACCTGGGTAGGTCGCCATTTCAGCTAATGCATAATGTATAATGTATATTTAGTTAAAAATACAAAATGGTGGATATCTGGTAAACAAAGCGTTTTTGGAAAAAAAATTATTCCACATTTTATCTTTATTTTGACCCATATAACCTATTCCCGAAGTTTGGCACTTTACTTATGGGACACCCTGTATGTAGGCTAAAAATTTACAAATGTAGTGACATTCATCATAAAATTTTCATATACATACAACAATAGTTTTTCCTTTACAATTTCCTTGAAATGATACCGCCCACAAATGTGTATATATAACTTACAGGACTTACCTTTTTTACATTTTCCTGTCGCTTAGGCAATAAGGACGACCGACCGTTTTCTACGGTCATGGACTTTGCTTTCCACAGTCACTTCTCTCGCTTCGCTCTCTCGCCAATCGATTGTGCGGGAAAGCTCTCTTTCATCGCTCTGTCGGCGATTCTGCATTGTTTTGGGCTGTTTTCCACAGCTCGGACTCAACCAAAAGGGTTTTGGCATGTATTATCATTATCAAATCATGGATGTATTGGAACCATTCATATCGATCCATGCGATATATCGGGAGTTAAATATCGATATATCCAATATATCGAAAACCCCGATATTTTTTTGAGGACAAGAGGCAATTTCAAAAATTCAGAGGGGTTCAAATATTTTCGTTATTAGGGTCTTCCACTACGGAACTCTTAAAAGATTTAAAAAAATCTTACTAAGGAAGATAACTTCTCTTTTAAAACGCTAAATGTCATGCTGTACACATTTTTACCGCCTCAAAACAGTCTCATTAGTACCAAGCATTTTAAAATTTGGCTAAAAACCCCTTTTTTAGCGATGTATATCGGACAATATACCGATAATTCGAAATATTAGAATAAAAGTATCGGTACTTTTGATAAGTCGAAATTCTGTTCTAGGGTTAAGGACGTTGCTGTATTGTCTTTCAGAACGCAAACTTTTTGCGGTTGCTTAAGAACGACGGGCATTATCACAATTTCCTCTTGGTGTATATAGTTTTATGGGTTGCCGTTTCCGCTCTTGTGAACTTGTAATTATACCTGAATTTCCTAAAATGTAAATTCAGGTATAATTCTGAAACCTAGTTTCTGTTTTCATTCTATGATACGAATGCCGATTCCATTTCATGCAGTGTTTGGTGTTGTCTTGCCAATTGTTGAGCCTAAGTTTGAATGAGAGACCTCATCCTTTTTACTGTAGACTATCTAGAGTATTTTCCTAGCACTTTTTTGTATTTTATCCTTCAAGTTGCCAACTCGTATTAAACTGCCCAAGTTTTTAAATTATTGAAGGATATTACATAAATTAAAGTAGTGTAAAAAATAGAATATAATAAATACATTTATTTTAATTCGCCTAAAATAAGTACTTCGTTTTCAGTGCAAGATTATTAAACAATCCCTTAAATTCACCTTCACGAATTTTTTTTTGCAGAAAAGAAAAATAAATTCATACATTATGTCAGTTCTTATTACCAACAAAGAATAAATGTCTTGGATGGAGTTCCCTTTTCCATCTAACCCAGTCCTTCATGCGCGTTGAAAAAGGTGCCCAGCTACCTTAGCGCGTTTTGAAGGATAAGACAGCATGTCCCATAGGTGCGAACGGGCTTATTTTATGGATTATTTAAGGGGCAGTCTGTTTATGTTCAAAGGATTAAATGTTCAAGTTATTATTGATCGAATTGTGTTTCTTTTGTTCCACTTTTTAGCCTGTACTGCTCTCTGATTTGGACTATTGGTATGTTACAAATGTACCTAAGTGATACACGAATTTTGGTGCCGTTATAAGTAGTTACAGCAACTTTACTTGTTTTCGAGAAATCTTGAGGGGATATTGATTGGAAAAGTAGATTATGATTAAAATTCTTTAGATTATTGATTTTGATTACATGCCGAGTCCTCTAAAATTCTGTATGGCCATCCAAAGATCCAAAGGTCCTCCAAAAGTCCTCTCTTTTATTGCATTTGACGTGATAGACGCCCCGAGTCCGCTAGCGCTCTAGTCCACCCGGTGTGGACACGGGAGACACGAGCCAAGGACGCGGGCGGCGCGGGTGACTCACCGGCCGTAACGGAGCGGCCGCCACAAAGCAGTTCCGCACTGCAGCGACTCTAGTGCCGTACAGGTCCAGCCAAGTAACATGGCAGGGCCCTATTTCCCGAACGGCGCACGTGGCGGACCGCCGGGGGTCTCAGGTGCAAAATAGGCCCCCATGACGTAAAAGGGGCCTCAGGAAAAGCCGCTGGGGACGGGAAAATTTCACTACAAAAAAGGTCACACACGAGACTGTAGGGGCTTCATTTCAAAATGAAGCGGGGATGAAATTTTTTACGAAATTTTTTTCGTGGATGATGTGGAGCTCAATTTGAATTTGAATGGAGAAATTATTATTGTTTTTTCGTGACTGATGCAAACGTAGCAACACGTAAAGCTTGACAAACCTGAACCCTCAGTGCAGTCGCAGTGAATGAGCGTTCGTATTCTGGAAGTCTTTGCTTAGATTGCCGGCAGAACGACCGCGGACGGAACCAGTTTGTTCTGTGTGGGTAGTGTAGATTGGGCCGGGCGATGATAACTCCCTGTCCAACGAAATATGTTTAGGTTTTAGTACGGCCGAACAAACCTCTTGAATGCCTAATTCATGCGGGCAGGTTGATGAGCGATTTTGGTTAATGTTGTGTTTGAACTTTAAATCTAGTAAATTAGGTATCGAAATTATAGGTATTTTCTTATCACTCATTACTCGTGATTATTGAGATATAAATTGTTTTCTAGTCTATGCACTTTTTACACTTTCATAATCAAGTAAGTTGTCAAAAGTGGTATTTTAAGTTTTTGCATAAACCGATGTAAAAGATAGTTTTTACATATTTTATTAGGTCATAAACTACAAAATGAGATTCGGTAAAGTGCAACTGCAGTTTTTAATCTAAACGTAGGACTCTTATCATTAACTATTATGTAAACATAGTCTTATCATTGACTTTTTTTATGGAGTCAGTGCTCTTATGTAAACATGTCAGTTTCGATTGCAAGTTCCGCAAGTATAAAAAATAGTTTGAGCAATTAATTAAAATGTCAATTAATTGGTTTAAACAATAAATAAACTTAGAACGCCTGGTTAACGTTAATGTTTTCTCTATTTATAATTTTTAATGCGATCGGAGTCAAGTTTGTTCCTCTAAAACGTATTTCCCCCGGTTTAACTTCACTATTAAGTTTGCGAAACGTGACTTCCACATTGAAACAAGTTCCAGACTAGCTTCGGCAAAACACTTTACTTCCCAGAGAAAATAAACGGTATCAGGAAACTGACACATACTTTCTCCCTTAAAGTAATCTAAAATTAGGTAACTTATACTACGAAATAAAACAAATTAACAATTAATCATCACACAGACACATACCAAATTTTATCAAAATCGGTTGATAAATAACGGAGATATCGGTTTTTAAATATTTGCCATAAGAATAATATTGGACAACGTACTGCGTTTACCGCCGAACTAAAATATCAATTATCTCCGCAACCAGTTGACATAGAGTAATGATTCAAAATGCTGGATTATTTAGTTTTTGAAGACGAATTTAATGGTTGAAAGTACATTTTCTTTAGAGGTTACAGATTTTATGAAATTTGAAAAATATGAATTTTTTAACACTTAAACCTCCATAACTTTTGAACCTGAATTTTTACAGACATGCGGGTGGTGTCATTTTGTTTGCCATCTTAAGCACTAAAAACCATGAAATTTTTATCAAAATCGTTTGAGCCGTTTTTAAGATTTTTGGATTTTTGTAATTTTTTATAGGTTTTTATGGGGTAAATACCCTTAAAAATCAAAAATTCAAAAAAATTAAAAATACGCCTGGAGATACTACGGCTTTATACCTACATGTCAAATTTCATGAAAATCGGACCACTGGTGTCGTCTCTAGCTTTGTTTACATCCACACACACACACACACACACACATACATCCACACACACAGACAGACAGACACCACGCCAAAAACCACTTTTTTTGATTCATGGAGCACTAAAACGAATATATTCACTAACAACTCAAATTCGAAAATTTTGACGAAAACAATACTTTCTCCAAATACATTGTATAGGGGGGAGAAAGTAAAAAACGTTGGCTCGAGTTAGGGGTGGGTGCGGGGTGAATTCGTAAGTGGCCGTGACAAGGTTAAACAGATGGGATCTGACAACAATGGTCATCAGCTGGCGTGTGTTTGACCTGGAGCGGTCGCCATGGCGACGAAACTGGGTCACAAGCTCTCCCCCCTTTCCACCCCCGCGCTGCACCGAATGTCAGCGGGACTTGACCTTAGCAAAACTGCTTTCAATCAAGAATTTCTGACTACCTTTTTATTTTGAAAATTTAACATGTGATGATGTAGTTTTCTATTGTTTAATAATATTTTTTATTGCCCTATTATTTTGTTTATTATTTATTATTTATTGCAGGCGTTGGGATGAGTCTTCATAGCCATACGAGAAAAAATATTGTATTGTTTATGAAAAAAAACAAATAGTTATTTTTATTATAAGGCGTATCATTTTAACATTAAAAATAAAATATTTTTTAAATAAATTTTTTAATTTATAAATCTAAAAAATTAAATTAATTTACTTTTAAATTTTAAACAATTAAATTTAATATAATTTTTATTTTATTATTTTAAAATGTAAATTTTTTATTTTATTTTATTTTTTATTTTAGTAATTTAATTTAATTTTGTATACAAAATCAAATATATTTCTTTTATTTATTTATTTATTTTAAGTTCATTGGTTTTGAGATTTGCTGAGGGAAAAGACATTTGTTCCATTAAAATTATCAACGTTGATTTTTCTCAAAGGGAAGCAGAATATCTTCCAACTGTTTTTGGTATTGAAATGTTTTGCAATTAATTTGTGCATACGACTTTAAATAATTTTATATCGGTTGTTTATCAATTGTTTTGATTAGTTATTCATATCAGTTGCCATGTTCTATTCAGAGCTATGAACTCCTGAAAATGAAATAAATTAAGTCTTATAATAAATTTTAATTAGATGATTCACTGCACTCATGATTTCATTAAGAAGATACTTTCATTGTACATTTTGTGTAAGCTGTTCAATAAATTTTTGTTCATATTCTAATCTCATTGTTTTGTTTTCAGGTGTAACGATAACTACGGATCAAGCGATGTCAGCACCTACGACATCAACAACAGATGGTGAGTTGGTAGTTTCTTGAAGTTATTGATTGGCTGTTAGCATTACTAATCTTGCTCACACTTCAGTCTCATCTGGTGTCCAAAGTTTGTCGTGCCACCGTCATTTTCAATTTTCTTCGAAACAGTTTCAACTAAGCATAAATTATAATAATAGTTGTAATAATAACCTTTTTTTTCAACACTCAATTTAACCCTAGATTTTTTTGTAAGAATTTGTTAATTCCTCAGCAATCTTATGGGTTTGCTGTTAGCAATTATTCAGTTACAGGTGTTGGTTGAAAGACCTATTTATATATTATGGCTGTGATTACCTATAATTTTTATCGTAGATTGTATATTTAGCACTCTAGTTTGGTTTCGTATTTAGTTTCAAGGTCAAAAAATGTACAAGACTGATATAGACTAAATCTAAATTATTTCAATAGATCTCTTTATCAATGTTGGCCTCTTATTATATTAATTTTACGATTTTCAGGGCATTGGTGTAATTGGTGACCTACTTATAATCAATCTTGATTCATTTGTAAATTTCAAGATGAAATATCAACTAAAATTCATTACTACTAACTGAATTGCAGTAAAATGCAGATATAGTGTCAGAACAATTTTTCTGTGGTACCGGTTTCACGACTAAATGGCTAAAATGGTGACGACTCATCTTAAGCCACTATAACTCATGATTTTCTCACTTCTGTGGTCATCAAAATTTCAAACATACAGTACATTTGATATTGAATAGTCAGATACACTACACATACATTAAAATAAAACATAAAACAGACTGTTTTATAATAAAAAGTTCGAACTGTAGGTTGTATTTTACTGCAATTCAGTAAGTAGCATTGAAAGTGTCTAGGCTTAAAAACATAAAATTCAGTTTGTTTATCCAAAATAGCTTTTAACTTTTAACTATTTATTAGAGCATTTTTTCATGTTTTTTATTAGACCATAGATTGTTGTAGCCAAGACTCGTTTAATTTACACACTTTTCTTATGCATACAGGTTTTTGTGTCTTGATTTTGTTTGTTAATTTTTTAACAGTTTGAAAATCGGGTATACAAGTAGCTTTTTATGAGAATAAAAATCACGAGAATTATTTCTGTAAAATAACACATAGTTTATCAAAAAAACCTTTAATATTTGTATTTTTGGGGGCATGTTTGGCTAACTGGAAGTTGGAGTTGGAGCAAACAGTTAAGTTGTTGACTCTTCTCTTGACTGTCAAAGTTCCAAGGCCTACAGCATTCTGCCTCCTTGTTTTAGTGGCAGGGGTTTTGCTTACAACATCAGATTTTTGTTTATTTACAGATAGGGTGACCAGATTGTCCCCAAATAAAAACGGGACACTTAAACAAAACTCACCCCTTCCCCCCCCCCCCAAAAAAAAACCCCAATACAACACACCACACACCAAGGTGTTTAATTATACGGAGGTCTCTGTAATTTACAAATTTTTTAATGAAAGAAATTAAGTATCAAACTGTTTTTGAAACTTTTAGGCCATGAATTTTATTCTCCATTTATTGAACTTCTTACAGCGCACAATTGATACAGTTTTTCTTTAAGAATACAATAAATGGCTGCAGCCTTGAAAGGTAATTTTTTGAATCGCCACATACTGAGAATTACAAATAGTCAAGTCACATTTTAGGATCTTAAAATTTAATTATAAAAGAAAAAAGGCTTTCTAACAATTACTTATGTAGGTGGTAATGTATATAAAATAGTAGGATCAAAAAAGTACCATGATTAATTTAAACTTTAAGTTCTTATCGTTAATTGTTACACTGGGAAAACAGCTTTACAAAAATAAAAAAATAAGTTCATTGAACGTTTTAAGTTTTGTTATACTTTTTGAAAAACTGGACATTTTGACGTCCCGACAAAATTTTTCGGGACAACGAAACGCAACGTGAAAAAACGGGACTTCTCCGTTTTTACGGGACGTCTGGTCACCCTATTTACAGATCACATTGATTTACTTTAAAATAAATTAATAGATAAAGCAGCTACTGTTGTGTGCTAGAAAGCCTATTATCTGTAAATTTGAAATTCAACAATTCAACCAAAGCCACATTGGATTTTTCATCACCGTACTAAGCTGTTATTCTGTCATCAAATAAAATGTATTTAATATGAATACTTATTGTTTGAGCAATTATTGTAAAAAGTAACAAAAAGAAAATAATGAATACTCAGGGAATGGAAATGTTCTCCAGAATATAAAGTAAATAGTTTTGATTTAAATTTTTAAAGATTACTTTCTATAGGCCTACACAAGATTGGTAAGTATGTTAATATGTTTTTGTTATTTGTCAATATACTGTCAATTCTTCCTACAGCAGTTATCTGTTTTATGTAAGAGTTAAAAGGGTAAAGACACTTCTTTGCAATAAATTAGCCAATTAGTCATGATGAAGTTCTCACTTTGCACATGATAAGATCTGCTTATCTGTCTGTGCAGTTTGTAAACAAGTTTTTTCTCGGCTAGCAAATAGTGTTAAGTTGCACTTACATGGTTTTAATAGCAAATGTTTTATTTAATTTTTTACTTGGTATGACCAAGGCCCCACTAATATGACTTATGTCCCAAGTTGGGTCACGCTATTCTGGTGCTGTAGAATACAAATTTTCTTCCAAGTCTTTTGAAAAAAATTTAGACTTAAAATTACAATCAAATTTTTTTATCGAATATATCATGTCGAATATGTTTGGCATTTAACCGATTGACTGACTTTTTTTTTGCTGAACAGAAAATAGCCAAATCAATTGAGGAAACACTCTTAATGCGGTCCAAATAAACTTCTAGGGAATACCTTGGTCCCCCGGGTAGGATTCCTCGATAAACACATAAAATTTACCCACTTTTATATTCGAGTTAGCATAATTATTAAATTGAGGCAATTTCGACCTCTGTCGACTTGATGCTTGACCATGAATTATTCATGTAACTGATAATGCATGTTTTATAGGCTGGATAAACAGTGGAGACTACATGAGTCACCCCCCCCCCTCCCCCTACTCTCCTCCTCCCCCTACCACCCACTACTGCCTGGTCGTTGACCTCAGATCAGCTGTTGGAGCAGTGTTTCCACAGAGTAAAATATAGAATCCCTGCATGAGCGCCCAAAAATTTCCTTGTTATCCCTCAACATAGCGAGCCAAAAAAATCCCTTTTTATCCCTGAGTTATAAACTCTTATCCCTCAGTAACTAATCCATACAATTTTGTCAATTTGTATTTATTGTGTTGTAATAGTGTGTATTCATTCGTAGCTGAAATTTTGACTTTAGTGTGAATAAAACAAGCTCATTGCAGCATATAAAAAGGGAAGTGAGTGTTAAAATGTTTTGTTCTTGAAAATAGGGACGATAAGGTTAATAATTTATATTTAAACATAAGTGATCCAAGAGTTACCTCAGGTATGGCCAGAAACACTGCAAAACTCGAAAGTAGTGTGATGACATTTTTGTGTAAAATTACTTTAGCAATTTGAGAACACCATTATAAAATATTGCAAATAAATAACGTATGGTGGCGGGGCTAGGAATATATCATGTTCCGTCTATTCAGTTATTTTATTTAAATTATTTCCTTAATTATCCCTAGAAATCCCTCAATCCCGCTCTTATCCCTCAAGAGCCTGATTTATCCCTGAAAAGGGATAAAATCCCTTAAAGTGGTAACACTGTGTTGGAGGCTTCACTTGCATTTCTTCTTTATGAGCTTTCATTCTGGGGTCATTGGTTTTGTGTTAATAAAAACAATGCTATTAATCTTCTAGAGAGGGGAGATTAGGCAAGCTTATGATGTGTTTTGTGTGGATAAAAATTTGCATTTTCAAACAGTTTGTTTGATCTGATTTTGATATTTTATATATTAATATGGAGTGATTATTATACTATCATGCTGTAGTTATTTTATTACATGGTATTCTAAGAGAAGTGGATTATTGAATTTGCAGTATTGAAATTTAATAACTATGTTGAATTCCCTTTGAAAAGTTTTAATCTGGCTCCAAAAAAATTCAAGGAAATGTTTTTCCAGGGGTAAAACTGTTTTTGATAAAGATAAAAAAGTTATGAACAATTTTATTGAGTTTTGTCCAAATTTTAATTTTTTTACACGGTTGCAGATTACCGTTTAGATTACTCGGTTGCAGCTTCGCTTGCAAACACTTCAACCTGTTGTTGACCTTAAGGACTATTTTCAAACCACGTCCATAATGTTAGTTTTAACAAAGTGAATTGAGATTGGTCTGGTCGACAGATAGTGCCACTGTTCCAAAACTTAAAAACGTTATTGTACTCTAGTGAAGCCCTTTTTTAAATTCTGGGACCTACTGACTAATCTTCAAAAATATCTTTAGTTTGACACCTGAAATGTTAGAATCCGTCAAGCGGATATCGAGTTAAAACTTCAAAAAGATCGCATGTTAATATATAGAGTTGTAAAGAGGGGTTCCAGCAAAAAAATGCTGCAATTTATTAAAACGATGACAATCAACACAATTTTATATTGACGTTAATTTTCATGGAATAGTTTAATGAAATAGGGGAGCTATAGTAGACCTACAATAATTGTTTTGTTGCCAAGATATAAATTTCCCCTTTAGTCTTTCTATTAGTTCTCTTATAGGTTTCACAAATAGGTTAAAGTTGTTTCATTGTTGACCTAGTTTTTGAACTTTTGTCACCAAGCTTTCGAAGAGCTTAACTGCTGTGTTCAAACAAAAGAAACCCAAGATACTCAATATGCATTGAGGAGCTTAACTGCTGTGTTCAAACAAAAGAAATCCAAAATACTTAATATGCACTGTAAGTGCAGGCATCGGTTTCTGCTCTTATAACACGCTGTGTTCAAACAAAAGAAATCCAAGATACTTAATATGCACTGATAGTGCAGGTATCGGTTTCTGCTCTAATAACACAAAATGTGATCTACTATTACATTTTGAAAATCTCTTCATCCACCAAACACCAGACATTTTTTAAAGACAGGTTTCCATAGTGAATTTTGACTTCATAACGAACTTAAAGAAGTGGCTCTTCTTTAACGAACTACTGGTTAATTTAGATAAAAATCCTCAGCAACTGTCAACATCAGTTCAGTGAGGGCAATGTGAGGGTGTGTTGACCCCTCCTTCAGACAATCTCGTCACTTCCCTGGCTTCCTCACTTTGGTCATTGTCATGCTGCGGAGGTTCCCAAGCTGAGAGGTGACAGACACGGACAAACAACTGTTATTCAACAAAGGAAATTATATAATGAATCGAGGATTTTAAATTTCTGTTTCTATTTCTTATTTAATTTTTCATCAATTTGCCAAATACATAGCAAATTTGTTCCTAGACTGTTGGTTTCCGGTATTTTAAGGTTTTGATAAGTGTATAAACAAAATATTTTTACCAGGATTGTTTGCTAATTGATTCACAACAAATAATGATAATTGAATAAATTTTAGGCAATTCTTTTAAGTTTAAAAATATTTCAGTGCCATTAAGTTTTATTACATATTTTTACATAGTGCTTCAGCGATATAATCCCACAAAATTTAAATAAGACAAGACTAATAAGATTATGTTAGGCTTGTTATTAGACTAAAAGATTATGCGGGTTGAGTTCAAATTCGATCAAATTAATAAAAACAACAAGATAAAAACAAAAATTTTAACATTAATAAATTGTTCTTAGTAAAATACCTTTGCCTCTAGTATAAATTTGCAAAAAAAGTTGTCCATTCTTGCTGAACTGTCTCATTAGTACATTTACAATTAATTGTTCTTTCAAAAAAAATTTAACTGTGGCATTTTATTTCTGAGTAAATAACCTTGTATTTGTTTGTAACAGGATGCAAGAAGATGAAGACAAAGAAAACATGGAGGTCGTGGAAAACGTGACAGAGAGGAAAAACTCTGGTGAGCTCGTCGTTGAATTGTAATTGTAGGTTACGTTTATTTAGTTTATTTTTGGTATATTTATATTTCTGTGTATATGGAAGAGTAGGTATCATTTGTTAACATTGAGGACTCTGCCAAATGAAACAAAAAACAGTTCATGTTGATTTATTTCATAATGAAAAATATACTTTAAAAAAATTATGCTTATGTGGCAAGGCCTTTCAATCATTAAAAAGAGTCTCTTGTTAATATGAATAGTAATTGTAAGGTGTTCCAGTTTTAATTTTTGGATGGCACGCCTTCGGTTTAACAGGCTGAGCTTACCAGGAAATTGACGACATTGACGATTATTGTAGGAAAATTTTGGAGTTATCAAGTTATTACTATTTTTTGAAACAATATGTTTTGGACCCATAATTTAATGAGTTTTATTCGCTTAACCATATTCCTGAATGACATGATTTTTTGGTAGAGTGTAGTTTATACTCACTATTTTTAAATCCTTAGGAAGCGGATCGTTTTTATTAAATCTGCAAAACATAGATCTTAAGAACTGTGTGAGGGCCCGATCGATTTTAATGTTCATGACGTTTGTGACTGTGATTGTGTTAATGTCATGTGTGGACTTCGGAGCCTTCTCACAGCAATCGATCAACTGGTGGGAGAAGCCCAATTATAAAAAATTAGTGAGTACATATTAACCAGTCAAATCGTTATCTAGTCGGGTCTCGGTTCCAATGTTGCCAAATAAGAAGGAACTTTATTACGAAATAGACCGTTCCCTACCAGTTCAAAATATATAATGCAATAGTATCACCTTTTTCTCAATAAATAAAAAAATATAAAATCAATATAATCATTTTAGTGATTTTTTCTACTTGCATATTATTTGATTTTTTAAATAAAAATTTTATTTTCACAAAACTTTTTAACCCAGTAATAATAGAATCTTAATGTTAAATTATTTAAAAGTTACCAAAAAATAAATACAAAAGTTAGGTATATTCTTATGATAAATTATCTAGAAGTTATATTGTAGCTAAAAATATTGTTCGTCTCTTAGGTGCTGCAAATAAGGGTGTGGTAGAGTTGGGTAGAGCTATTGCATACGCAATGTCACATCACGAGGTGTCGTGATTTGCATCTGCCGACAGAAATATCTCTTGTCATTTTCTTCTTCTCGACTGCAGAAATTAATCACGCCTTTGTCTCTGCTATTTTTTGTTTTCTTTTTTCATGCGAGAATTTTTTGTTCCTTTATGACCTATGTTTTTTCTTATAAATTTAAATTTAGAAAACATATCTGTTTTATTTTGTATGAAGGAGTCAGTTCAATTTTGTGGTTAATTTTTTAAAATAGTAATTTTTTGCCTTGAAATTTTAATGACTACTCAACTGTGTCCAAATCCAATAAATTTCTTGAACTGTATTAATAGGAGCTCTAATATTGTCCCAAAAACTTTTAGGCCTAACACTTTTTTACAACTAGTTTACTGGGTATCAATCAAAGCTTTAAAGTAAATAATTTATATTTCAATGTGATTTAAAATATTTTTAACATTTGTAAGGATGAATGTTTTTTTTTATATTTCAAAATGAGGCGTGGTTGTTTTAAACTCTGATTGTGATTTAAGAATTATACTAAAATTTAAATTGTTTGGCCTAGCTCTGATAAATCTGATTTTAGAATATTTTGCTTATATAATATTTTCAAGTTTTATTCCTGTAGGCTATTTAAATTAATTGAAAATTACAAAAAATGAACATTTTTTTACACAATATAGCGCACAGCTATTTATTAAAGTAGCAATTTCCATGTATCATTTCACGCTAATATAGTCTACGTTCCATCAATAATGTTAACCCTAATTTCAAACATAAAGACTATATAAATTTTAGGGACCTCTTTATCAATAAAAAGAACACCCTATGGTAACGTACGATGGAACAGCAAGTCTTTTTACGAGAGACAGTGGCAGTCGAAGCAGTGAAAGGATTGCAAGGGGCCTTACTCAATACCAGTTGCGGAGCACCTTTCCCTACATTGTCGTAGAAGTTATGATGTAAACCGTTTTAAGTATGGAAGAAGTTAATGTGTTTATTAATGGTAGGATTTGGTTATACCTGGAAAATTATGATCTTTTTATTTGTATATTGTATATTTAGTTTTGAAATGAAATAATAAATTAGTGTTTTTAGTGAATATGAATACTACTTTGTCATGGTTTTGTTTATGCAAATTTTGAATCAGTGATTGAATTCGTTATTCACAGCCCTTTTGTTGTCTTGGTATAGTCTGCTCAATAATTACTTGAAAGAATATTTTTTTAATACTATTCCTTGCTTATTTTCCATGTAACGCCACCCATTTTCCCTCAAAATTTGGAATTTAATTGGTACAACATGAAATCATCGAAATAAATTTTAAATAATTTTATCAGAATATTAACTACAACATGCCACTAAATTGTGTTACAAAAAACTTCCTCTAATATTTTATCCCCTTATTTTATATTTGCCTTTTTTATACCAATCCAGGAGATACTTGGTACAACTTCCTGAGAAGAATATTTAATGAAGAAAGGGACCAATAAAAATATGTTTGTATACTTTAGAAACACAAACCTCATAGGTTATTTTGTACCCCTAATATATTTATATATGATTTGTCTGCTCTAAATTGAAATAAAATTCTTATTTCCCCTACAAACTTACAATACTCATTGCATACAGGGAATTCAAACTAGCAACAACCAATTAATTAATTTACTAACCATACTGTTATCACAACGCTAGGATCTGGATAAAATCAACTTGTGATGTTATGCGAACAGTACGGAACGGAACAGTAAGGAACTGGTGCCGTTTTGTCGGTGAGGTAACAGGGAAAGTGAGGAGATGGGATCTCGGATAGTGCGGTAATAGAGATAACCCTCAGACCAATTATCATAATTGCTTAATTCTTTCCTCCGATTTTCCATTGTTACCTCGTTCTTTGTTTCTCCTTGTAGTTAAATTGAGTCGTTCCATTTCAAAACTCACTCATTGCAGTTTGAAAAACTTTACACAGACTAAAAAAAAACTTTTCTAGATTGTCATTCTCATGTTTTTCAGATGTCAGGGGGTTAATTTGGTGGCACATTACCTCTGGAATCTTCTGAAACATTCATTTTATATTGCCAATCAGCTGTTTACCTGAAATTGAGCTTCAAAATCTGAAGGGATGAGTGAGTTTTGGCATGACACACTGTAAAGAGTGTGTTAGATTTTGAGATATTGGCATCACTGGATTCGTTGGAAAAATATGCATCGCCTTTTAACATTAAAACTTTTCAAAACTCACTTTTTCTATTTTTAATTTATAGTAGGAAATCAGATATCTTTTCAAAACTGTCTTATTTTAGAGGTCTTGTTGTTCCATAATCACTCATTACAACAGTCAATCAAAATGCTACATTTTGATGGCTGAAGTTGCTGCCCTTCCAAAACTCTCTCTTTCCATCTGGCCAATAACGTTGCTTCAAATTGTCACGTGACTTGTCAATTTCAGGTAAACGTCATCAAAATGAAGCTTTTTGATTGGCTGCTGTAATGAGTGAGTTATGGTTCAAGAAGTAAAATAAAATATGTCAGTTTTGGAAAGATACCTGATTTTCAACATTAATTAAAAATAGAAAAAGTGTGTTTTGGAAAGGTTTAATGTTAAAAGTCTATGCAGATTTTTCCAACGAATCCAGTGAAGCGAATATCTCAAAATCGAAAAAATTTCGATTAGTGAGTTTTGGAATGGAACACCTCATGCTCTTTGGTGAGGAACATGGTAGGAATGGGGTCATGAAGAGTCGAAGAGGAGTCAGTTTTCTGATTTTGTTTAGTATTTTTGCAGTTTGTTTTTTCGTTTTTAAAATTTACTTTGTTAACTGTTCTCATTGCTATGTATGTTCTGCTTGGTCATGGGCATATCTTTTGTCCACATTGTACATTAAAGTTAAATAACTTTTCTTACTGTACTCATTTTGTATTCTCATTCTACTCATGTATTCTTTAGGTTTTGATCATAAATTACCAATATATTTGTTAGGAAATTTTTATTAATCATACATTTTTTTAAATTCAAACGGGATTGAGTACTTGATTAGACAAATTTCCTTATTTAATAAAGTTTTTAAGATCAAGGATGCTATTTAATCCTTTTCAAAAATTTAAATAACTTATTCACTCTATATTTGTTATAGATTGCTTAATAAACGTAAGTGAATTTCCCAAAACCACAAATTTCACAGTACTGTAATATAAAAATAATTAGTTAAGTATTCTATGAAATCAACTTTTAAATAAAATAAAGTAAACCCAAAAGACAACAGTCACCCATGTATAAATTTCTATAATTATTTTGTTACTATACAGCCTAAACGGAGAAGTAATTATTTATTTATCAAAAAGTCACCACTGAATGAAACCCTAACTTAAAATATTGAAGCTTTGCCAGTTTTATATAAAAAGGAACGCTTTTCTCACCATTGAGAAAGGACGGCGAAAGGTGGTATTAGCCAGACAAATGGAAGGTTTTCTGATGAACCAAGATGGTTGACTGCATGAATAATACAGAAGGGTGTCGGACATGGAAGGCTTCAGCGTAATGACTTTCCCCACCCTCGTGATTGCTTCTCCTCAATCTTGGGTTTCGTTTTTGTTATTTATCTGTACTCTTTCAGATTGTTCAGCTTAATTTGGAATTGAACTTTTATGGTTTATTATGTCTTTCCGTATATTTTTTTAAGAGGACGATTAATTTAATTTAATTGTAGAATTTAGAAAAGAAATTTTTAAAAGTATTGTATTTTTTAAACAAGTTTGATATTGTTAACTGATAACCTAGATTAGTTAGTATTGACCAAATTGAAGATTTGCCTTTACTGTGCATACTGTACTTATTTTATCACACTGGTGGTATTGGTGATGCTTGAATGGGAAATAATGATTATTTGTGAAAATAAATTATTCTTGCTTAACACGAACTAATCTGTAAGAATATAGTGAAAAATGAAAAGAAATTAAAAAAGTTTATTTCCAGAAATATAACAAAAAATAACAAACCTTCCATGATTTGTCATATTATAATAATTGGTTATTACAAAAATATGTGTATAAACTAAATAGTATGATTAGGCTAAATTTTAATTACAAAACTTTGTCCATGAAAGATGGTTCATAACCAGGGAAATAAACCTTCATGGACAGGTTGCCTGTGCGAAGGCTTAGCCAATATTACAGTCAATGTAGGTTAATTTATTGTGAAATAACTTTTAGGAAATAATTTGCTTGTCATTTTTTAAATTCGGAAATGAGTGTTTTTTAACTACACTTGTTAAAAACAATAAACAAGTAAATTAGAATAAAACAACCGGAGCATGGGCTGGGAGTGGCAGAGAGGGGAAGATGGCAAGAGGCAGTCTCTTTTCCTTATTTTTTAATAATAAATTCTTTTAAATTAATATCTTTAATAATAAAATAGACTTAAATATTCTTACATTAATTTAATCTTTGTTCTCGTAAATAAAAACACAAGCAATTTTTGAATCAAACTTTAGGTGCTTGCAAGTTGTAGGAAGATGGCAGAGGGCTCTCATATATTCTTATTTAGAGATAGGCAACCAAAAGAACAAAATAAAGTGAAAATATTTGTAAATGGCTGACTTTTGTGGAATAAATTTCATTAGTAAAATTTTCCCAGAATATGCGTACATTTACGGATTTAACTTAAAAGACAGTATCAGAAAAACTAAAATTTGTCACACATTCTCTTCAAATTGCATATTTTTTGTATCAACTGAATTTTATATTTGAAGTTTTTTTTATTTTTTTTATAACCCTCTCCCAACACTAAAAAGCAATACCGTTCACATTGCTTGGTTCCTCGTCACATGCCCAGTGAGTTTACATGCTCTGATTCTCAGGTTCGCACTAATTAGACACTTTGCTCCTGGTGGAACAATCGTTCCTCCGTTCCCCCAGACTTGCGTAACGTCGTGCAATGTCGTTCTGTATCGTGCTTGCCTCACTCTACCCTTCATTTGGTAATAACTCCTGGGAGCATTATTGTAATTGGCCCTCTTTCTTTATGCTCTTGGCCTCATTTTAAGTGAGGTTATGGTAGTTGTTATGTCAGTTATGTGTTTTATATTGCGAGTCATTTTGATGTGTTATTAACATGGTGTACTCATTAACATGTACACATAGGTCGTTATGTGGTTATGTGGGGTGGAAAAGTGGTTGTAAAGTGTTTTGTTGGAGCACAACACTTAGAGAGTGATGCTGTGATTGAACAAAATGTTGTCGCAGTTTTGTTGCGCTGGGTCTTTAAAGTGTTGATATGAAATTTTGTAGGAAGTAACATGACATCGACGTGTTAAAGAGAAATTCACAACTTAAAGTCTCTGAGATAAAAACCTATTAGTTAAGTTGTAATGTTGCACATTATCGACTATTTAGACATTTCATTCTTGATTATTACTTTAATATAAATAGTTTTTGTAGTTATGTTTTATTTTTATACTAAGGAAGTTAAACTTTAGTTTTTTTTTGTGTTTAGATGGAGCCGTCCAGCCCCATTGCCACATTACCATTAAGTGTACAAAAGAGGTAAGTCTCATGTAAACACTTAATACCTTATAAACAGGAATAGTTTAAAATTAATTCTTAGGAGGTGATTATTTCACTCTCGCTCATGACAGATTCAAACTTCATAAAACTTATCAATCAAAAATCCTTTGCACTCTTCCAAGTTCAAATCTTTTTTATAATTTGATTTTCCCTTATTATTACCAAGTTAAATGAGCTCAATTAGTATAGTTTATTAAAAATAAAAATTACCTTTAGTAGATAATATGAAGTTCCAAGTTTAATCGTTAAAAGAGTAACCTCTTTTTATGCTAGCCCATTCCAATAACAAAATTCACAAAGTTTGGTCTGCAAGTTAAATCATTGTTGGAATGCTACCAAATGTTTTAAATTAAAACTATTTCAATTTATGTCAGAACTTCTCGACCAAACATATTTTTTGTATTTATCATGGAATATATATCATATATGGAAGTGATACAACTATTTTGGGCATTAATAAAACCTTAAAATCCAGTAAAATTAATAAAACCTAAAATTCCAGTAAAATATTTGGAAATTAAAGTTCAAAGATCTTTTAATCAGTAAGAATTTTAGGAAGATAAATACAATTTTGATTGTGATTGAACATGGTAACTAGAAACAACACGGTAGTCATCACCAGTGACGTAACTGGTTCACAGGTAAACATTGGCGTTAGTGATAAACATTGGCTCCAGTGAAAAGACAGATAGAGTACGTGAACTTACAAGTTGAGTTGAAAACGTCAAATTGAGTGTGTTTTGGTAAACAAACTCTGCAGACCCATCCCTTTCCACTGATATCCCCAGTTATAGGGTTGAAAGCAGGAACATCATTAAAATAATTAGACGGACACACACTATATCTAATTTTCTTTATTATTGGTCAGTATTAGCGAATTTCCTTAAAGGAATATTAGCGAATTTCCTTAAAGGAATAAGCTATTACCGTAGGTCTCATGGTAAGACCTAAGCCCGAGACCATGTTAACTTTTCATTTCGGGGCCCCCAGAAGCAAAAAACACTATTTGTTCGAATTTATATATATCTCTATATATCTATATATATGTCTGTTAACACGATAGCGGCCGTAAATATGGTCCGATCTTAATGAAATTTAGT
The DNA here is from genome assembly GCA_035578135.1 of Flexamia atlantica. Lineage (NCBI taxonomy): Eukaryota > Metazoa > Arthropoda > Insecta > Hemiptera > Cicadellidae > Flexamia > Flexamia atlantica. The sequence goes on along the minus strand of JAQJVK010000023.1, from coordinate 5,155,859 downwards.
ACAGACGTGTAAAGTGGTAATCACTCGGACGAGTTTGTGAACCAGCCCAATCGGACCACTGGAAGGGGCGTAAAGGGGGGTAAACCCCCCAAAAATGGGTTTTTTGAGTTTTTTACATAGCAAATTAAAAATTATCGAATTTTTGTGGGCACCATTGAATTCAGCTCAAAAAAACAAACAATTTAGTATTTTGAATCACTGCTCTATGTCTAATGATTTCCGAGATATTGAAAGTGGTAAACACAGTACGTTGTCCCAATGTTAACCTTATGGGAAATAAAGAAAATTCTATATCTCGCTTATTTCTCAACATATCTTGATAAAACTTGGTATATGGCTTCTTCTAGTTCAGATAAACTAAATATTGAACTAAAACCACCCAATATTGATATACCCATAGCAGCAAACCTGCATACTCATTCCCCATGTTATTCTTATGGAGCTTACAAAAACATGTTGAATCTCGCTATGTTGGATTGAAATATGTTGTTTTTCATTTGAAATTCGCTGAGTATGCAGGTCTGCTGCAACGGGGGTATTGGTCAGTAATAATAATAATATTATCATTCTAATCTTAAGAGTATGCTGCAATGTGACAGCATTTAACCTATTAAAAAATTTGAACAGGTGTTTATTCTGACGTGGCAATATAAGGATCAGCGGGTTTTGATTACCAAAACACACTCATTTTGACGTTTGAAACTCGACTTGTAAGTACACGTACTCTGTCTATCGTTTTACTGGAGAAATATTAACGCCAATGTTTATCTATAAACCAGTTATGTCACTGATGAGCTACCGTGTTTTTTCTAGTTACCATGTGATTAATTCTTGCATGTTAAAATAAATTAGGAGAGTTGGTGGGAAAGGAATACAGTACATTCTTTCATCAGTAAATTAAGTACTCCTTATAAAAAACTTATAGTAAGGTTCCATGGTGACCGGGCCTTGATCAGCAACATGTTATTTTTCAATATTTTTGGTACTAATAAACCTCTGTTCTCTGTATTGCTATTATACCTTTCACCCTTGAATATTAACTTAGGAAAACAACTTTGCAACTTAGGGAAACAACTCCAGAAAATAACTTTGCTCATGCATAGCTTGGGAAGCAGCAATAGTGCCATAATTTACATAATAGCACATTCACTGGCTCAATATGCTTCAAACTGTGTAAGGAGGATCATCATATTGTTGCACGTTTGCCAAACATAACTTCATTGCGCCTTCAATTCGTTTGCCAAAACATATGCGCCTTAATTTAAGTTGCTGCCAAATTGCAGGTGTACTGTGTCAAAAGATTTTTTTAATGAACTCTCAGGAACCGAAATTTTATTCTGTATTATGTTGAGTTGTACCTAAAAAAAAACTCCGAGAAATTTTGGAAAAATTATTGTAAAAGTCCATGATTGTGAACCGACATTTCTTGCAGTTGTTTTTCATACACTTTGTCATTAAGAAGAGAAGACATACCACTCCTGGCATTATTGTGAATTTTTCTCCTTCCACATAACAAAATCCTAACCATTGACATTCAACCCTTTCGCTCATGTCATGACCATACACCACAAAAGTCAGGATGAATTCTTGCTGCTTGATTTTTTTTATAAATTTCAACATAGTGCACCTCAAATTTGGAGGCACTTCAAGTTGGGGCGTTTATGTTTTGAGATTTTAAGTATTGTGCAATAAACCACCTTAAATAGCTTGAAAAGTATTGAGTCACTGCACACGCTGATGTGTAAATTAAGGCACTTCTGCGAATACTTCTCCAGCCATGCATGAGCAGAGGTTATTTTCTGCACAATCCCTTATTTGAATAGCTGTAGTCAACGTTTGTTAAATGACAGGTTGAGATATATGTGTCCTATCTCTATGTGCAAGGCGTAATGAGGCATATGTTCACCAGATAAGCAATAGTGCAGGGTGTTTTATTTTTAACGCAACCCAAAACTTTTTTTTTACCAGTGAAGGATTATTTCCCCCCAAGATCCCCGGATTTGGTCCAACTATATTATTGCCTTTGGGGATACATAAAAAGTAAGGCCTACCAAAACAATTCACAGGATATTCAGCACCTCAAAACAAACCTACCAAATTTAATGCAAAAACTTCAAAGAGGTACCTTGCAACACGTATTCGGGAATTTGATGGAGAGAGCACAACTTTATACAAATGCCAATGGCGGATTGTTTGAGCACATAATGTAGACTAAATGTGATCAGTCTTAAACAATAGGTTGTATAAAATGTAAAGATAAAAAAAAAACTCATTTCAAATTATGTGCATTATTCAATCTTAAAAATGGGTTGCGTTTAAAAGGACACCCTGTATTATCAGTGCTTAGGTTTGAATTTTGTTGCTATTTTATTACCAAAATCTAAACTCATATCCTTGTAGATTTTTTTTCACTTTTGAAATAAACTTTTTCACAAAATTAACGTAACCTTTATCCCCTTAACTGCGACATACACGTTATTCCATGGTAATATGCTGTACACGTTATTATGACGTACAGAAAGTCACGTGCAACACCCTTGTTGCATTAACCCCAACGCCCGGGTTTAGACATATTTGAAGTTATCAGTTGATTTATTTTGTTGATACAAGTTGTCTACTAGTTATTTTTCCATGGTATGACTGTACAATTGACCCTGATAAGTGACAGACCGTTTGGTGCTGCACTCTAGTGTATTTTTCTGGAACTACGTCCGTGCCACGAGCTCTGCAGTATCCAATGTCGCACTGGGTATTTGTTTTCATCACGTTGAGATGATAACGTCTGATGTCCGTGTAATTAAACCATGCGCCATTGATCGTGTCGAAACCGTGGCTCGCCAACTTATACCGTGGTGAAGGGGTTTAAAATATAGGTACTCGTTTCATAACTGATCTTCTAGGTTAATTTTACCATCAATTTATTACCTTTAATGCTTAGGTTTAATAACTGAACTTCTCAATAGGATTTAACATGGGCGAAGATCAGTTTTGTTTTCGGTACTCAGTTCAGGTTTCGGTTATCTGATATCAACCTGTCGTGTTTAACTCAACCGATGTACTGTTTCAACAACCGTCAATAGTGAAGAAACTTCGATAACAAAAAATATCCGAAACCATTGTCAATTATATCATTTGATTCTCTCACGAACAATAAAACATACCAAATGTAAATGTAATACAACTTAAATTAAATTAAACATAAAAACTAAATTAACTAACTAAACTCAACTTATCTTATTTCTCATCATCAGCAATCTTATACTAAAATACTATAGGTAAATATAATTTCATAGAGTAACAAAACAATCTATATGAAATGCAATGGAATTGGATGTCAAGTTCTGTCCAACAAACAGTGCATCAAACTTCGACTATCAATAGATTGTTGAATATTGTTTTCTTAGAAAATCAGATGTTGAATCGTCTGCTATAGGAACGAATGGCAGAAGATCAGATATGAAACTCGTACCAAAAATATAAACACAAGAGAAAAACAGTTACTGTATTCATAAAATATAAACATTTCAAAAAGTAAAATGTGCAAAAATGTGGACAGATTGCGGGGTTCAACGGACTGAGCGACGCGTTCAAGCGGCTGGACTTCCGGTCGGCCGTGCACGACGTGAGAAGGTTCCACTACATCTGCAAGCTGCTGGACCTGCTGATCTCGCACAAGCTGGCGGCGCTGAGCGGCTGCGCGCAGAAGGTGCTGTTCACCATGCTGGAGGAGGTGGCCTACCAAGGTGGGTGCGGACTGTGGGTCAGTCGGACTAGTGACTTGCAAGAAGCAGTCTCTGGTTGGAAAATGCAAATTTTGTATCCACTGGAAATTCTCTCAGTCGAATTGCAGAAGACAAATTTTTTGGCCATATCGCAGCTATAAAATCCGCCGTTTATACTGCTACTTGCAAATAGTTCAGTCATATAACGCCTGGAAAATCACCCACTCGTTTAGCTTTCTACGCATCTATCATTTCTTGATCATATTGTACCAGATAATCTTGAACACTTTTTGAGGCCGTCACATATGTTGGAAAATTGCTCTCTACGCATTTATCATTTCTTGATGATAATGCTACTAGATAACCTTTAACACTTTTTGTGGCTGTCATAATGTTTGTTGGTCACATGGCAACTGAAAAATCTATACAGCAGTCGATAAGTCCCTCGGTCCTTCAGCAATCTTTTGGACGAAAAATATTTTGGACGCATTGCAGACATCAAATAAAATCCTTTTGGACGCATTGCAGCCATCAAATAAAATCCTAATTTACAAAGATTATGCTCAAGTATTCGTTATAGGAGGTGAAGGCCATGTTTCCAATGGCGGTTATTTTATTTCTTTTAGAAAATGTCCAGGGATATCATAAGTGAAATCTGGTAGACACCCTATGATCCCTGTAGGAGCTCTCCTTCCATGTAGAATTATGGTGCGCTCCCTGAAAGGCTTAGTATAGTGCAGTTGTTGTCATGCCACACTTCTTACGAGAGATTACAGAATCCCACCTCATAGGTTATCCAGTGAAGGCATTTATTTGAGCCTTTAATTTTGTGCCGGCCACTTGGACAAACAAAACTTTTAATATATAATACTTTCAATCTTGGTGTTTTCAATCTTGTACAAATTCAGTTTTCAATATGGTTAAAAATAATATGATTCAGAAAAATCGGGCTTAAAATTATGCGATGGTTTTTGAAAAATAAGCCACCAACAACAGTGTTGTGATGTTTCAGTGTCCGCCAGCCAGCAGAACATACACCTGCTGAACAAGCTGCTGCGGCAGCTGAGAGGGATGGTGGACTGTGCGTGCTGGGGCCGACCCCTGGGCTCCACTCAGCTGTGGGAGAACCACCTGGTCACCATCAACAGGATACTCACCATCGCCAACACCATACAGATACGAGAGGTCAGATTTTTACATCATGTTTACAGAACATTGTTTACATCATGGTCATTTTTACAGAAACTTTGGTTCTCTGTGCCTTACTCTTGGCTGGAAAGTTACTCTTTGCCGATCACTGCACGGTAAATTTACCTTGCACCAGAAAACGGAAATAATGGTCAACAGTCAAAATAATCAGCTGACCGCAGTAAACCAACGTTTAGTGCATTTTATTGATTCTTCAGAGGAATGTAGTGGCAGCACTTGTTGCAGTAGCAAATATTTGTCAGTTTACTATAGGCTAGGTTTGAAGAAACAGAAATGTAATAGTTTTATAAGAAATAAATTATGATTTTAAAAATGTGTTTTTTTCTGAGTGGTATGATGTCAAGTATCATACTTCACATGGCCAGTAAGTTTTACCGTAATTGCATAAAAATACTGCACTCGCCTAGCGGCTCGCGCGGGAACTATTAAGCTCAAACATTAAAATGGCCAACACAAAAGTTGGTACTCTTCTTTGCCACCTAATATAATAGGGGCCCTAAATTCATTTAAAATTTATTTTGAATTGCTGAGAAATAGACAGGGTTTTAAATATTATTCTAACTCTTTTTCAATTAATTTTTCTCATTCCCATTATTGACTTGAAAATTAAATAATTGTACTGAAGATAATTTCAAAGGTCTCACAATTAAACAGAAAATGACAACAGAGGGACTTAGTTTGAATAATTGTCTATTTACTATTACATAAGTATCTGTTATCAGTGCAAAGATAACCAGAAGTGTGCAGGCATTGTTTATATTTACAGCCTCATCTCTGATAACCTTTAAGTGTTTATATTTTTACTGTCGGTGCGCAGAAGGCTTTTCAAATAGTGAAGCTGCCACTTTCCTTTTTTTGTGTAAATTTCTGTTGTTTACTTGTTTTGATATTATAGAAATTTTATTGCATTTAGGTGATTATTTGTAAACGATTGTGATTTTTTCTGCTCTATCACAAGAGATGTTGTTAGGCAGTTAACATCTGCAGTAGAGAGCACGAAATAGGGCGAGCGGAAAAAAACCGTAAACTCGATCAAATCGTCTGCTAAATCTCAGCTGAAATTACTAAATTAAAGGTTTTTGTTGATCTGTCAAAACTTTGTACACTTTTTTTTGGCCTTTTACATGTAAATTTGTGTTTACTGTAACATATGATAATTTAAATTGATCAACTACGCAAAATTATAATTAACACTGATTTTTTCAGCAACGCACTCTCACACCAGCCCTATTTGGTGCCTGCGATTATAAGTACGATTTTTTTTCTTAAGATTTTGATGTTAAAGTGTACCATTGACTAAACGTGAACTCGTTGGAATTACCTTAAGTTATTTTAAATTGCGCCTTATCTATATATACAATAATGTAAGCAAAATGTTTAAAAAGAAATTGTTTGTGTTAAGCAAACCGTAGGATGATGAAAGAGGGCTTAAATTAAAGGTTTTTATGTGGGACCTAGAAAAAACACAAGAATTTCTTCAAATTCATCAGAAAACAAAAAATTATGTTATTATCTACCTTTCAAAAAACATTAAGATCTGAAAACAAATTAAAATTGTTGCTATTTTAGAAATGTTTAAACAAGAAGGAAAAATCAAAGATGCACTCACTGAAATCGCTTGATATTTTTTCCTCTTTAAAATGAGTCATAAATCAACGATATCAGATGACAGTGGTGGCTGTAATGAGATTGAGAGGTAACTTTGGTGAAGCGGGACTGGAGCTCCTTTTTTTATAAAAAAACTGATTTAGTGAAAATTATGTACCAAAGGACAAAGTAAACATATTTTAAACCCCTTGACAAAAATAAGGGGCGATTGTAGGAGTATTTTGGATTACTTCTGCAGTAGCTGTTTAGGTTGTTTGTGGCCTTTGGCAGCTCATGCGAACTCAATTATATTGTTCTGTTTAGAACATTTTTATAATCTAGTCTTTTTCTTGCAAACTAATAAGAATATGATTCAGCAATTTACATCTTTCTTCATTTGCTTTATCCATTTCACATCGAGATGTCTCATTTATATGGATGGACGAATAATTTGAAAAAAAGGAAAAAGACAATTTCACTAAAACAACTTTGCATGGTACATACTTTTAAGGCACACTCTTTAACACGTTAATTGCCATGCCGACCTGATTGGGTCGGCATAGGTAGGTCGGGTGGAGCAACGTGCCGACCCGATCGGACCGACACCTCGAGATTGTAAGGTTTCGCCATTTTGCTGCTAGATGCCTCCCACTGTCACCTAGCCGCGATCAAGCATACTACAACAATAGAGTAGGGAAGTCGCTACTAGATAGCGTTGGAGTTTAGATTCTGATGTTTCTACACATGGCTCAGAAAATCCTTCAAGTTGGCCAAAATATATTGACCCGATCGGGTCGGCACTTTTTTTTACAATGGTTTTCACATTACTTTCTGATAAATAATGTAACTTTTTCGTAACAAATTAACAAAGTAAACGTTTTGCAAGTTTCATTTTATTCTAAAATTGTTTGGATATACTAATTACTTAGCTTTACTTTTTAATATTTTGTTAAAGTAAAAAAAAAACTTTTACTGAGTTTTTGTTGCTAGGATTGAAAAAAAAACAAACTGTCGGAAAAATTTAATTTATTGCCTTACCACAGTATTTTTAACTAACATAAGCAATCAAGTCTTTTTATTTGTGGCAATAAATGACTTCCAATTTCATATTTGAACAAGAATAGTAAAAAGAAAATAAAATGCAATAGTACTATAAATACTGTAAAAGTACTAATACAATACGAGATAATTTTACTGTTGCTTACTCTTTTTTTACTTATTTGTGAATTCCATAAAACAGTTCTTGCACAAATATGGCTTGTTGGGGCACATATTGCAGAACATTGTCACCTTTTTCAACTTTTTTGCTGCCCGCCGCCCTCCTTCATTCATCGAAACAGATAGAAAAAAGCAGGGTTGCCAATCGTGTAGGCGGTAGCAAATACGCAGGAAACGGTGAAAAAAAACTTGGTGCCAACCTTGCAGGCGGCAAAGGGTAGTATTGCCAACTGCGCGAAGTTAATTAGTAAGTAAATAGTAATGAAAAATTAGGCGTGGACCGATCGGGTCGGCACTGATTTTTTCAAGCAATCTTTTGCTTAAAATTTTTAGTGCCGACCTGATCGGTCCCCTTTTTTTTATGGATAAAATCAAACTTTTTTTATGAAACCCTTATAACTAAGCCAAACAAGTATAAAAAACACATAGTAACTCAAAACAAAAATACTAATGTGTTTGGCAATACAGCAATCAGGCCAAAAATTGGCGTGGCAGCTAACGTGTTAAAGTTATCATATTGTCACAGTTGATATTGGTTATGGCAACATGGTGTAACTTCTCGTGTTGTGGTTGACGTTGGTTATGGTTAAATGGTATTACTTATTGTGTCGTAGTTGATTTTGGTTATGGTTACATGGTCTAACTTATCGTGTCGTGGTTGACGTTGGTTATGGTTACACTGCATAACTAATCGTGCAATTCGATGTCACAGCCGGGGGACGAGGTGTTTCCCAAGCTGCAGAACCTGCCGGAAGAATGCGTCCGAGAGGTGATGTTGCGACTGACTGACCACAAAGACTTGGAGGCCAGCGGGAAGGCCTACAGGTAAACTGTTCGTTCGTTCTCGGATTACGGTGGTAGGAAGTAGAAGTCGTCTGTAATGTTATGACAGTTCTTCAACTATTAAAGAGCAATGCTCTCTGATATTTTTGAATCATGGATCCAGAGATAGCAATAAATTGGTGTTCTTTTCCCATAAATATTTCATTGGCTTACAAATAATGTTCAGGAATGGATAATAATTTTTTTTAATTAGTGTGTTGAGTGTAGATGATGGAATATAACATTTTTTAGAATATAAATTTTGATTTCTCTTTCTTTGGAGATTCATTCACTCTTTCAATCAACAAGTGTTTAAAATAATCATTTAGTGGTTTTTTTAGACACTGATCTTTTTCAGTGAAACACGATCACTAATCACCCATCTAATAAACAACTCAACTTTTATTTGTCAAAGATGTCTGATGAGGGAGAGAAGTCCACCTGCACCCTAGCAGGGTTTCCAATTTGAAACTGTATCCGAACGGATTTTCGCTGTATACCTCAAAACATCCATCCTGGTTAGTTAATCACCATAAAAACCATTGCACACAAAATTTTGATTGTGCAATTTGAAGTTTGGATTTGCCTCATCGGGGTTGATTCCTAACGATATCAAAGTTCTATGTAACACATTGGAAATAATATATCTATAAAGCCGGAGAGGGAGGGTAATTTATTCATTTGCCAACGACAGGCAAATAACACGAAGGCAGACAAAAACACACCAGAAATTACAAAATCTTCAAAAATTACATAGTTGACATGACACTATCTAGCGGACAATCAATAAACTTTAAGAATAAGATAATACCCCCGTTGCAGCAGACCTGCATACTCAGCGAATTTCAAATGCAAAAGAACATATTTCAATCCAAGGTAGTGAGATTTAATATGTTTTGTAAGCTCCATAAGGATAATATGGAGAATAAGTATGCAAGTTTGCTGCTACATGTCTGTTAAAACTGGGTGGTTTTAATTCAATATTTCGTAGATCTGAACTAGAAGAATCCATATATCAACTTTTATCAAGATATGTCCAAAAATAAGGTAGATATAGAATTTTTTTATTTCCCATAAGGATAACATGGGGAATAAGTATGCAGATTTGCTGCCACAAAAATGGAATTTTCGGGGGTTTTAGACTAAAATACATTAGATCTTATCTAGATGAAGCTATAAACCAAGTTTTATTAAGATATGTTGAGAAATAAGCGAGATATAGAATTTCACTTATTTCCCATAAGGTTAACATTGGGACAACATACTGTGTTTACCACTTAGAATATCTCGGTAACCATTGGACATAGAGCAATGATTCAAAATACTAAATTGTTTGATTTTTGAGCTGAATTCAATGGTTCTAACTAAAATTGGATTATGTTTTTTTATATGTGAAAATCCCAAAAAACCCATTTTTGGGGGGGTTTATCCCCCTTTACCCCCCTTCCAGTGGTCCGATCGGGCTGGTTTTCGAACTCATCCGAATAATTACTACTTTACGCGCCTATGCCAAATTTAATTCCGATCGGACCATTTTTGCGAGCGCTATCGTGCTTACAGACACACATATATATAGATATATATATATCTATAAATTTGAACGAATGGTGTTTTTGGTAACTGGGGGCACCAAAACGAAAAGTTATGATGGTCCCGCGCTTAGGTCTTACCATGAGACCTACGGTAATAGCTTCTTCCCTATAGGGGAAATTCGCTAAAAACAGCATCAAACCAAATTATTCACCCAGTAGGAAATGACATTGTGACAAAAATCAAAACTGCTTCAGCCAGTGATATACCTTGTGGTATCATGCAAACTTCAGTCATTGGTTTTCTTTTTTTACGTTAGGGACATAACTGTCACTGGTGAAAGATAAGAGAAATTTCTGTCCCTCTCCCACTTCATAGTTATACTAACACTTTGAACCCTAAGCCCGAGTATAGCTTGGGGCATAGCGTATGTTGACGTGAACTAAGCCCGAGTATAGGTTGGGCCTCGAAATTAAATTCCATAGCAACGTATGTTCGCTAATCGTTGCTATGGACCTCTTTCTTGATCATCTGGCATTGATTATAGTATCCAAAAGTTTTAAAAAAAGCCATCTGTTTAGCAGCAGAAAAATAAATCAGATGTCTGCAGCTGATGCTTTGCATCACTGGCTGACAACGCTTTGTTGTTAGGATTGTCTGCAGTAATGGCTGACTTTGTTTACATTTGTGTCGGTGTCCAATAAAGTGTGATTTTAGTGTTATTTATAAGTGTTTCAAGTGTGAGTTAGTTATCAGATTCGTTATTACTTTGTTACGTAATGTTTTTGTCATGTTTAGTGTAAAATATGAGTGATGAGTGATTTTCTAAAAATTTATGTGACCACCGTCACAATTTTTTTTCTTCATTTTTTTCTGTCTGTTTTATGTGGAATCCTATAATTGTTGATTTTTGTAACTGTAATAAAATTTATATCATTTGAAAGGTTATATTTATCTCGTTATTTTGATATATAATTTATATGGGTGAAAAATATGTATATTAAGCTGTGAATTTGTATTTGAACCCCAAAATTGGCCAGTAACGCACTTAAAAAGAGATTTTAGCACCCAGGGTTCAAAGTGGTTATTCAACCGTAAGTCTCTCTTATTGATCGGAGGGTGTGTTGCAGTGTGATGGCGCGGCTGTGTGATGAGCAGCGGATCTGGCGGGAGTTGTGTCACTACCACTTCACCCCGCAGCAGATTGCCTTCGTCACCGACCAGCAGACGCAGCGGCACGCCCTCGACTGGCAGCAGGTCTACCACAAGCTGCGCAAGTGAGTGTCAGTGTTGCCAACCTCTCGCGTAGATACGGATGTTTTAAGTCAGTGCCAGTTTATGGCCGCTGCAGCCAAGGTTTACATATCTCTTCCTGAGAATTGACAGACTCGTCAAAAGTGGTGACTTTTTTATAGCTCTAATAATATGTTCTGGACCCCTAAAATTTAAATACTTTTTGAATTAATTCTAAACACCTTTATTTCAACTCTGTGCACTCCCTTTAGTTTTTATTCACTATCAGCGTGCGGCCCTAGTTCGGGGCTTGGTGGGCTTAGTGCTAAATTCATTATATTTGTAAATGATCTTGTTTGAGAAGGCAGATAATATATTAAGAATCATTAAGTATAAAAACACCTATAAAGGTTAAGGGTCATTAATTTTTCGAAAATCCTTTATTCTAAAACTTTAAACTTTTGGCTATAACCTCAGGTTGTGTATTAATCTTTTGCACTTGATTAAATTAGGTGGGTACTGCTGGCAAAATTAGCGTTGAACATTTGTTTAGATAGGTTAAACAAAAAACCTGGGGGGGGGTGAGGGGGGTCTAGGGTGTCTGTTCATCATATTTTAAATTAATCGCACATTTGCATATAAAATTCCTGAAAAGCACGAAGTTTTGACGGTTCAACAAAAGCATTTTTTTTCTACTCCTTTCATCCGTGCTTTAAAAGGCACTTTGGTAAGTTTCCAGTTTTAACCTTCGGCCTAATTTTGTATGAGATTTGAATGAAATTTTGTATGAAATGGCCATTTGTAATGAGATTTTGATGCTCATAGTGTAATGAGATAACAATGTCTATTAGCTTTTTCCTAGGTTTTGTCATTGAAATATTAACCTAAACCATTACACCATACCAAAACTATCCTAAAAATTCCCTAAAAAACAACCTAATAAAACACCAACCTTGCCAATCTGTTTTTGACTCATATGTATTCTGTATATCTGTGCATATTTCACTGGCTCTTGAATTGTATTTTATCCTTTATTTTAGATTAGGTTGTCTTGTAAATAAAATCATCAGATAATTCAGGATCACATTTCCGAGGTGTACTGACCTTGATTAGATGAATGACTCTAAATTAAACACAGACCAAAAAACTTTAATAAGTTGGGTCCTACCCATAACTTAATTATAAACACAAACGTCACCTTGCGCAGATCGTTCGGGCTGCGGGAGGAGTACGCGGAGATGATCCAGCTGTGCCGCAACTGCCGCTGCCTCTTCTGGAAGTCCATCGGCCACCCGTGCATCGCCGACTCCGACCCCACCTTCCAGGAGAAACTGGAGGATGTGGACAAGAGCTCGCTGCACGTGCCCATCCCTCCGCAGGCCTTCCTCAAGTTCTTCTCTCTGTAGACCGGAGGTGAGTATCCGTCCCTCCGCAGGCCTTCCTCAAGTTCTTCTCTCTGTAGACCGGAGGTGAGTATCCGTCCCTCTGCAGGCCTTTCTCAAGTTCTTCTCTCTGTAGACCGGAGGTGAGTGTCCATCCCTCCGCAGGCCTTCCTCAAGTTCTTCTCTCTGTAGACCGGAGGTGAGTGTCCATCCCTCTGCAGGCCTTCCTCAAGTTCTTCTCTCTGTAGACCGGAGGTGAGTGTCCATCCCTCTGCAGGCCTTTCTCAAGTTCTTCTCTCTGTAGACCGGAGGTGAGTGTCCATCCCTCTGCAGGCCTTCCTCAAGTTCTTCTCTCTGTAGACCGGAGGTGAGTGTCCGTCCCCCCGCAGGCCTTCCTCAAGTTCTTCTCTCAGTATACCGGAGGTGAGTGTCCGTCCCCCCGCAGGCCTTCCTCAAGTTCTTCTCTCTGTAGACCGGAGGTGAGTGTCCATCCCTCTGCAGGCCTTTCTCAAGTTCTTCTCTCTGTAGACCGGAGGTGAGTGTCCATCCCTCTGCAGGCCTTTCTCAAGTTCTTCTCTCTGTAGACCGGAGGTGAGTGTCCATCCCTCTGCAGGCCTTCCTCAAGTTCTTCTCTCTGTAGACCGGAGGTGAGTGTCCATCCCTCTGCAGGCCTTTCTCAAGTTCTTCTCTCTGTAGACCGGAGGTGAGTGTCCATCCCTCTGCAGGCCTTCCTCAAGTTCTTCTCTCTGTAGAGCGGAGGTGAGTGTCCATCCCTCTGCAGGCCTTCCTCAAGTTCTTCTCTCTGTAGACCGGAGGTGAGTGTCCATCCCTCTGCAGGCCTTTCTCAAGTTCTTCTCTCTGTAGACCGGAGGTGAGTGTCCGTCCCCCCGCAGGCCTTCCTCAAGTTCTTCTCTCTGTAGACCGGAGGTGAGTGTCCATCCCTCTGCAGGCCTTTCTCAAGTTCTTCTCTCTGTAGACCGGAGGTGAGTGTCCATCCCTCTGCAGGCCTTTCTCAAGTTCTTCTCTCTGTAGACCGGAGGTGAGTATCCGTCCCTCTGCAGGCCTTTCTCAAGTTCTTCTCTCTGTAGACCGGAGGTGAGTGTCCATCCCTCCGCAGGCCTTCCTCAAGTTCTTCTCTCTGTAGACCGGAGGTGAGTGTCCATCCCTCTGCAGGCCTTTCTCAAGTTCTTCTCTCTGTAGACCGGAGGTGAGTGCCCGTCCCTCCGCAGGCCTTCCTCAAGTTCTTCTCTCTGTAGACCGGAGGTGAGTATCCGTCCCTCTGCAGGCCTTTCTCAAGTTCTTCTCTCTGTAGACCGGAGGTGAGTGTCCATCCCTCCGCAGGCCTTCCTCAAGTTCTTCTCTCTGTAGACCGGAGGTGAGTGTCCATCCCTCTGCAGGCCTTCCTCAAGTTCTTCTCTCTGTAGAACGGAGGTGAGTTCCCGTCCCTCCGCAGGCCTTTCTCAAGTTCTTCTCTCTGTAGACCGGAGGTGAGTGTCCATCCCTCTGCAGGCCTTCCTCAAGTTCTTCTCTCTGTAGAACGGAGGTGAGTTCCCGTCCCTCCGCAGGCCTTCCTCAAGTTCTTCTCTCTGTAGAACGGAGGTGAGTTCCCGTCCCTCTGCAGGCCTTTCTCAAGTTCTTCTCTCTGTAGACCGGAGGTGAGTGTCCATCCCTCTGCAGGCCTTCCTCAAGTTCTTCTCTCTGTAGACCGGAGGTGAGTGTCCCTCCGCAGGCCTTCCTCAAGTTCTTCTCTCTGTAGAACGGAGGTGAGTTCCCGTCCCTCCGCAGGCCTTCCTCAAGTTCTTCTCTCTGTAGAACGGAGGTGAGTTCCCGTCCCTCCGCAGGCCTTCCTCAAGTTCTTCTCTCTGTAGAACGGAGGTGAGTTCCCGTCCCTCCGCAGGCCTTCCTCAAGTTCTTCTCTCAGTAGACCGGAGGTGGGTGCCCTTCCCTCCGCAGGCCTTCCTCAAGTTCTTCTCTCTGTAGACCAGAGGTGAGTGCCCATCCCTCCGCAGGCTTTCCTCAAGTTCTTCTCTCTGTAGACCGGAGGTGAGCGCCCATCCCTCTGCAGGCCTTCCTCAAGCACTTCTCTCTGTAGACCGGAGGTGAGTGTCCGTCCCCCCGCAGGCCTTCCTCAAGTTCTTCTCTCTGTAGACCGGAGGTGAGTGTCCGTGCCCCCGCAGGCCTTCCTCAAGTTCTTCTCTCTGTAGACCGGAGGTGAGTGTCCGTCCCCCCGCAGGCCTTCCTCAAGTTCTTCTCTCTGTAGACCGGAGGTGAGTGTCCCTCCGCAGGCCTTCCTCAAGTTCTCTCTGTAGACCGGAGGTGAGTGTCCGTCCCTCCGCAGGCCTTCCTCAAGTTCTTCTCTCTGTAGACCGGAGGTGAGTGTCCGTCCTCCCGCAGGCCTTCCTCAAGTTCTTCTCTCTGTAGACCGGAGGTGAGTGTCCGTCCCTCCGCAGGCCTTCCTCAAGTTCTTCTCTCTATAGACCGGAGGTGAGTGACGCCAGAGACTGAAGGGAGAGTAAAATTGTTTATGGCTACAATCCTATCACATATTAAAACAAGTAGTTGGGACTCTAATACTTGTAGATTAGATACCGACAGGTTTACATATAAGGAGAAAAATATCTAATAAGAAAGCTAGAACAAGTAGTTGGGACTCTAAAACTTGAAGTAGATATACCGACATATTAAATAAGGAGAAAAATATTTGATAAGAAAGCCCATCGTGATGCTGGGACTTGTGCAGAATGTCATTAGGACACTAGACCCAGCCCAGAACCATTACTGGCACAGATGGCTTACTGGGGCACAGTGTTATCAAAGAGGATAAAGCCATTAATGCTGACCAATCTTTACCAGTAAATCCTTTGCTTCTGAGGACCATAAATCAGTAGAGGTCAAATCTTAATACAATAATCAAGAAGCCTTGATGTTTGAGGACTTAGCATTATAAAAATCTGTCATTTTCCCCAGCCTTAAATTTCCTGTCAGGTTAATTTATTTCAGTGATGATTGGAAGATTCTGATGTGGTAAATGTTCTATGGACGGTGTGGTGTGACTAATATCACATTGCCACTGGAATGTGGCAACGTCATTTAAACTTTGTTTCCTCCCAACACTGCCTCAAATGATGTTTGAAATTTATTGTTTGATGTTTTCATTGTTAAATAAGAATTTTCACGACTGTAAAGCTGTTAAAAATTAATTTTAATCATCAAATTAAGCAATGAAAAGAAATCTCTTAAATTTTCAGACCAATCCAAACAAATTATGATCATTTTTTCCTAATGTGTGAGATTAATTTTCATTTGTTTTTTCAATTCAGTATAGTAACCAAAAGCTCCAATTTTAAGGTTTTCGAGATACAGTATTAAGGAGGATCCTTAGAATAGGATATGAAGTTTAAATCCAATATGGAAGCCACTTGCCAACTACCCACCTTTTGGTATGTGAAAATATACACATAAAAGGACATAATAAAACAATTTACTGAACTGTACAGTACAATGTTTTCTTCCCTTTTCTCAAGGCATTAAATTATGAGTGGGCTAGTATCACAGTCTGAAAGTTGTTCCTTTGAGACCTTAATAAATTTTCTTTAGAGGTTTTCTTTGGGAACAACACAAGAATCTTTTTTAAACATAAAAAAGGATTTTCTTCTCTTTAGGCGATTTACCATGAATCTTGGTAGAAATATGTATTTTCATAGACAAGGTTTACAAGTTATGTTTTGTCCAACTCAATAGGAAACCATTCAAGAGACATGTTTTGTGTTCTAGTACCCCTTGTGGAAAGATTATATAAAATTTGCACGGGTGTTCTAGATTGGTATTAATTTAACATGTTCCCTAAATATTTTATCTTTTCCTGATAAATTGAAGAATTTTGCTGAGTTCATAGTCGTCATACTTGAATTTTGAGGTTCAATTAACTTATTTATTTTTATTTTTACAGGTGGACTTGAAAACCGAAGACATCGTATCACGATCCGCCCGGCGTCATTGTAAATTAAATGTAAAATACTGAATCATTTATAAATTGATTGGTATGAATTTATTCTTTATTACTGAGTAATACTAAGTTCTTGTGATTGTGCACAGCTGTTAACTTTTCTGATTTTTGGAAATGGAGTAGATGTGTGTTGGTTTGAGTTGTGGTTTTAGTTATCAGTTTTGTAATAAGCTTTAAAATGTATCGGTTGTAAGTTTAGTTTGTTTGAACTTCTTGGGATGTACTTATTGAGTTTAAAGAATAAATCACAATTCCCTCTTTGATTTAGTCTTAAGGTTGTCGTGCATAAAATGTGTTTTTCCTTGCTAGTGCAATTATAATTAATTTAAAAGCATTTAGGTGTTGTGAACTTCTTTAAAAGAAATATTTTTAGTTGAGGTGCTTTATGTGTATGAATATTGAGTGATTAAGGATGAGCTTTGTTTACTTTTTACCTAGTAATGGAAATATTTTGTTTATTCTTTAGTAAGTTGATTAGGAATCAATATAATAAAACTATTTATTACACCAGTTTTTTTGGTCAAGAGCCAGACTAAAAATTATCGTATAATTTTTTTGAAACTCAATGGATGGAAATGCCCGTCCTCTTTTACATTGCTTAATAATGAGTTAAAAACTCAGAAGTAGTTAGACATTCAGATTTTACTATGATATTATAAAGATTGCCATTGATCATAATACGCACATAATTACAGTAACATTCTTTTAATAATAATTATTTTTGAAGCATCAGTGATTTTGCTTTTTCTTTGGTTTTTCTTTATCAAGCTTCATGCTAACGATACTCATAACTCAATCTCCTTTCCAATTGAAGTCTGTTCTGTGAAATGTCTAATTTTTGTGTCTAGCTCTCTCCATTTCCTGTTACTGTTTAAGTTAGGTAGATTAAGTCGCACTGTAGCGTAAGTCAGTGACTAACCATGCGTGATATTACCGTTGCTTTCTTCGTTATCACTAGTCAGGCAGCTATTTTCGCATTAGTCTGCAAGTTTCAAGGGATCAAGTAGACTAAGCTTATAGAATTATTTTCTTTTAAGGACGATTTTTGTGATTGTGTACTGTACTGTGCACCTTTTTATTTCTCGAGCGATTTTTTTCAATAAATATTTGAAGACAAAGTTGCTTTTATTCAACCTTTTAAGTTCATCTCTTGAATCAATATAATATAATATTTAATACAGGATAGATTACCATCTAGCCTTTAAACTTGTACAAGTTATTGTATGAGATTAGATGAGTCGCAAAAAAAATCAAGAGCGTTTTCCTTAGAAGGCTTAGTTAGTTAAACTTCTGAAGAAGAAAAAAAACAGCAGAATCTTGGTAACAAAATGTTTTTGAATAGGTTATTTCTTGGTTCTTTAATTTTTGTTATCTATCTTTTCATTCTCAATTAATTATTTTCTTTATTTTTAGCACTCGCAGGACTCTTTAAACATAGATAACACATTTTTGGAATTTCAAGATGCTGGAAAGCCATCAGATTCATGCATAGAAATTGAAGCTTACAACATTTTGAAAATCAGACTTAAATTTTTACTAAGTCAAAACATGAAAAAATTAGAAAAAAACAATGGTAAATAAATAAACTCATAGTTTATAAAAAATCTTTTATTCCACAACCACGACAATCCTCTAAAACAATTAGAATCTGTTTTTTTTGTTATAAATAAGTAACATTTAACAATAAGATTTATCACAATATAAATTATAATGGTAAGGTAAACCTGGATTTTGAAAACTCATTCTTGATTGCTGTAGGCTGGAAGGTCCGATAATTTCAAACTCCTTTAAATTGTACATCAATTATTAATCCTACCTATACCAAAATTCCAACAATTTCACTAAAAGATTACAAATTTCACCTATAAAATCAGAGAATGACAACGTCACATAAAGGCTTTGAGAATTACTGACCCTGAATTATAACTAAACCTACTGCACCGATAAAACTAATAGCATTTGTTAACAGATAACGGGTAAGATCACAAAAATCATTTCCAATCGTATTAATCTAGCACAGGACACTTTCACACTTCGAATATCGAAGACGAACCATAACAAAATAAATAAAGTATAAAACTTTTTTTAAGTCTTTGTTGAGTTTATCGATGACTGTCAAAGGTCGATAGGATGGGGATGAAGACATGACTAAGATGGCTGATGATCGATGACAATGATAAGAGATGACTGATGATGATGATTGACAGATGAGTCTAGGAGCGAAGAGTTCAGTCGTCGGCGCCGGCGGAGCGCTTGGCCTTGCGTTGCCTCGGGCTTTGTTGCTTGATCTTGGGCGTTTTGGGAGATTTGTTGTCTGTAAACAAACACCAATAATGTACAATATGATTTACATAATAAGTGACGGGTTATTATTATTTTCTTTGGCAATAATTTATAAAACCAGACTAAACTGTGCTCTGAGACAGCTAATAAAACTATTCCTTTATGGGAGAATAATATATTGTGTGTTTAAGACTTTCAAAATACTGTGATTGAGCTTGGTTGCTTCATTCTCTTGTAAAATAAGCAACAAACAAGCATTAAGATCCTTTTATAATGAGTTTTGAGAAACCCTTCACTAGGCAGATATTTCCAAAAAGTTTCTGGACCATCTCAGTCTGCTCAAGAGGGAGTAGACCTGCTCTCACTCCAAGATTTAGGTGATACAGAAACCGCCTGAAAATAATTATATTTGGTGATTGATTCTATTAACTTGAAACTTGAACTGTTATCCGTTCAAAATTTTTGTAACTTTAAAGTTAACTTATAATAAATAGCTGGAGATCCAGTAATAACACATGGCTTTGCTGAAATCCCATATTTACTCCTCATCATTTGTTTTTGGAATTTCTATCCCGGTGTTAAATATTGTGAAAAACATGAACATTTAAGGGTCTCTAAAACTTTTGAGAAATGAGACAATTTTCAAATAAAAAAATACTTGACTCACTGATGCTCTTGAAGTTGTCGGGCAGCCAGTCGTAGTCGACGTCGTTGGGGTTGCTGGTTCCGGTCTCGACGGCCGGCCGCTTGGTGGCGGCGCCCACCCGCTGCAATCCAATGCAAATCATCTTTACTCATGTCCAGCGTAAACAACAGAGAATAATGTATGTTCTACATTCTAGAAAATAATGTAGCTAAATTAACTTATCTTTAAATTAGGTGTATACAATTTTATTGAAATAAATTCTGTTTAAAATCTTTTTCTTTAATCAGCGTTAAAGGACTTTAAATAAATTTTTATGTTCGTCTTCTTTCTAGGTTCCAAAAATTTTGAAATGAATAAAAGGATATCAAAAAATACTCTTAAACGTTTTCTCCCCTATAACAAAGAATTGTTCTCACAAAAATTATTTTTAGACAAACCAAACAAAAAGTTTTTACTAGTGAAACTGGGTTTTTCTCAACGAAATTTTGTTGTTCCACATGTCGATTACTTATTATATTATTACTATGTAGATCTGGATTACTGGTTTTTTATATTTCATTTTTTATGTAGGTAGAATGATTCCAAATGTGTATAAAGGTCATAACAACTAGGTTAGAAATGTATGGCTTTACTGTGTGTAAATTTTTTCTACGACAACGATTTGTGACGCATTTTTAGCTGACAATGATCATGGCCAGCGTTTTTAACAGGTACTGTATTCAATGCCAAAAGACTTGTAAGCAAAATGGAGCAAATTTTAATTCATGAAAGCAAAATAGACGTTAAAATGGGGAAGTAAAATAGACATTCAAATAGAATGCAAATATCAGGGTGTCTACCACATCAAATGGAGGACCTTTAGAGGACCTTAAAGAATTTTGAAGGACCTGACAACATTTCTTGGTGTTGCGTTTTTCATGAAGAAAAATATCCTTGTGTGTCAATAAGCAAACAATAATTTATAGCAATTTAGTCATAAACTGGATTTCCAATAAATATCTCTCAAGGTTTCTCGAAAAATAGTAGCCTAAAGAAAACAACATGTAATCGAGCAACAAAATTTATGTGTTACAACAGTACATTTGTAACATCCCAAAGTCTACTAAAAATATTTCTAAGACCACAATATCATAATTAACTTGGAAATTTGGATGACTTTCACGTCAAAAAGAGGACTTTTTGAGAACTTTGAGGCCCTTTTTTCAATAGGAAGACTGAGAACACCAAACTCAAGAAAATCTTCACTCGTAGAAAGACTATTCGTTGTATGCTAAAGTTGCCTTTTCGGACTCATTGTAGAGATTTTTTTATTAACTTACAGATTTTAACAGTGCCTTGCATATATATATTTTAGAAATTTTTATGTAGCCTACATCAAAACCCAAGCCATAGAATATAAGAATAACACCCAAAGTTATTTCAATAACACCAGATATTGAAATAACTGTGCATGTCAGCATTGGCTGATTTTTCTTTAAAGAGAGCCAATTTATTCAGGTTTACAAATTTATCAGTAATTATTGTTAACTAATAGGCAGGAAGTAGAAATTTGTAAATTTAAGCGCAATCCCAAACAATTCCTATTCCAAAATACTTTCTACTCATTGGAAGAGTTCTATACAGTAGCCATTAGGGCTAATACTACCAGACCTACCCTACTAACACCTCAAGAAAATTTTTCGGCACGTCATGGGCATATTGACAATTCCAACGCCACTGGGCCATTTGGAAGCTTCAGAAGGTACAAAGGTACAAGGAAGGAGCTAGTGAACGCTTAAATATAAATTTTAAAAGCTAAAAAAAGGCAGGAAGCAAACACAGATGTATCGGACGCAAACAGACCTTCTTGCCGACGGAGACGAGGAACTGCTGGCCGACGACGAGCAGCAGCACACCGCACGCGCCGAGGAACACGTACAGGAAGAACGTCTCCCCGTCCAGCCCCTCCTCCAGCTCCACGATGTTCACCGTCTCGTTGTACACGCCCTCGTAGAACTGGTTCCCGCTCTGCAAATAGAGAAAATATGTAGGCCTAACAACATGGTACACACCATCATAGAAAACAATGTAGGCCTAATAATACCGCTCTGCAAATGGAGAAAATTTGTAGGCTTAATAACATTATTCACATCCTTGTAGAAAATATGTAGGCCTAATAACATTGAACACGCCCTCATAGAAATGATGTACGTCAAATAACACTGTAGACGCCCTCTTAAAAAAGTAGGCCTAGTAACAATGTACACACCCACGTAGAAAAGATGTAGGTCTAATAGTTGTACACATTTGTAGAAAAGTAGGCTCAATAACGTTGTTCACATCTTTGTAAAAAAGATATAGGCTACATCTAATAACGTTGTACACACCCCCATAGAACTGGTTTCTGCTCTGTAAGTGACAAACATACGTAGGCCTAATAATTTTGTACACACCCTCGTAGAACTGGTTACCACTCTGCAAGTGATATAAAGATGTACGCCTATTATTACCGCTCTGAAAGTGGAGAAGATATGTAGGCCTGATAATGTTGTACACACACCCTAATGGAACTGGTTACCGCTCAGCAAGTGACAAAAAGATGTAGGCCTTATAACACTGACACAGTACACACCTTCGTAGAAAAGATTTAGGTCTAACAACATTGTACACGCCCTCATAGAAAAGATGTAGGCCTAGTAATGCTGTACACATCCCCATAGAACTGGTTACCACTCTGCAAGTGATAAACAGATGAAGCCCCAATAACGTTGTACACGCCCTCATAGAAAAGATGTAGGCCTAAAAAATAATGTACACACCCTCTAAGAACTGGTTACTTACTACTCTGCAAGTGAAGAAGGTGTGCGTCTATTAAGCGGATTTCCATGTTCATCTGATAAAACTTGGAAATATCTTTTATAATATCAATTGTGTGTCTCCCTTTTGCCTGATTGTCTTTTGTGCATTATAAAACTGTCTAACTATTCACCATTTTTTAAATCTATACTTACTAGGTATCCAGTTATTATGAGAGTAGTAATAGGGCCTATACCAGAGATCTTACACCTAGACAAGGCTTATAGGCTACCTCATACCTCAAGAACATAGGCCCTGTTGAATACTTGATGTTTGAAAAGAATCAGATGATGTTAATTGTCACATGGGTTTTGTTTTTGCTTTTACTGAAAATGAATGAATCATGTACCATTGTAATCAAATAAAGTTTAATTTTTGTTAATTGTAATTCTCAAAGTGATTTTGTATCCTACGGTCCTCCACAAGGTAAAATCTAATATAATAAGCCACAATACAAAATATTGTTCCGTCCTAACCGGATATTTAGAATCACAATAAGGAAAAAAGTCAAAGTTAAGATTCTCAAACTCCCAACACTATTTTACTTGAATTAAACTCTCATTTTCTCCTGTCTATTTTTTATAAGTAATATTTATTGTGTTCCACAATTTTATTTAAAGTTTTATTCCTCTTAAAAGATGAAGTTCTCACTACTTAAAAGACAAAGTTCGCTAATCTCAAACTCACTTAATAGGATCAAAGGTCACATTGAAAACCTTCTTACTGATGCGACAATACTTGAAGTAGGCAAAGAAGACATAAGTAAGCTAGTGTTTTACGAAAGAGAAGCTAACAACGAGCACAATGATTTTAAATGTATTATTAAAAAAGTAATGTCTTGTGAGGAAATTGAGGGATTTAATGAAGAACAATTTTTAAACATCAAAGATGAAATTGCAGAGATTTTTCTCTCAATCCAGGTACTAACAAAACTATTCACTGACAAGGTTAATAATCTTCAAGTTAATGAACATGTTTCCTCAATTGGCATCTCTACTCAAAATTTAAAGTTACCTTCTCTCGCATTGTAAACGTTTAATGGGTCCCCTGATCAATGGCTATCATTTTACAATTTATTTGAGGCCTCTGTTGACATAAATTGTGAACTTGGAGATACTAAAAAAATGCAGTATCTTTTGTCATCCTTACAAGGAGAACCTTTGAATATGATAAAAAATCTCCAAATCACCCCTGAAAATTATCAGGTGGCTTGGAATATTCTCAAACAAATGTATCAGAACAGTAGGAAAATTGTAAGTTTCCATGCAAATAGCATGATAGATTTACCACAAGTTGGATCTCCTGCCTCAAACAACCTAAGATTTTTTATCTCTCGGTTCCAAGAAAATGATCAGGCCTTGCTTGCACTTAAACATGACATCAAGAAGGATAACATTATCCTGCCTTCTCTTTTGTTGAGAAAGTTAGATAATAGTACTAGAAAAAAGTTTGAAGATAGTAGACCAGACTCACAAAAGTTCCCTGCCGCTACTGAATTAATGTCTTTTTCGGAAAAAAGAGTGCTCTCATTTCGAAGCTGCTAGTTCAACATGTAACCCTGGTTCAGTCCCTCAAAGTAATTAATGTCTCAACTCAAAGCTCTCCTCTCAATATGAAAACAGGGAATCAGAAACATAACCGAACAGTACTTCTCCCTTCCCCTAAAGCACAATGTAAATTTTGTTCAAGGTCTAACCTCTATATATCACTGTCCAAAGAGTTGTCTTCTCAAAATAAATATGATTTCATAAAAGAAAAACACTTTTGCTTTAACTGCCTAGGCTCTGCCCACTCAGTCAAAGAATGCAAATCTTCAAAGGTGTGTGCTTTTTGTAATAAGAAGCATCATTCATTGCTTCACTTACCACAAAACCCATGTGACAGTTAACATCATCTGATTCTTTTCAAACATCAAGTATTCAACAGGCCCTAACAAAGTTTTTAACACAAGGACAAAATGAGATCTGAGTTAGGCCTAGTCAAAATCATACACCAAAAGCTATGACAAAATTAAAGTAGGCCTACAAAAGAAATCATGTTACTTACAGCATCTCTGTATTTGAGGTTGATACTGAGGCCGAAGGGGCGACCGGCGAAAGACTCAGAGGGAATGAAAGAGTAGGCGAGCGTCGCTTCGTGTCCGGGCTTGACCGACCTCTCGTAGGCTAGTGTGGAGAAGTTCTGGATGTAAAAATTGAAGTCCATGGGGTAGCGGAAGGAGGCGTCCAGAGTCTCCAGAACCATGTCTTGGCTGCCCTTGTTCAGAAACCCGACCAGGAACTCCACCAAGTGACCACCGGGAAGTTCTGGAAGAATTAGAAAAATAATAACACATCTAACTTTTCACTGCTTTATCAGCCAAAAGTTGTCTTAACTTAGTCTTTAAATAGAAGCCCCTATTAAATGTCGATTTGGTATCTACTGGTAAAAGGCTACCGGGACTTAATTGAATGCACAGAATTATTACAAAATTTAAATAAATCTACTGAAATTCAATAATTTTAACGAATTTCCTTACAAATAAGCTATTACCGTCGTTTTAACAGAACAGAATGGACAAAAAATATCCGTTCAGGGTAACCTCAGCAATCATATTAATATTTATATTAATTGACAGCTTTTTATGTGTACTTTCTGGATATGAAGGGAGTTTATTGTGAAAACACATTTTCACCTGCGAAAAACACGATTTGTTTCAAAATTTAACATGGGCTTGTATAGGAAATAGAATTTTCTTTTTTTGAGTTTTGTTAGCACAATAACTCTCATAAATATCCTCCGATCGTAAAAAAATTTGGTACAGCCATGTAAAACTAGATTCTCTTAGACAAGTTCGTAAACCAGCCAGATCGACATATCCAAAGTCTGGTAAAGGCCCCATTTTACCCCCCAAAAATGGGTTTTTTGAGTTTTACAAATTGAAAAATTATATTTATCCAATTTATTGTTTGCACCATTGGATTTAGCTCGAAAAAACAAACAATTTGATATTTTAAATCATTTCTCTAAGTCCATTGGTCTCCGAGATATTGCCACTTCACATTTTTTCCCCTGTGTTTTTAATATCAGGGCAAGGAATAGCTTTGTGTGATTTCTCAGATTATCAATGTATTTAATAGAATTTTGGTTTTTTAAACAATTATATGTTAATATAATTTTAAAAATAGACATTCTTGCCTACTTCATTATATGAAACTAGCTGTTCCCCGTGGCTTCACTCACGATGATTGAATTGATGGTGAGATAGTAACCAACATCTGCTTAAGAGTGAAACCACAAATCTGATGTATATTAGCACGCGAAGAATTATTTTTTGTTGTCATATCTTGTTCACGGCTAGCCGAATTTTAACGTATTAGACGTAAATTTAAAGGTAATTCTTAGTAAATTTGCCAATAACTCTCAAAATTATAATACAAGTTTCAACTTAAGTACGTATGGGCGAAGGTTCTTAATTGTGGTTTTATCCGTCGATGTCGTAGACATTTGATCAGATACACACTTTGTTTGCACTTGTTTACTTTGTGGGAGCCAATCTAATCTGGGTTATTTTTCTATTTAATTCCGACATCTACTTCACTGTGAAACCACAAATCTGTATATTAATCTGTGAGTAATTTTCTGTTGTTATAATTCGTTCACCGCAAGACGCTTTTCATCAATTCCGTACAACGATTTTAATTATTGTTCCAATTTTTCTCACGTTTTGATTATAGTGTAAACAAATAATTTGACTGTTCATCCAAATAACAAACTAAACACTAAAAAGTCACTTGTTGATATTGAAGACCAAAAAAATTAAAACACAGGCTATGTTAACCTCTTGAAGTCCGGGTATTTTTACTACCATATACATGCTCGGTCCGGGTTATTTTGGAGATTTTTGAAGATTGTCAATTGGTAAAAATAGCACTTCATATTCATGATCACTTTTACTACACTCAGATTCGTCACTAAATCTGTCATTAGTTATAAATTCCGCTATTTCACAATCGCGAAGAAAACACCGGTCACTTGAAGCCATATCGTTTTGTTTACGGACTGAGCAACAGCTGACGACGCAACTAAAAATGTGCAGTTCATTTCGTTTCCCAGTGTTCCCACCCAGGAAAATAACAAAACCAAATATACCATTAGAAAGCTTGTTTTCTGACGAAAAAATACATATAACTTGTGACAGAAACTTTGTTAGTCTATGAAGTCAAGGACCGCTGAATCCGAACGATGTCTGATCCCGCCTATAGGCGGGCGTGGACCAGCGGTGGGCTGGGGGTCATCCCGCATATATGCGGGAGTGGACTTCAAGAGGTTAAATCTCTTTTAATTTTAATTGAATTTAAATTTTATTTGGTTTATGTAAACAGATCACGTTTCTTTATAGAATTTATTTAAATTACATTCTATTAAATTAAAAGCCCATAATACAAAATTTGAATAGGATTATTAAATATATAATACATACAATATAAAATATGCTCTGTATGA
Source organism: Flexamia atlantica (assembly GCA_035578135.1). Classification (NCBI taxonomy): domain Eukaryota; kingdom Metazoa; phylum Arthropoda; class Insecta; order Hemiptera; family Cicadellidae; genus Flexamia; species Flexamia atlantica. Next base: position 5,128,901 of record JAQJVK010000023.1, on the reverse strand, counting down.
CTTTTCATTCTTTACAACAGACCCCACTCAACACTATCTTAAGACTACAACCTACAACTATCTGCAGCTGGCCTTGGAATACAATGTTTATATTCAGTCATCTGGATTAGTGAAAAATGATTAAAACCAAGGGTCATAAGATTTTCATTGAAACTTTAGAGTCTTCTGGAGTGAAAACCTCTGGGAATTTTGTAAAACTGTTTATTAGTACGCATCTATGGCCCAAGGAGAGTATTAATACCAAATTTCAGCTCTCTAGGTCTTATAGTTTTGGAGATTTACTGTCCGTAATAAAACCCCTTCTCCTTTATATTATGAAATATTTGTTTTCTTTCATCTAAGACATTTACCAATATTTTTTTACAAAGTTTTTGTCAAACAAGCTAAAATATATTATTTCAATATATAAATATAGGCCTATCACTTGTTTATTTTTATTCTTTTCGTAATAATGGATTAATTACTGGATATTTTGTAATTGGAAATTCGCTGAGTACGCAGGTTTGCTGCGACGGGGGTATTTAGTAAAAATACAAGAAATAACCTTACAGATGTCTATAGGTCTACTCCTCCAGGCAGTAAACTAATGACAAAAAAATAAAAAGTGAATACTTAAGAGGCTTTATTTTAGGTTATGATATACAAAAAAAATCTCACGATTCATGAGTATGCAAGTAACAAATTAACCCAATTTATTATTAAAATAACTATTAGGGCTGCTTTCTCCAAACTTATTTTTTTGGTTAAACCTCTTTTTTAAGTTTAACCTAAGGTTTTTAAGTTTGGCGAAAGTGGCCCTAAGACTGTTGGTATCTCGGGATGACTGGCTTAAAGTTAAATAAAACAACAAAATGGTTGTTTGAGGTATGCTACATGTTTACCATTTTGAATACTCTTGCCAGGTATTATATAAAACTGTTGACATCTTGAGATAAATTTAAGTGCAATTAAAATAGGCTCTGATTAATAACCCAAAAGACATAGGGCCTTAGTTTTTTAGATGTGAGTAAATAGGTTGGTTAATCACAACAAAGTTAACTTTGTTATCTTACCAAGATTTGATCCGGGAACAACGACTGGTTTGGTAAAGAGCACAGTTGAAACAGCATCAGGAGAACCTCCACTTTTGCCATCTTGTTTTCCGTCTTCACTGTCACCTCCCTCATCTAAAACTCCGGTTTCTTCTCCTTCATTTTCTCCCTCCACATCAGCCAAGTCATCGTCTCCCTCATCGTCGTCTGCTGCCACAAACTTAATCCCTAAAAAAAAAATCACATTGTAAAAAAACAAGGGACTTGACATAATTAGAATTTTTTGTGTATAAATACCTGATTCGAAAGTGAAAAGACCCTTAATGCAACCCTAATCAGCAATATATGTCACAGCTGTTGACCTGTCGATTGGCCTACTTGAGGCATTCTATTTCTCTATTAAGCTATGATTAAATAGAAAGTTTGACAATCAAATAAAACGTTCTTGCGCTGCCTCGCTCTAGATTTCAATCTCTAGATGACACTTTCTAAGGCTAGGCCTTTGTTAGAATAAGAAACTAATTTTCCCCCATCATTTAACTTTGTAACAAATTTATTTGGTCTACTGGAATTGCAGCTGGATAAGCAAAGAGTCAGAGAAGAACCTTAAATGAATGTGGTTTATTTCCTAGAGAGTAATAGTTGTTCAAAGTTGTAAAGTAATTTTGCCAAGACTACAAGTACTACTATGTCTCCCGGTTTCACTGAACAAAATCGTACTTTACCCCATAATTAATAGCTCTTCACTTCTTTCTTACTAAAAACTAACTTACCACTATCAAATGTTAATAAAACAGCAGGCAGAGCCAGAAGAAACAGTAAAAATAATCCTTTCATGGTTGTGGGAAACTAAGACGACTGGCAACAAAATAGACTTCACATAACCAAAGTGACATACAACACGGCACGTAAAATCATACGTCGTAAAGATGGCGGCATCAACGTGGAGGTGAAATTAGCACACATGGCATTTAGTACAGTACTTGGTATCAAACAGCCAGTAACAATAGTAGATGCAGGTATCTGTATTTAAATACACAATTAATTAAATTCCAAACAAATTAATAGAGAAAAAACAAAATTAAGATTATGGTTGAAAGCTTTATTTAGAACATTCCAGTGATGATAAGTTAGGAAATTTTCAAAACATTCTAGAGTAGAACATCAAGGTTAACTTAATTATAAATGATATATTACATAACATCCAGATTCGTTATTTAACTATTAAATGTAGCTTTTTCAAAATATCCAGCTTTCGAAATGCACGGGTTGAAAATTAATTATAAATGGTATCCCTAGTCTATGTAAATGGCTAACCTTCATATTAAATAATTTACTATAAATTAAAAATTACCTTTTTAAATTGTCTTTAAGAGTACCTACCATGTCCTGGTAAGTTAATTATTTAATTTTATTTGTCCACGTTTCATAACGTCCAGAGTCATTGAATCATTTGGCAGTACCAGGTAATTTTAAACCTTTCTTTGGTAGTTCCCATTTATTTAAATGCGTTAACGAATCTGGACGTTTTTAAAATTACCAATTTTTGTCATTTGAAATTCACTGAGTGTGTAAGTTTGCCGTAAGGAGTATATAATATTATAATTACTACTTTAATATATTATAGTATTAGTTTATAAACACATATTTTTTATTTATTAATTAATGCTATATAATATGACACTGAACAGGTTTACTGGATTTATACTCTATGATTGACATTTAGTTTCCTTTTCCGTTTTGAGCCTCTTAATAATACCGCTTATTTTTCTCTTCGCTTCCGCCATATTTTAAAGCTTAACTGGAAAGTGTATAGCGCTTATTTATTTGCTTAGTTTTTAGTTGCATGATCTCACATGTTAAATTAATAGTCGATTTTGATTCGGCCGTCGATTCCAGAAAGTTTTTAACACATTGATATAGATTCTCGAAATGGAGGGCCTGGAGGAGGAGAAAGTGTTATTCCCCACTGAAGCTGAAGTAAAATCGTACTTTCCCGATGAACTCTGGAGTTCTATGTCCGAATATGAAAGAAAAACCTACCAGAACCTGTTACATAACTACAATGTTATGAGATTCTTAGGTAAACACCAATTTTTATTTTTAATTAAAATTATATTTAGGCCTAACTTACATCAGTTAGGCCAAGGGGTAGGAATTAGGTCAAGCCTAGGCCTAATAGGTACCTACATGCTCCACACTGTTCTAGTGTAGGCCTCGTTGCAGGATTTACGGTCAGCACAGCCCTAGGCCTGGATCAGTATGCAGCCCCCTGAGGCCCCTACAGATTTGTAAAAAGTGTTGACTTTTTTTGTTGCTAACAGTGTTTTTAAGCCCAGTCGGCCCCTCTAATCGGCGCTCTGTGGCTTATCCTCTCCCCCTAATTGCCGTGGCCTTAGGCCCGGGCCGAGCGGTTCAAATCCGGCACTGGTAGGCCTAGGACTAGGTAGGGATACAATGGCAGCTAGTGGCTTGAATTATCTTAAGGATTGGACTACCCTCATGTACAATGTACACACAAACCGACACCTAATAACTTATAAGCCCGTATAGGCCTACGAGTCTTAAAGAAAGTGTGATCATTTTAGAAAGAGCTAGGCTAGCCATTATCGCAATTTTGGGATGCCCAGAGGTCAGTTGCAGTTTCATTTCTGTCCCACCCCTAAGTTAACTAAACCTCAACAAACTTCGAGTAGGTGAAAATCAGGGTTTGTCGGGCAGAAAGTCCAAGGAAGTGTTATAGGAGTATCAAGATTAATGTATCGATTGTGGGGGGTAAATGTATTGATTGTAATTGCGACAGACCTATCAAAGTCTTTAAGTTAATTCTCTTTCCATAAACCGATAACATTGGCTTGACTTCTGCCCCATTGAATTTTGGCTGGATTAACTTACCATTTTCCTTACCATATTAAAAGAGTACGGCCGTCATCGTAAGCGTTGACCACTGTGGCACTTCATCGCCAACAGGAGGCAATCTTTTCCGGATGAAGAATTGATAAATCAATTTCTCACTTAGGCTCAGGCCTTTGACAACTGATATCGATTACCTTTGGTCATTGACAATCGAATCTGTATAATTGCATCATCAAACTTAATTTCTCAATCGTTGTACTTAGTGTAGAATAATTATGTTGGAAAAATAAAGTGAGTTTTCCCCACCCATTACCCTAATATGTATCCCACCTTATCCCCTAGATAGAGTGATTCAATAAATTATAATGGGAAAGAGATAGGTATGTCGTAGGGACATATTAACATTGAACAATCAGAGGTTACACCTGAGACGTAAAGGTAACTGATATCGAGAGCCTAGTATATGATACCAATGGAGCCAGCTGCCGTTGGTTGTTGGGCTATTAATTAACAATCCTGTCTAAGGAACATGCCAACTTTAGTCAGTAACAAGGCCACAAGATCGCGCCACTATCATCACGATCATCAGGGGTGCCCATCCCCCCCAAGCCTCATGGCGCCCTCCCCCCCAAATTTAGTAAACAACTCCCCCTCAAATTTGGCCAAGCCCTCTCCCCTAAATTTGGCTAACCCCCCTCCCCTTCGTTATCAGTAATAAACTGAAACTGAGTATGCTGGTCTGCTGCAATGGTGTTATTTAATTTTTAATTTACAGTTTTTGCGGCTTGTACTTCAATGAAAATGAATATAGTCAATTATAAATTTTAATCAATAAAACACTGAAGTAGTTTTACATACATAAGATTAAATATAAGTAAATACCTCACGAAATACATTTTTCTGAACCTTAATAAGGTATGAATTACATCTTTAAAATTTCAGTTTACTGTTAGAAAATCACAAAAAAATTAGTTCTGCAACATTTGATAACTGTGAAAAAACAGTTAATTTTTCGATTTTCCTACACTATGTCTTAATTTCAACATTAAAAGTAATTCTGTGTCTTTATTCATTCAGTTCTGATTATTTTTATTGATGGAATTAATTGCCCAACCACTTTGCAGCCGAACCAGTTTGCAGCCGACCATCGCGGTCGATATTACGCGTGATGTTGCTCTTCGCGGCTTTTGCAAAGTTATTTCCACAGCTTTTCGTATTCTATAGATATTCGTGTGTATACAGTATGATACTACAGGTGATTGCAAAGTTAATGATAGTTTAAATTACATACAACATTTGTCAATATAACGGTCAGTAATGGTCATCCTTCTGAACATACTCCAATTTTCAATTAGCCTACTACATGATCAAAAATTTCCATACTCTTTCATAGTTCAAAAATCCCCCCCAAAATTTTATTTGATGGCGCCCTGAGCGCCATATCCCCCCTATTCTGGGCACCCCTGACGATCATCACACTCATCCTTCACTCATATTCAGGGTAACGTCCTCCATGAGGTACCTGTCTTATTTAAGTGATTAAGTGATACATAAAAACAATCAGTACTATATTTTAACTTGGCTTTGATGAGCCAACATGCAAATAGAAAAAAGCAGCAAATAGAGACAGATTTTATCATCGCAGTTGTTGAAACCCCTCGTAATAAGTTAAGGGCACAAACCCACTAAGTTAAGGTAACTTATATTTCAATTAGAGTAAGTAGCCTACTGTAATTAATTACAACATCAGTGGTGATGTAACTAATCGGCTAAGTATAGTTCCTAAAAGCAATCATAAAAGTTTATCAGCCTTCCAAGTTATTTGGTTAGCAGGCAGCAATTATGGTTCACACAATATATTTTAGCCATTTGACTTTTGGTGCTGCTGCAATACAGCTTTAAAAGGCGCTGTACATTGCTGGCAAGAGTCTCAGTCCTTCCATCGTTTTTGTATTGCTATCTGATGCATTGATTTTACCATATGGACATGCGGATTCACCTTAGCCATCTTGGAAACATCTTAGACAATGTTTTTGTCTGTTAAAAAATATGTTTTCTAAAAAAACTTATGTTCTCAATTACATCTTTTAAAATATATTAAGTATGTTGCAACTGATAAGTATATTTACATTTCAACTTATTAGGCCCTAACTTACTTATTGTTATTACTACCAATTTTTTTTTTTTTTTGACTGGCACGATTTTGTCCCAGAGTCCTTACGAACTAACCACTACTGCAGTTAGGTATTTTAAATATTTTCAGCCTAGCCTAAACTTACATCAGCCCTGATGCACATGCCTTGTCAAAATTGTCAAGGCTGGTTTGACATCGAAGTTTACAACAAAATGGAAACAACTTTTGTTGAGATTGTTTATTAACAAGTTTAGATGACAACAGTACCTATGTAAGAAATTAAAATATATTTACTGAGTCGCTATTCCAAATCCTACTAATCCGAAAATCTGCCTATTCCGAGCATACTTTGTTGTCAAAAACAATTTTGTTAGTGAAAATTGCAAAGCACAAATCCTGTGCAGTTTATAATCACACTGCGTAATTGCAGCCATGTAAGTGATGATCGCAAAGCATTTTGGGTGTATTTTGCAATCATACTGCCTAATCGTGGCCATTAGTGACAATAGTAAAGCACTGCATAATCGCGGCCGTAAGTGACGATCACCAAGCACATTTGGTGTAATTACAATCAAACTGTATAAATAGCGGCCGCAGAATCGAGAATAGTTTTTCTGTACCTATTCTATCTCGGCCAAAAAAGACGACAAATATCGGCCGCGATCAACAAATGCCAACCTTTAGGCTATATCAGCCTTCTATATACCTCACTGGAAATTACGATTGTGATGTTCTAATTGGGTCATTCCACATCAAATCAACCAAATAAAAAACATTTTCAACTTTGGTATCTCAGATTTTAGTAAAACTTTACTTGTTTGTATTTTTTTGGGTGCTAAATTCAAAAATAATTTTAAAAAAATTCTACCTCTTATACTTTTTTTGCTATGATTTTTTTTAAATCGGAAATTTCCACTGTTTTTGACATGCGCTCAAACCTATAATGTGCTATAACTCAAGTTCTATTAGGCCTATCAAGCTGATCAAAGGCTCATTTTAAAGAGGATTTCAAGGGCTTTCATATAATACCACACTTAACCAATTTTGATTTTAAAAATCTTTATTCAAAAATTTCAAAAAATGATTTCAAATTTTTTTTGAGATAGTGATTTTTGAAAAATTTGAAAATTACATATATTTTTCATTGCAATGTGGACAACATATGTTGAAAATTTCAGAGTGGGATGACAATGGGATCAGCAGTTATGATAAAAATAATTAACAGCGGTTTGCTATTTAAGTGAGATTGCATGTCACTTACTACCATCTAGATTTAACATGAAGTTTTTATTATAAGTATGCGTAATAAAACAAAATTATAAACTATTTCCTAATAAACATAAATCATAATTAAATATACACTACCCTATGTATAGGATGTACACATGCAATCAAAAAAATGCAATCCTTGTATACATGCAGAAAAGTGTATATACCGGGTGTCTCATCTCAACTGAACCAATAGCTAACTTTTTTATTATAAATCTGACAAAGAACTTCCTATGGGGGACTTCCCTTTTTGAACCCATTGGTTCAAGAGATATGAGCAGTTAAAGTTTGATTTTTTCCCATTTAAAAAGCATTGTGTCCATTTAGCTGTGCCATCCCATGTATTCATTATGCAGTAAAAGCATATTCGAAATAATACATTTCTATGAGTGAATCTCAACTGAAAATTGTTTTATGATTTAATCTCAACTAAACTCACATTTTAAGACACTTTTACTCTTTGGCATGTATTATTAAACCCAACCTTTTTCGATATATAGACTACCATCAATTTCCCAATGCATTTTAAATGGAAAAAATCAAACTTTAACTGCTCATATCACCTGAACCAACGGATTTAGAAAAAAATGAGAAAGAATAAAAAGTTCCTAAAATTAAGCGTTAAATTCAAAACTGCCATAAAATACAGAGTGTTCCATAAGAAAAATAAAAGTTGTCCACCATATTGGAAAATGGCGGCCATATTTTAAAATTTTTAAGTCACTCCAAAAAGTAACTTTAAAAATAAAGGGAAGTCCCCCATAAGAAGTTCTTTGTCAGATTTATAATAAAAAAAGTTAGCTATTGGTTCAGTTTAGGTGAGACACCCGGTATATACACTTTTCTGCATGTATACAGGGATTGCATGTTTTTGATTGCATGTGTACATCCTCTATACATAGGGTAGTGTATATTTACTGTAATTATGATTTATTATGTTTATTAGGAAATAGTTTATAATTCTGTTTTATTACGCATAGGTACTTATCATACTTCATGTTAAATCTAGATGGTAGTAAGTGACATGCAATCTCACTTAAATAGCAAACCGCTGTTAAGTATTTTTACCATAACTGCTGATCCCATAGTCATCCCACTCTGAAATTTTCAACATATGTTGTCCACATTGCAATGAAAAATATATGTAATTTTCAATTTTTTCAAAAATCACTATCTCAAAAAAAAATTTTGAAATCATTTTTTGAAATTTTTGAAAAAAGATTTTTAAAATCAAAATTGGTCAAGTGTGGTATCATAAGAAAGCCCTTGAAATCGTCTTTAAAATGAGCCTTTGATCAGCTTGATAGGTCTAATAGAACTTGAGTTATAGCACATTATAGGTTTGAGCGCATGTCAAAAACAGTGAAAATTTCCGATTTTTAAAAAAACATAGCAAAAAAAGTATAAGAGGTAGAATTTTTTAAAAATTATTTTTGGATTTTGCACCCAAAAGAACACAAACAAGTAAAGTTTCATCAAAATCTAGGATGGTCGGGTTGAGTGCCTTGTTGGTTTTACATGGAATGACCCAATTCCTTAGGAAACGGCGATTACTAAGCTAGATATCGGCTGGAAATTACAATCCCTATATTTATCTTGGCATTACACAAAACTACTACAGAATCCTAAATATCTATTTATTTTATTCATTATCCGCTTATTCCGAATTTCCCGCTAATCCAAACCGGGGTCGGTCGCAATTAGTTCGGAATAACGGAACCCTACTATAATTTATTTTGCTAAGTACCTTGGCTAGAATAAGTTTTGTAACCAATGTTAGATAATAATACTTTGATCATACGCTTTCAGGGCCGTCGAGAGACAAGCCTGGCCCCAAGTCTGCACACTGTACGGGCCCTTTGGGGGGTCTGGGGGCCCTCCGCCGGAAAATTTTCGAAAATTAGATCTCTAAACTTGCGTTTTTAGGCAGTCTAGAGGTGGAACATCATACATTTAGGGACTCCAAAAATCGAACCAATTGAGGCTGTATGGTCGGTTGGATTTAGAAAAACTCTTCTCTGATTAAAAATTACTGTCATCAATGATCCCGCTCTGTTGGATTTTCCAGTTATTCGTCTCTTTCTCATAACTTCCGAGCTCGTTCCACTCACTAAGTTACTCTTCTGTTTTTCCACGATCAATGTGCATGTTTTTTTTCGGCTATCTGCGTTAATTGCAACATATGTTGTACTTTCGTTGTTTACCATCGTGGATAATTTCATCACAACATATTTAAGTTGTAGTCAATTTTTTTTAATGCAAATAAAAATACATTTGTTTTCACTCATACTACTCGCTAGCCACCATTGCTGTAGTGTACAGTCAGCGCAAATACAATCGCTGTACAATATTTTGCAGCGACAATCGTTTTTGCCCAAACTCAACTAACTGCAAATTACTTTGACTGTGTTATCAAAGTAATTTGTGTGATAAAGCTAGATATTTTATTTTTTAACATGTAGGCCTAATTTTATTTCCAAGAAGTCGATACCAATATTTCCTCAATCTAAAATATCCGCGCAGCCCGGGCCCCAAGTTTCAGATTTGGCTGACATGGCCACTCAGCGGCCCTGTACGCTTTGCTGGTAGAAAACCAAATTTCTCTTGCAAACTGTTTAAAATCTTGCCAGCAACGAAGTAATGACAGTGAAATACAAGTGATTTGTGTAAAGCAAAAACAGCAAACAATAATTAATAATTATTAATAAGCAATTTTGTGTTAACAATATTTTTAAAAATTTTTACAATATCCCCCCAATTTGACACAATGCCCCTTCTAAATTTCCTCATTCAACCCTTCCTGAAATACCTATTTTTCAGCATACTAATAGATAGATAACTAAGTGGTGTCTCTAACAGCCTCACTAACTGAGAGATCTCAGCTAAGGTTGTCTATTTGGGAACCCCTTATATATATTATAACTTACTTCTACAGTTTCAAGTGTCATCTATAAAACTTAAGTCTAACTTCCCAACCCTAACTAGGCCTATAGATTTTTTAATAAGGCTAGACATGTGATTAAATCTATTTGCACCAAGCTAAATTAAGTTCATGTTCCATACAAACATTAATAGGCTTTTTAAATCTTAAGCGACAGTAGTGCTAACCTGCAAATTTATAGGTAGGCCTAGTATATTTTTTTGAATCTGGTATTTTATGGCCGTATTTAATGTAGGCCAGAGTTCACAAGTAAACATGTGGGCATGAAAACCTTTAGTTACATCAATGTGTGCGTTTCATAAAAGTGAAAATAGGCCTAAATATAAAAATTAGATTCCTAGATAAGGCTTAGTCTAATTGTTGATGAATTGTATTTCAGATCTGAAACCAGTGAAGCCCTCATTTATGACATTATATCAAAAAAAGTCTAACAAGAGAAAAGCTCCAAGCAACCTTTGTCCAGTTCCTGTCAAAAAGTTTCAGCCACCTACAGATAAGCCACTAAAGAAAGTACAGCAAGCGAAGGTAACCTGAATTGTTTGATTTCTCTTTTATTAGGCCACCTACTTTTAAGATGAATAGAAAAATTTGGCGGGGACCGCCAAACTAGTGATTTTTTTTTTTTGTAATGTGGAAGACTCACGTCTACTTCCAGCTGTGATTTATGAATTATCGTTCTGGGCAGCCTTACTGGCGGGTGGCATAAATTGTAATCCCTCAAAGTGTCTGCTTAAAAAACATGTGTTTTGATTGAACTAACAAAAATTTGTTTATGTTTGCTGTAACTTTGTTGTTATGTTGTACTATATATGATTTACACCACAAAAGTATGCGCTTCATAAAACCGAGAGTTTTCTTGTAACATAAAAATTTCTGTAACATATTTGTGCAATGCATCAGCTTTTTGCCCAACAACATAGGTTAGCTATATATGAAAAGAAACCAAAATATTAAGTTTTAACTGTACCAGGCTTTGCCACTGACGATTAAAAATACCATGGATTTTTCCAAATTTAAAACCAAATTGAAGTCATTTCTTTTAAAACATAGTTTTTATTCAATTGAAGAATATTGGGAGGCCTGTAAACCCCCTTAACACTCCCCTGGAGGGAGAGTGGTTCCTTGCCGAGAACCAAATGACAGATCCTACGGCTTACGGACACAGGATGCCAAATATAAGTCAAAGTAAGTCAAATAAGTCAAAGTCAAGTAAGCTGGTTTTGATTTGGCATTGATTATCCGTTTTGGCAACCTTTAATCGTCAATCATTAAGCAAGGCATATAGCACTTCTCAATAATATGTAACTTACCTACAAGTAGGTACAATAAACTTATTTTTTATCAATTTGCGTTGGTAGGCTCATTAAATACTAGTGTTTCTGTTGCGTCTTTGTCGTGGGGAGTGTATTTCGTTCTTTGCTCGAGAATTCTGAATAACATGAATCTTAAACGACCAACCATTAGAATTATTTACTACTATAATTATGACTAAAACAAAAACATTTAACTAATATAATAATTCATTTAATATTTGTTCTTAGCAGTACCCAATTTGTTTAAAGAATTGGTAGTTATCATAAGTTGGTTCTGGCCCATGTTTCATCATTTATAAGGCTAGCTGAAACTTTTTCTTTATTTCCTAGATGAATTTGTTAAATTATTTGGTTGTAGCTTCTCCCAGAGATCATTTAATTGTGGTTTTAAATAATTATATTCATGAATTTTTTTTACATAGGCATGGTTTCCACATACTGTTAATTTGATTCGACATTTTCCTTCATTTCTAGCAAGTACAAAAGAAGGAACTGAAGAAGGTAAATGTGAAGAAAGCAGGTCAGCAAAAAACCGAAAAAAAGAAGACACCGCTTTTTACAAACAGTCACAAATGGAAGTAAGTATAGTTAACTTCAAGATGCTCTAAAATTGGTTTTATATCACAGTTCTTGAGGAGGTAGCATATTATCTATACTTAATTTAAGCAGCTGTTGATGACTGGGACAGTGACATGTCTTGTAATCCAGCTACTTGGGGGTCATGCATTGTGGATAGTTATAAGCAATGGCTTGTTGATGTGGTGTTCCCTAGTGGGGATTAACGTCCGCACTATTGAGTACTGCATTCATAAGACCGTCCTCATAATTAGACTAGTTCGTAAACTGCAAACCAAGCGAAATTGTGGTTCGGATTTCATGTTAAAATGTAGGTCCCTTACTTGCCATTGGCTGTTGGGCTATTAATTAACAGTCCTGTTTGAGGAACATGTCAGCCTTAGTCAGTAACAAGACTACAAGATCGCACCAAAATCATCCTACACTCATCCTTCACTCATATTCGTCTTAAAATACCCCTTTGCGTCTTAAAATATGTTTGCGTCTTAATGGTAATGTAGTTAAACTACTGAATATCTTTAAACTGTTGTCTCGAGTCATCAAATGACTTGACACTTCACTAACAGCTACATTTTAACCATGCTGAAAGAAAAAGAAATTAAGGTTCATTGTGAATTTGGCCAATAATCACAACCCTTTCAGTCGGGAAAGATTTTTCCCTAGGATCTGCTTGTCAGGATCTTATACCTGTACTATGTTTTTCAGGAGTATAAGCCTTCAGTGCACGTTTGCTGCCGTGTTCCAAGTCTACAAAAGGTACCATGGGATCTTCAAGGGTCATTATCCAAGAAAACGAAAGACTGTGAAAGTTTCAAAGAAATATGTGAAGAAGACTGAGGAAAACCAAATGGAAAAAATGGAAAAAGACGATAGGATTAACATTGGCCAAAAAGTAAACATAGGAGGAGATATAATTGTTGACAAAGCCAATGATGAAATTCAGGTCATTGCTAAGGATGATACCAATATGAATACCAAATATGATACGAAAGGCCAGGAGGAAACCAAAGCCTCAACAGACGACAAGGAAAAAGAAGGTGCAAAACCAGGCAAAACATGTTAGTAATCACTGGTCGTTTTACTCAAATTCTTATCTAAAATCATTATGTTATTTTCAAATTTAAGTAATTAAATTGTAGATTTTTTATTCCTCTGATCGTTAAATATATACCTCATTATACAAATAAGATGTTTTCCATTAAGTTCAAGTACCTGGTGGACCGAGCCTTGCTCGGTGTTATTTCATGTTTACCAGTTCATCCAGTTACTATAAAATATTTCAATGTCATAAAATTGATAAATAGAAACCTTTTTTATTGCTCTATGGTCTCTTCATCCCACTTGCTGTACTTTCCCTTAATGGCTGTAGATTCCAAACAGCTGTTATGATTACTTCATTTGTTTACACTTTCCTTGTTTATTTTCGTTGCTATCACGGCAACCCATAAGGCCAATGTTAAAATTTTACAACTTTAAAATTCGATTTATTACGTTATTAGATTTTCTCTGGCCAAGTAATCTGCATAAAAGACGTTTTTGAGTCATAAATTACTTATTTCCAGACTTTGAAGGAAATCCTCGGAGTTGTTTTTGAGATCGTTGTGCAAGCAAGCAAGCATACATACAAGATAACATTGCTCATATAAGAGTATAGGATTTAGAACAAGATCACTCCTCATTTATGACTCTATCAAAGTACCTTACCATAAAAGGTTTTGCATTGTTTCTTTTAGCAACAAAATATTTTCATTATGTGTCTTTATTCTTTTTAAAAGGGGAATCACAATTTATCAAGTTAATGTTTTATTAATTCCATTAAACCAAATTAAAACACTATTGGATAGGGAGATGCTTTAACATCTCTTAACTTCAAGAGATGGATTTTTTATAACTACAGCTCCTATGCAATTTTGTTTTATAATTTTTAAACTTGTAACATTAGTTATTTTTATATATTTTTAGTGGCAGTACCACAGAAAAAACCCGTTTGCCGCTCGGTGCAAACTATGACTGTGGCCGATGGTGGATCTCCCTTGAAATCAGGTAGACATTTGTTTGTCATTCATAAACTGGTTTTGGGACATTATATTGCTGTTGAATCATTGGAAAATTATATGTTGCAACTTACTCTCATTCACCAAGTTAGTGCTTTTTACTTTCTCCCCCCTATACATAGTATATGGAGAAAGTATTGTTTTCGTCAAAATTTTCGAATTTGAGTTGTTAGTGGATATATTTGTTTTAGTGCTCCCTGAATCCAAAAAAGTGGTTTTTGGCGTGGTGTCTGTCTGTCTGTCTGTCTGTGTGTGTGTGGATGTATGTGTTTCTGTGTGGATGTAAACAAAGCTAGAGACGACACCAGTGGTCCGATTTTCATGAAATTTGGCATGTAGGTATAAAGCCGTGGTATCTCCTGGCGTATTTTTCATTTTTTTGGATTTTTGATTTTTAAGGGTATTTACCCCATAAAAACCCATAAAAGAATGACAAAAATCCAAATTTCTCAAAAACAGCTCTAACGATTTTGATAAAAATTTCATGGTTTTTAGTGCTTAGAATGACAAATAAAATGACACCACCCGCATGTCTGTAAAAATTCAGGTTCAGAAGTTATGGGGGTTTAAGTGTTAAAAAATTCATATTTTTCAAATTTCACAAAATTTGTAACTTTTAAAGGAAATATACTTGCAACCATTAAATTTGGCTTAAAAAACTAAATAATCTAGTATTTTGAATCATTAGTCTACGTCAACTGGTTACAAAGATAATTGGTATTTTAGTTTGGCGGTAAATGCAGTTTACATTGTCCAATGTTATTCTTATGGCAAATATTCAAAAACCGATATCTCCATTATTTACTAGCCGATTTTGATAAAATTTGGTATATATTTGTGTGATGATTAATTGTTAATTTGTTTTATTTTACTTTAAATGTTTTCTGGTTTTAAATGACTTGAAGGGAGAAAGTATGTGTCAGTTTCCTGATACCATTTATTTGTTTGGAAGTCATTCTTGTAGATGGAGAATTCTACTTACATCAATTAGGCCTACATTGAAAAAATATTTGTGGCATTTCCTCTAGCAATTACAGCAATAGTCCTAACATCAGTTGATGATAAAATTATACTTAAACAATTAGTGGTGCCCTATTGAATTCCCAACATTTCAAGAATCACTTGTTATAAAAGATTTTAATAAAATTCATTCTGACCGACCTGAGCCAAGGATCTCACTGCGATTCTGATAAGGTCATTAACCCTCGAGCGGGCGCACGCGGAGTTTTCCTCCGCATGTGTTTTTTATGTTAAAATAAACAGACATAATGGGTGTTGGCGGTCGTGTCCGGCTCCGTACTTTATGCCCCTAATTCCAGGAATTTCTTAAAGCTATTTATACCCCCCACTCCCCCCTTGGTACCTCGTTATATGCAATTCAGAGATGCTGTCTCAGTTTGCGGAACGCCCTCTCCCGTTACTGATACCTATTTTTGAAATTCATAATAGCAATGGATTTGTAATTATTATTAATTTTTTGGATTTTCCTTTTGTTTTCGAAAAAAAAGAAGCGAAAGGAAAGGTCCAAAAATGTAAATAAGAATTAATACATATTTTGAACTAGAAAATTACGTACTATGTTTAATTGAAATATTACACCTATAAGTTGAACAATTAATTGAATCGACGATGAAAAGTGATTCATAATGAGATTTGTCAACATTTAAATACAATATTTCGTTATAAAACAAGTAATATGGGTTAAATTTGTGCAATCTAGTGTTGCGGAGTAAAACTCCGCATGCGCCCGCTCGCGTTTCGCCGGTGAAGCGCCCGCTCAAGGGTTAACTGGCATCACTGGAGCTAACGCCTCATATATTTTCTTAAGCGGGTGATTCCAAAAATAAAATTAAAATCAACAAAAAAGTTTCTTATTTTGTCAAGTTCATCCCAAATCGCTAAAATATAACATTAAAGTGTTGAAGTTTAAACACTGAACTGTTTTATATCATTACTTCAAAACTATGCCATGTGTATTATTTTGGAATGAACTCTTTGCGGAAACCTTTTTTGAAAGTCAAGTCATGGATTAAATCAGAATCAGGTAATCTGATAAATACCCGGTAACATTTACAGAAGATTTTTCTTTAGTTGCTGGTTTTTTTTAAGAAAGTGATTCAGACTGGTTCTGACACATTCTGGCGAGTAACTTGTATCACTATTTGTATCTCCTTACTTCCATGTGAAATACATTCCAAGCTTAGGCTTATCAGTCTATAATTACGTGCAAAACAATGTAATGGAAGTTGACACATTCTTTTAGTATAATTATAACAAGATTTTTCAACTTTCAGCATGTTTCTAAAGTATTTTGTCATGTTGTCTTTGTATTTTAGCCCTGGTGTTCATCAATGCTGCGTCTTGCAAGAAGTCGTCTGTTGTTTTTCCTGACCCCAAACCTCTTACCCCGAAAGAACGTAAGAGTTTTAGTTTAGTTTCAAACTGATCTTGATATATTCTGTCGACCTTAAATATCTCAACACTTTACTTTAGGCAGTATACAAGATTAGCTGTGATCGTTTGTGCTTCTTGCTATTATGAGGCTGTTAATAACGTTAACTTACTTTCAATTAATTTTAAGAGACATTCCAGTAAAAAATCTATGAATGATATATAGTGTAAAATTACCCAAAAAAATTGTCAAAAATCGAAAAATTATTTTTTATACATTTTTTCCCTTGCATTTATTACTAACAATGAAATTTATGTTTGTAAAAACTTGAACTGTTATTTTTCTAGAGAAATTAGCGAGGAAAGTTAACCAAGAAAAAATGAAGAACCGTCGTAATGTTCAGACCCAAACTGCTTCAGAAAACGGTTCTATAGAGGAATCCAGTAAGTCTTTTAAGTTATATTCAAATGCTAAAACCATGTTTTGATTGTTTCTAGTCTCTTCTCTTTATTTACTTGAATTTTATTTATCTAGATAGCATTTATGTGTTGTATGAATTGTTGTGAATCACCTTGGGTTTGGAGTTTCACCGTCCCGAGATTGTTTCAGGTCTGGTGTTCTTTCCCATGCCCAAGCCCAAGAAACCCAAGCAGCCTCCGCCTTCCTCTCAGTCCGGTATGTGTCTAAAAGAAACTTAATAATTTTTTTAAGCTTTTGATAATTTTTTAAAGAGTTATTGCCCAATTCAGTGCCTTTTTGATCTTCCACTCAATGATACAATTTTGTGAAGTATGTACATCGGTTGACACTTGACTTGGTGGGAATCTTGTACATTATCCTCATTTGTAGTCTTGTGGGTATTTTCAATCTGGTAGTTACATTCAATCTGATATTTAGTCCATTGCCAATATGGACATAGTTTTAGTGCAATGAACAATTTTTCACAAAGCCATGTCTAAATAGTATATTTCACACTTAGGGCTGAACATGAGGTTTTACGGGCTCAATTATTGAGAGCTGCAAAACCCTTTCGACTGGATGCGAACACTTTTTTTCACCATCCTACATAATGAAATAAATCCTATATAACATTTTAAATTTGAAAATAAAAATCATATGATCACCACTTGATTGTCGTTGAAACCTATTAATTGCCGGATAATTGAGTGATATAGTCACATGTTGTTTGAAGCAAATAAACGATCAGCTGACTTTTGACCCTCTGATGGAAAAGAGAAATTTTTGGAACTCAGAACTCAGAACTCTTTATTAGCCATACAGATATTCATGACAAATACATTGGCTCGTCAGAGAGATGTTAAAACAAACAGGCTACAAACAAAATTGTGTTACTGACCACCTGCTATCCAAAAACTCCTTAATACTATAAAAACAGTTATTTGTCAAAAAGGATAAAACAGTCTTTTTGAAGGCTTTATCTTTCAGGTCACGCACTTCACAAGGCAGCTTATTATATAAAATACTTGATTTGACATTTATGGAGGAATCAGTTTTAAACAATCTACTTCTAGGCACATTTATCATATTCCTAGAGCGAGTCTCGTATGTGTGAACCGCTCCCCGAACACTGACATGTTGCCAATTGGATCGTACGTCGATTATACAATGATAAATGTACAAACACACCACAGTAAGTATTTTAAGGTCCTTAAAAATAGGCCTGCAATGATCAAACTTACCAGCACCAGCTATAATACGCAGGGCTCTTTTTTGAATTTTGAGAACATCGTCAGTGTGCGGGGAGCAGCCCCACACCACCAGCCCATAGCTCAAGTGAGACTGAAAGAGGCTAAAGTATGCCTGCCTAATGCCGTCCCGATCCAATGAGCCACTGAGTCTCCTCAAAGCAAAAACACTACTACTTAATTTTTTACAAAGGCCAATTACATGAGGTAGCCAATTAAGTTTGGGATCCAGAGTGACGCCCAAGAACCTTGGGTTAGGATCGTGAGTGTCAATCTGTTCCATATCTCTCAGACTAAAAATAACTGTGGAGGTTTTCTCCTTATCTAAAACCAATTGATTTGTAGACAGCCAGTTTTCGAAATAATTTTGGTAGTTTTAGCATCAATACCTGTCTACAGTTATCGTGAACATTGATTACAGTGGTGTCATCGGCATAGAGGACGGCAGTGGCAGGCACACTAGAGCCCAGGTCATTCACCATGACCAAAAACAGAAGAGGCCCCAGGACAGAGCCCTGGGGTACCCCTGCTGTGACATTTTGTGTGGTAGAGACACCTAAGTCCGTTAAAACATACTGAGATCTATTTTCTAGATAAGATTGGAATAGCTTGAGCTCTTTACCTCTAACGTTATAAAAGCTAAGTTTACTTAATAAGATCTAGTGAGAAACCTTGTCAAACGCTTTACTAAGGTCACAGAAGGTGACAGCCGCAAAGTTCTTGTGCTCAAAAGCATCCAGAATACAATCAACCAGCTTTATAAAGCATGAGTGGTGGAAAGACCTTTTCTAAAACCAAACTGGCTTGGGCTGATAATAGTTACTTTCTAGGAACTCAGTTAGTTGAATACAAATTACAAACTCAATTATCTTAGACAGAATTGGAACCATGGCTATGGGTCGATAATTACCAATTTCATTTACACTTCCTTTTTTAAAAATAGGATGAACAATAGTTGTTTTAATTACATCTGGGAAAACTCCATAAACAAGAACAAGATTAATAAGATACGTTAATGGTTCGACAAAGCCTACAATAGATTTCTTAACAAGACTGTTTGAAAAACCAAAGTGGTGCCTGCTTTGGCCTCCTAATGACATATGTAAGACAGGTGTTCTTATCATAGTGTGGTGAAAAAGATTTCATAGTGTAAGTTGTTTTTGTTATGTTGTTTAAAGGAATTGTTTTCCTTAACAAATCAGTCTTTAGTTTTTGAAATATTTTCTCATTAATGGTAGAGGTCTATTAGCTAAAAAAACATGGGATGTCATGTTTTGGCGCACAAACATTTACTCATTTTTTGAATAATTTC
Source organism: Flexamia atlantica (assembly GCA_035578135.1). Lineage (NCBI taxonomy): Eukaryota > Metazoa > Arthropoda > Insecta > Hemiptera > Cicadellidae > Flexamia > Flexamia atlantica. Next base: position 5,109,317 of record JAQJVK010000023.1, on the reverse strand, counting down.
AGATAAAATTCTTTTTGAGTTTGAACATAAATACAAATGTTATTAACCAGTTAATACCTTAACTTCATAATTAATTAATAACTTGTAAATAATTCCCCAAACACCTCTTCAATATTTCAGATCCCAGCAAGAAGGGGGAGTTGGTCAAGAAAACCAGTCAGCCGGATAAGACCGTCTCAGTCACTGATGCAGACAAAGCTGCCTCAGACATTGACGCTAATGTCGCTGATGGTCCCTCGTCTTTTGAACTGCCAGGTGGATATCTGTAGTTGTCTTTTTATCAAACAGTAACATTTTATTATAATTAATGCGCAGAATCAAATGTAAATTTTCTTAGGCTAAATTTCCAAAAAGTCAAACTAATTTATAATGAAATAAAGGTTTAAATCAACTGAAAATGGTTACATGATTCTATAATGTAGTTAGTAGACTTCTAGTGGTTTGTGTTTATTAACCTATTATCAGGTAAGAATGTCGGTCTGACCATTTTAATATCAGAAGTTAATTTAGAGAACTCTGACTGACTGACAGAGGTTACCTACAGTATTGAACACTTATAGTTAACTAACTACAGCTTAAAGCACTTGATGAAATAAAGTAATTCCTCACTCCACCTCATCTGAAAATTTATTTGTTTGGTCTTCCTTTCTGTGTTCTGTGCTACTTCACACCAGATCTTCAGGTGAGTTAGCTGTGTATTCCTCCCTTCAAATCAAACAAAACCTAGCCAAGATGTATAGCCAAATGTTAAGAATGCCGGTAAGTAAATTTCTGGATTTAGAAAATTTAAACAATCTGGGACAATAAATAATATGAAGACGATGTGCAACAAATACAACCTGTATTTGTTTAAAAAAGTACTCAAATGTTAAGAATGCTGGTAGTATGATTTCTGTAATCAGCTGATTTGTCCTTATGACTTAACTCCGCTGCAAATGCTTGAGGTGTAAATATTTCCCTAGGTTCAACATGTAATGTGGAAATTGTAATATGTTGATAATTAAAATTCTTTCATATACTTTTTTTTATAGTAGTTAAAATTCTTTATTTACTTTTTTATAGATAACGAAACCAAAGTGACAGATGCAGTTGGTAATGATGCTGCCAAGACCAAAACTGATGAAGAGGACGAATTTGGGTTCTACGCTTTATTCAATCAAAAAAGTGGTGAGATTTATTTTACTCTGCTCATAGAGTTTGCTGTGCAGTTAATTTATTCAAACCTGATATTATGAATATTATTTAATTTGTGAAAGGAAATATTTATAGAAAAATATCAAATCAGAGGCCCCCCTCTGGACTTTTCCAACAAAACTGATGAAATTGATTCTTAATTAAGTTGTATTTATGCATTTTGATATTGCATTTCTGAACAGATTTTATTTTTGAAAAGAACAGTTTTTTAGGCTGGTTGTTTATTCAAAGAATAAACCAAGTTATCATTCCATGTTTTTTTATTGAAGAAAATTCCATATTTTTAAGGTTCAATACTTAAAGGGTAACAAACTTTACCCTTTAAGGTGAATAGAAACCACCTTTGTTTAATATGCAGCGTAATTAGACACCATCTTATATCACATTGACACCATGATTGAACGTTTTTACAACTATCTTTCTTTCCTTCACAATAAACACTGCCCCTTGGTATCCAAACGGGTTTCGAAGCCTCCTGCTCCATGGATCAATGATTTCATTCGTAACCTTCAAAGGCAAAGAGACAAGGCCTTCCGTAAAGCCAAGCGGACCAAACATCCTCAGGACTGGGTCATCTACAAAAGGCTCAGGAATCAAGCCCAGCAACAGATCAGAAATTCCAAAGCTAGATTTTATCACACATCTTTCTCTCAAAAACAATCTACAAAAGCTTTGTGGACTAAATTAAAAAATCTTGGTATTGGCAAAGCAGCTGTAAAGCCCCAAAACCTATCCATAAATATTGACTCTGTAAATGACTTTTTTGTCAATATTCCAATCTGTGCTTCCGGAGCCCGTGATCATGTGGCTGACTTATTGTCTAGGCCACTTGATCTTCCTGAGAATCAAATTTTCTTCTCCCCAGTTAGTGAATCCGAAGTCCACAAAGCCATAATGAGGATGACTAGCAGTCGGTGCTGATGACATTCCTATTAGGTTTATCAAGGAAACTCTTCCGGTTCTTCTCCCTGTTATAACTTTAATCTTTAACAAATCGCTCAGTTGTTATGTCTTTCCTAAATTGTGGAAATCAGTATTAGTTCGTCCGCTTCAGAAAATACCGTCACCAAAATCTCCCTCCGACTTTAGACCAATCAGTATTCTCCCAGCCCTGTCTAAATGTCTTGAAAGAATTGTCCATCAACAATTTTCTACTTACTTGGAAGAGAACAGTATTTTATCAAACTTTCAATCTGGTTTTCGTCCTAACTTCAGTACTACTACAGCTTTACTTAAAATAACTGATGATATTCATTTTGCAATGGATAATAGACAAGCAACTATTTTGACCCTTTTTGATTTTTCAAAGGCATTCGACTGCGTCTATCATCCTCTCTTGTTCCTTAAGATGCGTAAAGCAGGATTTTCGGAAGGGTGCGTTGCCTGGGTTGGATCCTACTTGTCTGATCGACAGCAGTGTGTCAAAGTTGGAGACAATATTTCCACTTGGAGACCAATCACTAGAGGAGTGCCGCAAGGTTCTGTTCTTGGGCCTCTTCTTTTTTTACTGTACATAAATGACATCACGGAACTCATTACTTACTCTCGTTTTCATCTTTACGCTGATGACTTACAAATTTACTCTCACTTTTCAGTCAATGATCTGGATAACACAGTTCAACAAATGAACTTGGACATCGACTCAATTACTCACTGGTGTACCCAAAATGGACTTAAACTTAACATTGACAAAACACAGGCTATGCTAGTTGGTTACCCTCGACTACTAACCAGGATAGATTTGCGGACTGCTCCCAGACTAACTGTTCACGGAAATGACCTTGAATACTCTGACAAAGTTAAAAATTTGGGACTTACTATGAACAAACACTTGAAATGGACTGACCAAGTAAACATAACTTGTAACAGAGTCTTTGCTGCAATCCACAGTATTAAGCGATTTGCAACGTATCTTCCACTGAATCTTAAGACCATGCTGGTAAAGACCCTCGTGCTAACTCACTTTAACTACTGTGATCTTGTCGTCGCTGATATGACCGTCAAGCTTTCGAACAGACTCCAGCGAGCTCAGAATTACTGCATTCAGTTCATTTTTGGTTTGAGACGTTATGATCATGTCACTCCTTTTTACAATTCTTTGTCTTTATTGAAGTTGAAAGAGCTTCGTGAATTTCATTCTCTTCGACTGTTGCACTCAGTAATCAAGAATAAAGTTCCTGCATATCTCTCAGATAACTTTGTATTTGTTTCTGAAATTAGCAGTCGTTTTACTCGTAGGGGATCCCTTCTATTGTCCATTCCAACGCACAGAACAACAATTAATAATAAATCTTTCACTGTTTCGGCCTGCAGACTCTGGAATACTCTCCCTGATTTTGTTAAAATTCAGGAGAGCCATGCTCGGTTCGGGGCAGAAGTTAAAGATCGTTTACTGCGTGGTGGGCGGGAGTGATGGCCTTTGGCGGTGGCATGATCATAATCATAATCATAATCATAATCATAAATTTATTGAGCCATTAGACAATAATACATGCAATAGGCCAAGTCAATACAGAAGAGCCAACAAGTCTTACAAGTGTTAAAAGTCTTTTACTGCGCCTTAATATTCTTCTGTTGAATAGAATGGGTTTTCAAGCAAATATCTTTTAATCTGCTTTTCAAATAGTCTTTGTGGTAAATCAGTTATAGCACTTGGTAACACATTGTACATTTTCAAGCCCGTCACAGGAAAACAGTTCGCTGATTTAGATAGCCTAAGCCTAGGCACATCAAGTTGGTTTGTGTTGCGAGTTTCATATGGATTCCTGGAACTAACAGTTTGATATTCATGAACATGTGCCTTAATACTACGGATACAGCTAAATATGTACATATTTACAACCGTAAATACCTTAAATTCTATGAAATAGGGTTTGCAGTGTTCGAAAGGTCCTACCCCTGCTAATAACCTAAGAGCTTTTTTCTGCAAAATTAAAATTCTTTTAGCAGAAGGTGAATGACCCCATAGCTTGATCCCATAGGCAATATGGCTGTTAAAAAAAGCAAAGTAGGCCATCATCATACATTCAAAGGACACGTTACACTTCAATTTTCTAAGCAGGAACAAAGCTCTGGCTAATCTCTTGCAAACTTTGTCTACATGGCCATTCCACGTTAATTTAGGGTCAAGGGTGAAGCCCAACAAATCAACATTTGTATTACAACAAAACTCTAGATCTAGATTTAGCAAAGTAAAAAACATCTCTTGTGTTTTATTAACATTTAGGGCCAATTTATTAGAACTAAACCACTCTGCTGCCTCATCAAACCCTAACTCTAACCTTTCGACAACACTTTTAAGATTCTTATCGCTAACAATCAAGGTAGTGTCATCAGCGAAAAGAATGGACTGACATGAGATGGAAGAAGGTAGGTCGTTTATGAGAATAAGGAAGAGGAGGGGGCCAAGACCGGAACCCTGCGGGACTCCATGATTAACAGGTAAAGGATCATGACGGGATATAGGGCGACTTGTGTGTTGCGTGAATGTTTACATATTTGATCAAGTTTTGCTTAAGAAATATATGCCGATGCTTATTTTATTATTATTATTTTTAGTTTTTACATAACCATGTTATTTTTAGTTTTATCCTAAGTTAAGTGGTAGAGAGGACTTGCTAGTCCTAACTTCGCTTCGAAAATAAAGTCATTTTTCATTTCATTTCATTTCACATTTCTCAGTTGAATTAAGAGCTAATGTTACACGGCTCAAAATTAGGCATCCATGGTACATTTATCCAGAACATTCCTTTAACTCAGGATTACAAAACCAAGGCTCAGATGAAGCGCCTTTGTTTCAAACGTCGCAGGTTCAATCCCAGAGGTGACTCCTGTTCCATCAGAGCGGTCACCTCTGGCTGGCCTATGTGGCCACGGCTGCGACAGTACCTCACTGTCTTCAGTTTGCCACACAGGCTTATAGGCCCATGGTGACAGGCAGTTGAAGTTTGTTTAAAAAAACATACATTATCTGATAAGAAAGTAATTTCAATCTGCTATGCAACCTTAATAAAAACTATCAAATTTGAAAGTGATTTCTGTCTCCCTGTTTAATTTGATAAGTTTATGATAAAAACTCTTTCATTTTTTCACAGATGACGGAGCCACAGTGGCCAAAGCAGCAGAGAGTGAAGCTGTCAGGGACAGGACTGACGCCAGCTCAGAGGACGAGTTTGGCTTCTACGCCTTGTTCGGTGGAAAACATGGTGAGACTCTTTTTACAGTGAGCGAAGAGTTTGTTTGTTCATTTATTGTAATCTGAGATATGATGAATTCAGTTTATTAGAGTGAAATAATTTTGTCTGTTATTACTCTAGAATAAGCCATAAGTAGATTTCACCAAGAGAACTAGTAGAATTGTTTCTAACCTTATGCAATTTGTTTGTAATTTTTAGAAGAAAACGATTATGGAGCCTAGTTGTTAGATCACAGGAAAAAGCTGAATAATAATTCCATGTTTTATTTTGAAATCTCTAAGAGAAATTCTTCTTAAGTAAAGTTCTACGTTGTACATTAAAACGATTTCCTCTTGTGAGTGTGCCTTGTGTTTTGAAGTGTTTGTGGATGAATATAATGTGGTATTAGTGAAGAAACATTGTTTGAATAGTAACCAATTTTTCTTGATATGCAACCCAAAGTAGACTCTACCTGATATCACATTTCTCAGTAGGATGAGATAATATTAAGACAACTGTTTTGTTTTCCTCACAGAGGCCCCCGCTACCAAGAGCTCAACATCCAAGCCGCAGCCCCGACCCCAGCCTGTGGACCCGGCTGTCCCTGGCTGCTCCTTCTGGCCCTCCCCACGTGGTTAGTTATCTGTTTGTTAACACACTTGCTTTAATAATTACCATTCATACCTTTTTCATAAGAAATCATATTATTTTTGAATAAAATGCTAATTTTGTCAATTTTTTACCTTGGTGACATCCTTTTATGCCAACCATTTATGATACCACACAGTTAGTTTTTTTATTTAGTAATTGAGAACGTAACTTCACACTTATTCTTTAAAACAGTTGTTTTGCACTTACAATTAATAATTAGCTGTGTTTGAAACTTCTTTAATTTCTAAGTTGTTTTCACAAAACCTTAATCCAATTAAATAGTTGGTTTAACTTCATATTCATTTTTTTTTTCTTGTCCAACAGGAGCTGCATCAAACTCAACCACAATCAAGCCCTCAGAACTATCAGATGAAGACAAGTTTGGTTTTGCTCAGATAGAAAAAGGTAATAACAGCCAATCTTTCATGGAATATCGAATTGTTATTTTTATTTTCAGCAATGTATAAAATGGTTAATGATTTTTTATTATCGGTTTTAAGAGAAGGAGAAACAACACTGATTACAACTGGTAAAACAAGTCTGCTCTAATAATACAGCCACTTGGATTAAGGGCCTGTTTGCACGACGCCCAGTACAGTGGGCAGTAACACCTTTAAACAAAAGAGAACAAAAGAATTTTTTTCTACTGTCCTACTGTCTGGTCGTCGTGCAAACAAGGCCTAAGGATCACAAGTCTATTTCCCTATAAAAACAATGATAGCAACAATTATATTTTAGTTAGTAAAGTATAGCCAAACATAGTTAATATATATATATATATATATATATATATATATATATATATATATATATATATATATATATACTGAAATGGGCATTAAACACCACCCTGTACATGTTTGATGGAAAATATCCATAAGGCCCGCATTAAAATATCAAATATTTTATAAAAGATCTTTTACCATTCAAAATTCAAGCCAGCTGATTTTCAAAACAAAATCTTTAATTCTGATTGGACAAATAAATCTTTTATAAATGAATCTTTTATAAAATATTTGATAGTGTAATGCGGACCAAACAGAGTTTATGTTGGCTACATTGAAAATATGAAGTTAAATGAACTTTAAAATATTAACAGGATAGAACTCATAAGTAATATTGTAAAAGTTATTTTCTAATTTTAAGATGTGTTTTTATGTAAAAACCTTTTTCAGAGGAATGGGCAGTTATAAATTTTAAATAATGAAAGATGGTTCTTTTCTCAGTTTGTCCTTAAGTAGTAAAAAAATATTAATTTGTAGGCATAGCATAGTCTTCAACAAACAATCTTTGAAAAAATGTTCAACTAACTTTCATTACATTCCCTGTAACGATTGTGAACTGTTACAGAGAGAAGAAGATACCCCAGACGAGCAGTGCCTGTTGTAAATTATACTGAAGCAGAGCTGCTGAAAGATGATGAATACCTTTGTAAGCCATGTTTTTCTGCCATTTAAGATTCAGCATTAACTATTAAATTTACACCTATCCGATTTTCTTTACATAAGACCAGATCCAAAAATCAAATCTTTTAGCAGTGTTATTGAAAACTTGAACCATCAGTTTTATAGAACATCAGTCAATTACATTCTGCAGTAATGTATATAAATTATAAGTGTTCAAATTGTTTAATTTTTTTAACTCTGTTACCTACATCAAACAGGCAAACAGTTCATATTCTTGCTCAGGGTGTTTATTATTTGGTAATATTATTGTTGTAAAATTATTTGAAAAAATTATAATTAATTATTAGTTCGGTAATTATTTGTTAAAAGTACTTACAAAGTTTGTTTAAGGGCAAACTTGATATATCACAAATTTTTCAATTTAACGTGAGTAACTAATTGTATTTTCCAGTCTGTGACTTGTGTGACAGAGAGTATGAAGGAGACTGCCCTGAGCATGGCCCTCACACTTTCTTCCCTGACAGATTTGTAAGTCACTTGTGTCTTAAGAAAAAAGTTATTCAGTATACACATGATTGATGGACAAAGTAAACAAAGGAACAAAGTGAATTAATTAATTAAAATAGTTTGTAAATTGTAAAAAATCATTTTACCATTTTCTATTTAACTTAATTATTGCTTCAGGAAACTGTCAAATGTTCATCAGATGTGTAGCTTTGACTAAATATTTAAAGTAGATTTTAGTACTCCAATTTTAGATAAAAAGAACGAATGCATTATGAGATTACTAACAATGAAATTAAGTCACAATTGCAATTTACTTGTTCAAGTATTATTTTAATGGTTTACTTTTACTCTGGGATAAAATTTCATTCCATAAAGTAACTAGAAGTAATTTATTTAATGGTATATATTTAGTGGTTGAGATTTTTTTTTAACACCTCTAAGCATAAGATAGCATTAAAATAAGTTTTTACATACAAAAAAGGTAGACATTTTAAAAATATATCTAACAATTTAAATTATTCTTTGAAAAATAATTTGTCTTAGAAATTTGTATTGCTGAGGAAAATAAGGTGCGCAGATAAAAAGAGATAGACAACAATTCTTGCCAACAAATCTGCTTACCAAAATAAAAGATATAAAATACACTTGGACTTAGTAAAAATTTGGACTTTATGAAATTTATTCACCTTGTAAATTAAACTAATTTCTTTACAACAGGTTCCTGTCACCGGTGATGATAAAAGAGCAATCGAGACTACGCCTGCCATGTTGAAGGTTGACAAGTCCAAGATACCAGGAGCAGGCAGTGGAGTGTGGACCAAGTACGGGGTGCCTCCTCATGTTAGGTTCGGACCTTACGAGGGAGATGAGGCCTCTGAGCCTGACCCTCTGGGATACAGCTGGGGTGTAAGTATACCTCTACATCTAAATCAACATGTTGTTATTTATTTATTTATTTTATTTTTTTCTAGACGAGGGCAAGGCTTAGAATTTTCCATGGACATGCACTGCAGCTCATTTAGCTTTATGTGCACTCTCAGGGTTGCAGCATTATCACATTAAAAATTGCCATTGGTGATTGGCGGGACTCGAACCCAGGACCCTGGAACCAAAATATTGCCTTCTACCACTACACCAGGCCGCTCCCTTGTTGTTTCTCAACTGCAGATTTTTTGTTTCTAACCTTCCCTATTATATAGTTTGACTTGATAATCAACTTTTAATTCTAAGTTGTAATAAATGCTTCATGACTCGCTATTTTTTAGGAAGTAAAAAAATAGAAAATTAGGTTTATCTATGTAGGTTAAGGGAATTAATCATTACAATTTCTGAACATAAAAAATAATGATGAGTTTTTTCACCTTTCAATTTTTTTTTCTTTTGTTGCAGATAGTGAAGGATAAGCGGGTACACCATTATGTAGCTGCACAATCTACTGCTACAAGTAACTGGATGCGATTTGTAAACTGTGCACGACATGAAACTGAGCAAAACCTGATGGCCTTCCAATACAAGGGCCAGATGTTCTACAGGACTGTGAAGCTAATTCCTCCCAAGGCCGAGCTCTTTGTCTGGTATGGCAAGGAATACGCTGAGATGCTGGGAATATCTATGGAGAGTTTCCGCAGTAAAGACACCAGTCACCTCCGCAGTAAGTCCTATGTTGAAAATTAATACTAGCAAAAAATAACTTATAGTTATGGTGATCGCTTTATGGCTCATTATTTGATTGTATGGGTGAACTCCTCACCCCTAAACAGTTATTTTGGGTGTTAATTTTATGGTTGGACTCATAAAAAGTTATCAAATCAAGTTTTGACAACATATTGTGATTATATTCTCAAATTTAAAATCAAAGATGAATACTAAGAGGGTGTAAGCACTCAAAAATTGGTTATGTTGCTCCAAACATCATGCTCAATTTTATCACCAATGTTTTTGGAATATAACTAAGAAATGATCACTGCGTTTTCACAACTGAAGGTAAAATATTGGGCCTTCCCCCTCCCTCTAGGACTGTGATGTCATTTGCGCACAACCCCTGCAAAAACTGTTTCCGCATGTGTCCTTGCTATATTGAATTATCTTCAGCGGCATAGTGAGTGTGGCCAGGTTTTGGTTGTAGTCTGATGGGAATCAAGTGTATGTTTCTGTGATAAGGAGATTAATAATTGTATCTCAATTCTCTCATTATTAGCTTAACTAAATATAATAATAATTAATGAAATGTTTATTGTGATATTTGGTCTATAATATTCCACATTTGTCACATCATAATTAAGGTTACAAGATTCAGTGATGAGTACTTTTGTAAAGTGAAATCCTTTAAATCAACTAAAAAGGTACAGATTAAGCCTTATTCTCATATCTTGTGGCTTGACGAGCCTTATCTACCGTTCATCGAGAAACGCATCGTGAAAACAGTTTGTCTTTAGCTTCTCGAGCTAGCTGGAGTGAATTAAGCCAAAAATGGCCTTGAGCTGTTCCGCCTGTGATTGGGAAACTCATCAAACATTGATGGCGTAAGTTTTTAGAAGACGAGAGTCTCGGATTAGCTCGTATACTGTACTCGCAGTATATCGCTAGTCAGTGGGCAAAGAGCAATGATTGAACAAAGTAAATTTTATTTTGAGCAAAGTTCAACAGTGTAAACTAGCTTTATTTTCATATTGCAACAAACGGATGGATTTTGTATCATGCTGACTGAACTTAAATTGAAATTTTCGAGTCTAAAGAACACTTTGGGTTGAAAGCTATTCACGAGCTCAATCTTGAATTTTTGTGACCTCTTACTCCTCCAGTTTTTGATTACCTAACCCCAACTGTCTAAGAGTACTTCACTCTTATCCATAACAGTTCAATAGATCTTAATTTACGTATTTAATAGTTTTTCTGATATTATTTTAATTTCATGATGTTTGAATCAAAAACATCAAACTAATCCATTAATGTGATGGTTCCAGACTTGGTGTTTCCCTGCAACAAATGCAATGTAACGTACACATCCCCGTTATACCTGGAGGCCCATGGGAGGAGGTGCAGAGGTGGCAGAGCCGCAGTGAGAGTGGAGCCTTCCCAGGTCCCGACCGATGTGCAGACCCTGGCAGTGGTCGTGGACGGCAGGAAGACTTACTGCTGCAACCTCTGCTCCTACAAGACTTCACACTGTCAACATTTCAAAAATCACATGATCACCCACAGCGGAGTTAGACCTCACCACTGTGATGTCTGTGGGAAAGGATTTACACATGCTGGTAGCCTTAACAGACACAAACGTATCCACACCGGGTACAAGCCTTACAAATGTAGCCAGTGTAGACCAGGCGGTATATGTTTTGACTTGGGTAAATCACACAGTCTCCGAGATTTTTGTGTTAATGGCTTCGGAATATCATTAAAAAACAAAATTTCACTATGCGTACAAATATAAACCTGTGCAAAATTTTTTATCGAGGGAAATATTAAAAATTAAACAAAAATATCCACGTTTTTTGCCTGTTTTTTGAGGGTATCTCCAAAACTATTCACTTTAGACAAAAATAAATGACACCAAACGTTTTGTTATAAAATTCTACATTGAAAAAAGTTGTTTTCAATTTAGTTTTTCCTACAAAAAGTGCATTTTTTAATCGAAAAATGTAAAAAAAATAGTAAAAAGTAATCTAAAAATTTACGTTTTTCGCGATTTTGTTGGGACACGACGACTCAACCAATGACCTTCAAACTTTTCATAGTAAATGTTTGTATTATAAAAAATAATTACACAAAGTTTCATAAAAATCAGCCTAATATATTCAGCACAATAGTCATCTAATAATCGTATTGCCAAAATATTAAACAATTTTCATATCCATCTAAACCGCAAAGCACGATCCGCAGATACATTAAATTTGGACCAAATATAAAGGAAAAGTAGATCTTTCAAATAAATCTTAAAATATTAAAATCGGTTCACTAGAAGAGCCTAGGCAGGTGTTTAAATATAGTATTATTTTTGGCAGTTTCTAGCAATTTCATTAATTTGCATAATTTTCTATTAAAGTATATTTTTTAACCTCAAAAACATTTATTTCAGGCCTGAGTGGCCTTAACAACGAGTCTGACCTTCATTTGTCAAAGCTCGGCCCCCAAAACGCAAGGGGCGCCTTTTATTAGCAGTGCTCGTACAACGCGATCGAACTGACATTCGCATGCATGAAGCTCGGCCCCCAATTACATAAATCCCTAATGCCTATCTTCCCTTCGCCAAGCTCGGTCCCCCAAATTATACATGTTGCCCTCTTTAAATAATACTCATCCCCTATCATTGGACTTTTTTTATACGAAGATAAATTACCAAGTGAAAAGGTCCACTTCAGTTTCCTGTGGCCTTCTCTCATAACCGGAAGGTCCTTCTTGTCCACTTTTTATGTCTGTATGCCGAAGTCGCTCTTTGTAAGATTAAAAGTGTTGTTTGTAAACAACAGAAATGTAAACATTGTAAATTGCATTCTAACGTCAAAAATCTTTTAAGAGAAGAATTTTAACGACTAAAAGCTTATTTTCACAGTATGATAAAGTCGCTCCTTGTAATGAAAACTGCTATTTTGAGCTCTACTTAGACAACTAAAGAATTATAATTATTTATTTAGTAAAATACACACTATTGAAAACAAAAGTCTTCAGTGACTAAAATATCTCCCTACAGAGTCTGTAGCAAGTATTCAGGGAAATAGAAATAGTCCTCATCTTAATCAAACCATTTACACTCGTGTAAAAAATTGTTCACTTTGACATTTTTCAATCTTAACTGAAAAAAAGAATAAAAGGTATAAAATACATATTAGGAAGAAAGGTTTTCTTACCAACAAACATGACCTTTTTTTACTTACATGCATAGTCTCACCATCTTAATATGATGATCACCGTCCCACATATCATGCATTTGCGCACAGGACACACACAATAACAGACACGCATGCTTAGAATGTACTATTACATCAGTGGTAGCCCTTTCACAATAAATCAAATAATCTTTTTTCCATAGTAAAATAAGATTTTTTGTTAAAATACTCTCTTTAAATTACATTACATGTTACAGAATTCTGAACGTCTAATCCTTAAAATCCAGTGGGAGTCTGTTCGTGTTGGCTTAAGTAAAACCATTAAGGCTATAGAAATTAGCTTTAACTAAAAAATACTTCCTTACAAAAAACTTCCTCTATGTGCATGAACAAACAAAATAACTAAATTTTTGTTACAGAAAATAATTAAAACGCTAAGAGTCCAGTATATTGTTCTTTCCTATTATAATCTAAGGTATATGGACAGTACATTTTAGACTTCAGAAGAAGGAGACAAAAAGATGTGTAGCACGTTTTTCTATTGTAAAAAGGTAGTTAAGAATAAACGTTTCGAGAAGGACGTCTCGATAAAGAAGGAACTACCAAGTCTAAATTCCTTGAAATAATTTTATGAAATTTGAACCAATTTCACGTGGAAAACAGTTAAAAAACCATAAATTTCACATAAATTGCCTGAATATCTTTTACACGTTGTTTTATCACAGTGTCATTGCATTAAACAAATGCAAAATATTTTAAATTGACATTTGTAAAAAAATTGGTAAAGTTCCGTATGTATTCAAAAGAAAAGAATCACAATTAAATAAATCTTTATAAAATAAAATAATTTTTAATATAGGGGGGGGGGGAATTTAAGAAATCGAGCTTGAGGAATAAAAGAATAAGGGTACAATTGCAGCTTTCTGCAGATTGAGAATCAAGCTAGGGATAAATGAGAATGTGTACTAATTGCCCATGAGGGATTGTGCATTGCTCACTATCAGCAAAATTTTCAGTTCGGGGACCGAGCTTGACGAAGGGAAGGTAGGGATAAGGGATTTATGTAATTGGGGGCCGAGCTTCATGCATGCGAATGTCGGTTCGATCGCGTTGTACGAGGACTGCTAATAAAAGCCGCCCCTTGCGGTTTTGGGGGCCGAACTTTGACAAATGAAGGTTAGTCTCGATGTTAGGCCACTCAGGCCTAAAATAAATTATTTTTAGTCTTAAAAATATACTTTAATAGAAAATAATGCAAATTAATGAAATTGCGAGAAATTGCCAAAATAATACTACATTTAAACACCTGCCTAGGCTCTCCTAGTGAACCGATTTCAATATTTTAAGATTTATCTGAAAGATCTACTTTTCTTTTATATTTGGTCCAATTTTCATGTATCTGCGGATCGTGCTTTGCGGTTTAGATGGATTTGAAAATTGTTTAATATTTTGGCAGTACGATTATTAGATGACTATTGTGCTGAAGATATTAGGCTGATTTTTATGAAACTTTGTGTAATTATTTTTTATAATACAAACATTTACTGCGAACAGTTTGAAGGTCATTGGTTGAGTCGTCGTGTCCCAACAAAATCGCGAAAAACGTAAATTTTTAGATTATTTTTTTACATTTTTCGATTAAAAAATGCACTTTTTGTAGGAAAAACTAAATTAAAAATAACTTTTTTCAATGTAGAATTGTATAACAAAACGTTTGGTGTCATTTATTTTTGTCTAAAGTGAACAGTTTTAGAGATATCCTCAAAAAACAGACGAAAAACGTGGATATTTTTGTTTAATTTTTAATATTTCCCTCGATAAAACATTTTGCACAGGTTTATATTTGTACGCATAGTGAAATTTTGTTTTTTAATGATAATCCGAAGCCATTAACACAAAAATCTCGGAAACTGTACGATTTACCCAACCATGTGTTTTTTTAACAGATACCGCCTGGACTAAGTGTTCTTTTTCATGCAGTGACAGCAGTAATCTCAGCAAGCACATGACCCGCCACACTGGAGAGAAGGTCTTCGCTTGTCCGGAGTGTGACTACAAGACTGTCAAGAGCGGCGACATGGAGAAACACTCCCGCACTCACAGTGGAGTCAAGCCTTACAACTGCACTCTGTGTCAGTACAGGGCTACTGCCAGCAGTGACTTGACCAAACACATGAGAACACACACTGGGGAGAAGCCCCACGCTTGTCCACACTGTCAGTACAGGACTGCATGGAAGAACCTGCTGAACAAACACATCTCCAGCCAACACCCCACACAGCAATGAACCTAAAGACCATATTTGCTCTGAAAATGTAGCCTACATGTGGCAACATTTTAAAAATAAATCATATTATTAAATGTATATGTAATTTTAATGTATTTCATTGTTAATAATTTATAGTTTTGTGTATTATTCACAAATATGTCAACTAAAGAACACTTTTTAAATGTATGCTTTGAGCACAATTTTCATTCGCATTTAAAAATAAAAATAGGCTAGATTTCATCATTGATTTATCCCAAAATTAGACAAAATACAGAATAAAATTCTTGTCTATTGAGAAAGATCTTTTCTTTTCTGGATTTGAAATTCATGTGTGATAGCGTTTTTATATCAATGTCACTTTTTTTAGAAAACAAAATACAAGATAGTAATTGCTACTTAATTGTATTATTAAGGTTCACTTTATTTCCGTTTTATAGAAACTTCATTAAAAACAGTCTCAACTATCACAGGTAAAATGGGTGTTGATATTGAAAATACTCTATATTGATTTAATCTGAATACAGTAGAACCTCAATCAAACGTCACACTTTTAACTGACACTTTCGTTTATTTGTTACTGCTACTGGTACTTTAATGTATTGTATGTATGTAACTTAATGAAAATATGTATTATCCACTTGAACAGGGTATAATTTTCAGTGAAACCTTTTAATTATACATACTGTACACAGTTTTTAATGGCATTTCTATTATCTGTCTACTCACTTAATGTCATAATCCTGGTACTGAGGAGACCGGATAACAGAGCTTCTAATGTACTATCTTTAACCAATCTTGCATGATTGGTCAGGGCATGGTTTTTAACTTAGGTCATGGTATTAAAGGGTGGTCATCTAATTCAGACTTTATTTGTTTTAATTTTACTGAGGGTCGCAATTGCAGCTGGTTTCTATTTGATGTGGCAAAATTTACTTGTCTTTAAAAATCATAAGATACTCAATTAATTTTATGCATATTTAAGACTTCTTATTTATTTCCTATTTAAGACTGCTTCATTCATTTGGTTGTTTTACTTATAAATTAAGTTGTGGGAGTATGTGTAAGTTGGCTATGTTTTGGAATAAACTCATTTTTAAATGTTGTTTGTTTTTCTTAGCTAAAACTTCATCAATACCATCAACTTAAATACTACTTACTGTCTTAATGTGGTAAGATACATAGTTGTGGACTAAAAGGTAATAAGCATGTGCCTAGATGTGTATATGTTTTGAGAGGCAGCGATTGGTCATATTTCATAGTCTAAATTGTTGTGCAAATGAAGATCATTTCAAATACAAAATAAATAAGTAATTAAATATTTTACGAAAAGGTACTTCAAAGCTGTTTGGTAAACAAAACGTCAATTACTTTGAAAAAGGTTTCATAATTATTACAAGTTGAAAACCCAAAATTTACACGTGGAAAATCCTGAGGAAACGTTCTAATGTCTTTATAATTTAGTGTATAATTTAGACACAAGAAACCCGCCGGCGGGTTTCTTGTGTCTAAATTATACACTAAATCTCGAGCAGCATCTAATTCCCATCCATAATTTTTTTTTGTCTGAATAGTTGTCAAAGAATTTCTGGCTCAAAAACTTTGTCTTATGCAAAATCCTAAATTAGTGAGCAATATTTTGGATGCACATTCTCTTAAAATCGGTTATATCAATGTTTTTATGGAGACTATTGTGTTCCAAAACTTTCCCTCTATATACCATTTTGTTGCCTGGACTATTAGATCAATGTTTTAAGGATTAATGTTTTAGATTCTATTGACAATAAGAGTATAGTTTTCCATCTGCAAGAAATTCTGTGATAAGCCTATTAAAATTTGACATGATTAAGTTTATTAATTTGAGCCTAAGGGGAAAGTCAGAGCAACTTATTTCACCATAGAATTTTCACAGCACGTTTTCCATGACTGTCCATATTTTGCAAAAGTTATCTGTAAACAAATAAAATCATTATAAAATAAACAGTTTTATCGTAAAAATATGGTGAATCAATAGTCTTACACTTTCATGATAACTAAGACTAACATGATACCTTCATATTTTGTTTTATAATTCCTACTTGAACATGATGATAGGTGTATTGCTGAGTACTGCATTATAGTCCCAGTCAAATAACACGGCCCAGGCAGTCCGTAAGCCCAATGCTAAAATCAACATTGGTCTTAAGGGAGGGCTGGGTCGTGCCATTTGACTTGCCTGTACGATGTTCGCCCGGCACTGAGTTAACAATTACCACTTTGTAATAACAAAGGAAACATAATACATCAGGGCAAAGCTAAAATGATTGCTCATATAAATACCTTAATACCTCTTTAAAACCGGAATGCAGCACTGGCTGCGTATTTTAACCGGAATATGAGTGTAGGATGATTGTGGTGCGATGTTATAGTCTTGTTACTGACTAAGGCCAACATGTTCCATAGACAGGACTGTTAATAGCCCAATAGCCAATGGCAACTAAGGGACCTAGATTATAACGAGGGATCCAAACCACAATTTCGCCTCGGTTTACATTTTACAAACTGGTCTAACTATGAGGATGGTCCCATGTACGAGTACTCAATAGTGCAGACGTTTATCCCCACTAAGGAACACCGCATCCACAAGCCTTCGCTCATAACTATCCACAATTTGTGACCTCCAAGTACCTGGATTACCATACCAGTCTCCTCCTCCAAAAAAAGGATATTATTTTAGATGAAAATATTCTTGAAATTTAAAAAACATACACAAATTTATTTCATAAAAGATGTTTATAAAATGCCAAAGAATCAGATATTTATTTTTAAGTAGCATTGACAATATCGATAAATAAAGCTAACATAGCTCCCCTCCACTGAGTCAGCTAAGTCCGTTTTGTAAACTTCAGAAGAACTGGGTTGGCCGGCATCATAACAATCGCTTTCTTGTCAATTTCAATCGGAACTTCCTGTTGCGGAGACAGTTCCACTCGGAAGTGCAGCACCACAGTCGTCAGTCCGACTTTCGCTTGGGTCTGCCCAAACCGCATTCCTGAAAAACATTTTAAAATGTTTTTATATGAAAAACCAAGGTCCATTACTACATTTTAAATGTAGTTACATATGTCCATTCATTACAAATGTATTAAACTCTCGTCAACACTCAGCAAACTTTGGTATGATAAACATGTTCTAATTTAATTTTAGCTTTGCTTGTTTGGATTTTTATTTGAGAATTTGTTGAAAATATACGCAAATTTTTCTGC
The DNA here is from genome assembly GCA_035578135.1 of Flexamia atlantica. Lineage (NCBI taxonomy): Eukaryota > Metazoa > Arthropoda > Insecta > Hemiptera > Cicadellidae > Flexamia > Flexamia atlantica. The sequence continues at coordinate 5,091,050 of JAQJVK010000023.1, read as the reverse complement.
TTTTGAATTATATAAAATTGTTTTTGAAACATTGCCATAATCGGTATTATGGCGAGAATAAATAAAGCTTCGAAAACTGTTGGGGTATCGAAGACAATTTTGAGGTGCTTATATGATTTTATACTTTTCCAATAATTTATCTTTTAAATTATTTTTAATATTTTATTTATTAAGGATTTAAACTCATTAACTCACTTGACAGTAACATTTTAATACGTATCTTAACATAATAGTATCTCCAGTACCAAGAAAAAAGCTTTCAAACAAATCAGGTCAAAGAGAAAGAGCTTTGTGTCAGGTTTTTTGTTTGACTTGCTTTAAATCCATCTTAAATTTTTTGTCTTATAACTGGTTTTTTGTGTACCTTGCTACACATTTTTGTCAGTGCTACAACAATGCCTCAAATAGAAGTTCAAACTGTTCAAGTTTTTCTGTTTATATTTTTTAATTATTTGATAAAAAATCATTATTTGCAAAGGTAAAACATTAATTGTTTTAATGAATTTTGGGTTTTCTTTAAATTTGGAAATGAATAGAGGCTTATCCTAACTGGCCATGACAATTCGATATCGATCGACCTCATACGCGACATCGGAACGTACTCCTAGTTTATTTTGTCAATTTTTCTTCCTTTATTTCTTGATTTTGTTTTAACCCATATTCTCTTTATAAAATATATTTATAACAGTAAAGAATAACTCTCTTTTGTATGGTCTGCGCTTAGTATTAGTGAAAGATCGCACTCATTTTGATATTAAAATTTTGAACTATTATTTATATTCATTTAGTTATTAATAAAGTTACTAACAGACGTCAAAATCCTTCGCTGAGGAATCAAAATTAATAACAGCAGTTAGCAGACTATTATCAAAACCAAAAGTAAATAAAAAGAACTCTCTATAAGTAAAAGACACAAATTTGTACCCTGTGTAGAGCGAGACCCTACGGGAATTTCGAAAAGTCCCTTGTTAACTTAACGTCCCCTTCTCAATTGGAATTTACTTTCTTGCTTCTCGGTAGAATGATTTGGCCTGGGCGTGAAACTGAAATTTCGTATATATAGATACACATTTGCCTTAGGCAAACTAAGATATTTAATGAAATCATGAAATAAGATCTCTTTGTGTCAAACCAAAACACAATTATAATTAGCCATTCAGCGGATTGAAAAGACAATGATTCATTGCTGTATTCAATATTTTCATTTAAGTTGCCATAAATAGATAGTTCCATTTAACTCCATAACGTTTTTCTGATAGAAGTAGCTCAAGAGAGCTGTAACATTAATGATTTATGAACGCTGTTTGATTTATGAATGGCAGTAATCTGCAGTGATAAATGAGAGTCTGTCATGTTTAACAAATAAAACGATAATAAATGTTATCGTATTATAGGTATATAAAGACGTCCTCCTCTTATGAACTCACCCAGTTTCTGGTAAGTGATACTTTTATTAATATTCGTTACGCTGAATAATAGTAGTTTTCATCACTAAGAGCGAAAGTGGCTTTTTTTGGTACGAGATCGTAATTTACGATGCGATCGAGTACCAAGGAGACACTTTTGGGCCGTGTGATGAACAACTATTTTCATCATTATGTATAAATAACCATTTAATCGTTAAAAAAATAGACTACATAATTTTGAGGTTATCCAAAATAGTCATCGTCATTTCCACATCTGTTAGTTGTTTACAAACACAAGTTAAAGAGATCTTTCAACCTTTCAAACGTAACATGAACAAATTTTGACATTAGAGTACGGCAAAATTTACCATATGTTTTTTCAGTACTCCTATTTGAAATGATCCAAAAACAATCATTTTGCATATGATTTAGAGAACTAAAAAAGGCTGTTTTCCGGACAGTATGATGAAATAGTATATTTCACTACTAGTCACGAAAGTAGCCCATTTCGGGGCAAGATAGTGTTTTACTTGCGAGGCGTAAGCCAAGTAAGTAAAACAGTATCGAGCCCCGAAGTGGTACTTTTGTGACGAGTTGTGATCAGTACTTTTCATCACGATGCAAATAAGTGACCAAACTTATAAAAAATGATCCAACATTTCATTTTAGTCATTTTTCTATAAGTAAACACAATACGGCTGAACTGTCTATTTTAGTTTATTAAGTCAGCTGGTTGAACTGTCAAATTAAGGAATTCATTTGTTTGGGTACGGCAAAATTTTGTTTTGGTACGGAAATGGTTTGTTTGGGTACGGAAATGAAATGTTTGGGTACCGAAAAAGCAGCTGATCATTACTTGTTTTGACGTAAGGAAATCGAGAGTTTTTGTAGATCTCAGCTGTACGGTAACGGGCAATTTTCGTATACAGAGTGATGAAAAAGCTATTTGTGGATGATATTTTTCTCATGTCAAGAAAACTATTTCTAACTTAGTTTTTGTTTTATAAATTTCGATCTGCAAAGAGTAAGCTAAAAACAATTAGCTCTATTAAACATAAGTCTTGGGTTTAATTGTTGTTGAATTGTATGTTTTTGTTGTAAACTTTTGTTTGATTATAAACATTTTACTTATAAACTGATTACTCGATTAACTGACTATATAGGTTCTAGACTCGCCTTCGGCTCACTGGGGGCTCCGCCCCCAAGCCCCCTTGTTAGTCTTTGCCCCAAAGCACGGGGTGTGTATTGATAAGTCATAAAGTTACAAATCAACTCCTTACAAATCCTCAGCAAAATATAACATTGTAGTGTTTGGGAGGGTAGTTAGTGAAGGGTAGTTTAAGTGTTGCTTTAGGGGGTTTGTGGAGGGAGTATAAAACGGAAAAGTCAAACTGACTATCTCCGTGTCAATAATTCGGCTCGGCATCTCTGGCCAAAAATAAATTTAACAAAAAATTAAAACCACTAGGAAATTTAAAATTCAACGAAAGTTAACTTTTAAGGCAAAATACATAATGACCAAAATTGTAGGAAATTTTATTTCAACTAATGAAATAACCTTTGTTTTTGAACAGAACTTTTATTTTAGCCGCTAGAGGCAAGAAACGAAAAGTACTTTTATCGAAATCAAAGTTTTTCACGTTTTACCCCCTCTTAGGGGGGGGTTTGAAATAGTTTGTATTGAGAATTTTATAATTAGAGTGACTACCCAGTAAATATTCCTGCACATTTACAGGGGCCTAAGTAGTATATCAAGTCAACCGGTGCTGGAAAACTTGGAAGATCTACGAAAAAGAAATATCTAGACCAATCTAAGGGTGAAGGAGAGGAGATAGGGAAAAAGTCATGGGACCAAAGTTGTAGATCGTGAAAAATCCATGGCACATGGTGAAGTCTGTTTTTTGATAGGACCTCTAGTTTAGCCGCTATACCCAAAAAAGTACTTTTTTCGAACCTCAAATCTTCCACCCTCTTTCCCCCTTTAGAGGGGTTGTTGGGGTAGAAATTTGTGGTTTTGACCATTTTTCCTATAGTTTGAATATTCGTGTCGAATTTCAAGTTTCTAGCTAATCAGGAAGTTGATTAAACTTTGTATACATAAGTGAGTGAGTGAGTGAGTGAATGAGTTACACATGCGGCTGTGTAGTTATTTAGATAGATGAGTACTATGAAGGCATTTCAAAATGTTTTCTCTCAAAAAGCTGAAAAAGTTATGATATAAATATGATACAGTTCTAAATGGCGGATATTTGTTTAGCTTTATAATCTTGCCAAGGCTTCGTAGACCATGAAACTTGACACAGATACCCTTTAAAGGCCAGTAAAATTGTAAAATTTGTTCTCTCAAAAGACTAAATATATAATAAACAAAAAATTTTAAATGACGGCCAATTCAAACTATCAAAAGAATGTATGGAGTGGAAGTCAATAGAATAATTTCAAGGGAAAAATAATACATGGAATTTACTAAAAGAATCAAATGTACAAATCCTTTACGACCATCCTTGTTTTGTCAAATAGGCCTACCGCTGACTACTTGCGGTTTAAGGACTGCCCGCAGTACCCAAACCAGAATTACCGAAGGAGCTATGCATAAAACAGAATATGGGCCTAAAATTAACGATTCAGACTCTTTCGCATTCCAGATTCGAATCTGGAATCTTTGCATCGACATTTCTTTTACAGTGTAAGAATCCAATAAAAATGAAGTCTTCAAAATTAAAAATTTTATGAGGATTCATGAGAGTGCAAAGGCGATTTAGGTCCCAACAAATAGTCGTTTTATCGATAAAATTTTGCCTCCAGCAGCTAGATGACTAATTTGATATTTAATGTGAATAATACTTCAAATAAAGAGCGTCTTTTTTGCTACCCATATCAGTTATATATCCAGGTTTTACCTCATATCCACATGAGTTCTAAAACGGCCAATTGCACGGTATCGTGAAAGTTCTGAGTTCAACCTCCCATGAAGTTTTCAGGATCTTTTACGTCAACTATGTATTTTTCATCACACATTTTAATACAATTCTGATTCTGCCTTCTCAATTTTTATAATGAATATGTATTTAGATTCACTAATTTTATGTAGTTATATGGCAGTTTCTTACGTAAATGTCAATGTATAATTTTCGCTCCATATAAATTATTTACATCAACCGAATTTTCAAGTTTTGTTCTATTATAGTTTGTAGTATATTCTTTATTTGCTTGATAATACCTATAACTCATTGCTTCAATTAGAGTTCTGGCCAAATCATTAGGCGGGTGAGGCGATGCTGGCGTTCAAAATGTTTTTGGCTAATCATTTGCCCATTTGAAGTTATAGAGGGTTATGCTCTTTGTTTATGTTCTCTAATCAGCTGAGTAGGCTAAGTTCTCCAAAGTAAATACCCAAGTAAAGGTGCTTCTATCTGTTGGAAATATGTTCAACTACTTAACAGTGTAGAGGAGCGGAGGTGTCTTTAACATCAAGTCATTTGTACAGCTGGAGTTTCCATTTTTCACCACCCGCCTAATGATTTGGTAGGAACTTTAGGAGTACATTTGTTGCCCCTACAAAATGGTATCTCAACATTTGCCTAACCTTTTATTTGAGAGGTTACATATAAAATAAGTAACTTTAGATTGAAATATCTGCAAAAGAGTATGAATCGTTAATTTTAGGCCCATATTCTGTTTTATCCACAGCTCCTTCGGGAATTGTCTTAGCTCAAGTCTTGAGTAAGTTTCAGGACTGGATAAATGATGTGTATTTTAAAAAGATCTTTATTTTAAGATTCGGCGAAGATCATTCTAGAGTATGAACAAGAATTCCCTTTTCTTCGTGGCCCTAATCGGTTTGGGTTCTTTGTTGTGGCAGGTAAGTAATAAAAAACCTTGTAATTACAGAAAGTACATTTAAAACTTCAATGATTATTTTTTAGATTTTTTTAAATTTATTACATTTAGTATAGTTAATTTTTTGATATCAAAGATTTAACAAATATTACTAGTTTTACGGCCTATGCACTCTCCTGTAGTGTCAAATAAGATTTTTAAGAGTGGCCTTTGTTTTTTTCGTATTGACTATATCTTATACAGGGTGTCCCGTAAGTAAGTACAATAACTTTGGGAATAGGTTCTATTGATCAAAATAAAAAGAAAATCAAGAATAACATTTTTTCTAAGAACGCCTTGTTACCGAGATATCTGCCATTTTGTATTTTTTCATTAAACATTCATATCTCAAAAACCATTAGAGATAACTTTATGAAACTTGGTATAGTGTTTAAGGTAGAAATAAAATAATTGCAAAACATTTTCGTTAAAAACTTTTTCCGTTTAAAAATGGCGACCATTTTAATTTTTCAAACTAAAATTACTAAAAAAACAGCTGATTTTATGGAAAAAAGACAAATGAAAACTTTCTTTTAGTATTTTTAATTTTTTATCAAACGACACCAAGTTCAGAAGGGCCGGACGATAAATAGCTGAGAAATAACGATTTTTAGTTGTACTGGCCAGGCGCACCCTGACAGCTTCTCCTCATTGTCTACGACAATCAGCTGATTAACCTGCCTACATACATGGCTCCATTGTTGGTTACATAATTTTTTTCTACCTTTTTCACAATTTTTATTTTTATTTATTTCATTTTAGCGAATTTCCCCTATAGGGAAGAAGTTATTACCGTATGTCTCATGGTAAGATCTAAGCCAGGGACCACTATACCTTTTCGTTTTGGGGCCCCCAGAAGCCAAAAACTCTATTCGTTCAAAATGTTATGTATATAATATATATATATATATATATTATATAATATATATATGTAGATATATATATATATATATATATATTATATATATATCTACATATATATATGTCTGTGAGCACGATAGCGCTCGCAAAAATGGTCCGATTGGAATGAAATTTGGCACAGACGTGTAAAGTAATCATTATTCGGACGAGTTTGTAAACCAGCCTGATCGGACCATTGTAAGGGGGGGTAAAGGGGGATAAACCCCCCAAAATATGTTTTTTGAGTTTTTTACATAGAAAAATAAAATTTATCTAATTTTTGTTGGCACCATTGAATTTAGCTCGAAAAAACAAACAATTTAGTATGTTGAATCATTGCTCCATGTCCATTGGTTGCCGAGATATTGAAGGTGGTAAACACAGTACGTTGTCCCAATGTTAACCTTATGAGAAATAAGTAAAATTCTAAATATCGCTTATTTGTCAACATATCTTGATAAAACTTGGTAAATAGCTTCTTCTAGTACAGATCCACTAAATATTGAATTGAAACCACCCTGTTTTAATATACCTGTAGCAGCAAACCTGCATACTCATTCCCCATGTTATTCTTATGGAGCTTACCAAAACATGTCAAATCTCGCTATATTGGATTAAAATATGTTGTTTTGCAGTTGAAATTCGCTGAGTATGCAGGTCTGCTGCAACGGGAGTATATTTTATTTATTTTTATAATTACTTCACAATAAATTAAAATTTATCATAAAAAAAGGGTTCAATCACTGATTTTGTTTCCAAAGTAACAAAAAGTGCCAACAAAATAGCAAAACATAATGTTACGAACAATGGAGCCATGTTTGCAGGTTAATCAGCTGATTGTCGCAGACAATGAGGAGAAGCTGTCAGGGTGCGTCTGGCCAGTACAACTAAAAATCGTTTTTCTCAGCTATTTATTGTCCGATCCTTCTAAACTTGGTGTCGTTTGATATAAAATTAAAAATACTAAAAAAAGTGTTCTTGTATTTTTTCCATAAAATCAGCTGTTTTTTAGTCATTTTTGTTTGAAAAATTAAAATGGCTGCCATTTTAAAACGGAAAAAATTTGTTAACGAAAATGTTTTTGCAATTATTTTATTCCTACCTTAAATCCTATACCAAGTTTCATAAAGTTATCTTTAATGGTTTTTGAGATATGAATGTTTAATGAAAAAATACAAAATGGCAGATATCTCGGTAACAAGGTGTTTTTAGAAAAAATAATATTCTTGATTTTCTTTTTATTTTGACCAATAGAACCTATTCCCAAAGTTTTTGTACTTACTTACGGGACACCCTGTGTATTGGGGGGAAATACTGAAAAGTAGGTACTCTAATCAAATAAAATGTCGCTGCCTTTCTTTGAACTTCATTGCGTTTCCTAGTAAACTTATTAAAACTAAAGTCAAAACATATCATGCTATTCGAGGTCACTAAGTCTAAACTCAAATATTACAAATAACATTGTTCTTTTTGTTGACAATCCCTTGTTATCAAAGAAAAAAAAATTTAAATCTTTAACAACTTTTCCCAGCAGAACTCGTCAAAACATATACAAAAAAAATCTCTGTTCCCTATATCAACAGTGCCTGTAATTAAAGCCCACGAAGACCGAAGTTTCAGGTTTGAGGATATGGAAGAACGTTCAGGATGGTCGGTGTTGTCAGGGTGAGGGGTGGTTTTCGAAAAATTTGATTATCTTAGAGTTTTTGAGAGAGCTTAGAAGAGAGTGGTCAGGGAGATAGAGGCTTTTTTAGAATTTTCAACGTTTTACAATTGTCCGAAACTACAAGTCTGTTAATATCAGGGGTGTATGTTTAACTTATTCTAAGCATGTACGTTTTTATCATCCGAGCTCCAAAATGAAGAGAAAGAAGTACATCAGAAATAATTATATCCAGGAGGGATTATTAGCTCCACAGATTGTTTCAGACAAATTGTTGTGTGGATATGGAAACTTTACTTTCAAAGTTTTAAGTTATGTGGATCGGGTAATACCCAGAGGGCATGTGAATGTAAAGGGTATTCACCCTATAAGCCCAGGTGAATACCCATAACGGGGTATTTGTGATTTGTATTAAATTTAGGGAAGATTGACTTGCTTTTTTTGCAATTCCCATGCTGTAAGGATGACAGAGTGACGTTAAAAATGTTTTCAAGTGACTTATTGGGTTTCCATGAACATTTTTCTACTTAGCACGATAGATACAAATTCCCAAGTCCCGGGTATTTATGATTGTCATAGTTCGGGTGTTAATTTTGTTTAATGTATTTCTTCAACTCCTTAGGATTTTTTTTAGGCATGCCACGTTTTAGCGAATTTCCCCTATAGGGAAGAAGCTATTACCGTAGGTCTCATGGTAAGACCTAAGCTCGGGACCACTATAACTTTTCGTTTTGGGGCCCCCAGAAGCAAAAAACACTATTCGTTCGAATTTTTATATATATATATATATATATATATATATATATATATATCTATGTGTCTGTTAGCACGATAGCGGCCGCAAAAATGGTCCGATCTTTATGAAATTTGGTACGGACATGTAAAGTGGTAATCAATTGGACGAGTTCGTGAACCAGCCCGATCGGACCACCGGAAGGGGGGGTAAAGGGGGATAAACCCCCCAAAAATGGGTTTTTTGAGTTTTTTACATAGAAAAATAAAATTTATCAAATTTTTGTGGGCACCATTGAATTCAGCTCAAAAAAACAAATAATTTAGTATTTTGAATCACTGCTCTATGCCCATTGGTTACCGAGATATTGAAAGTAGTAAACACAGTACGTTGTTCCAATGTTAACCTTATGGGAAATAAGTAAAATTCTATATCTCGCTTATTTCTCAACATATCTTGATAAAACTTGGTAAATGGCTTCTTCTAGTTCAGATCTACTAAATATTGAATTAAAACCATCCAGTTTTAATATACCTGTAGCAGCAAACCTGCATACTCATTTCCCATGTTATTCTTATGGAGCTTAACAAAACATGTCAAATCTTGCTATGTTTGCTTGAAATACGTTGTTTTGCATTTGAAATTCGCTGAGTATGCAGGTCTGCTGCAACGGGGGTATTTATCACTTTAAGAGTATAATAAAATATTACAATCAATAGCAGTAACTTTCAGTGAAGTAGGGAGTAAGATTATCAGGGGTAAATTCAATTAATCTTATTACACGACTAAAAATTAAGATAAAAAAGATTACAACATGTATTTAATAGTCAAAATTCTTAAGTAAGCCTATTTAGATATTCTGGGTATTAATTCAAACATATTTTGTATTTAGAAATTTAGGGTGTTAATTTAACATATTTTGTATTTAAGTTATTGATAGCATTTTAATTACTCTTTGCTGAAATAGCCACGGGCTGGGCTTTCTAAATAGTTCATTCAATTTACCTTTCTTGTTTTCATTAATAAAAATACCTAATTTTAGGTATTAAAAATGTTCATTGAAACAATGGTAAAAAATAATAGTGTTACATTTAGAACTCCATACAATCACAAAAACTTTTTCACAATGAAAACCAATTAATTTTGTGCATTTTTGAAATACCCGAAATACCCGGGTATTTTGGGTATTCATGGATTTTGGGTGTTTACCCGGGTAAATATCCAGGATATTTATCCTAACTTTTACCTAGACGGGTCAGGCCCGTTTTTAACCCTCTTGGCGCTATGGGTGTATTAAACTAGTGCGCCCCCCCCCGACCCATAAGGCCTTTTTTACAATAAGCGATCGGCTGCGGCATCGCGTTGCCAATCCCTGTTTTTTTGTTAAGACACTGTCTCCGGGTCACCATAAGTTAACATGCACAATCGCCACATTTGAAGTATTATTCATATTTTGTGTCAGGACGCAGACCTGTCACCGCACGACCGTGACCGGTCGCCTAATGTATTTTGTGTCTTTCTACGCCAGTGGCATTTTTTAACATTTTGATCGGGAACGGTAGTCTACCTTAGTACCTTAGTCTTTGCCAGTTTTGGTTCGGGAGGGATTTCTCCCTTAACTCCACCTTAAATTGGTGAGTCTTTCCATTATCCACCACCTATGGACCCGCCGTGTCCCGGACTGGCAACCGGCAACCGTAAAACTGCAGATGAACTGTAGACATTGCATTGTAATCTATTATACATAATAGCCTAACGTTGCGAGCAAGCGTGCGTACGTGCGCCCTCACAACAGTTCCAAAGTCAAACTCTCAGACAATGCCCCCACTCGTCTAAGTTTTACTTCTCTTAATGTTACTTTTATGCAAGAACAATATTGTGCATATGCCAATATATATACAAGGGGCGGGTGGCTTGGTGGCAGCGGTGGGGAGGAGGAGAGGGCAAATTTACACGAGGCGTCAAGGGCGCAAGCGCCCTCTCAACAGTTCTGAGGTCGAACTCAATCGACGTCGACGTCGTCCGTTTATTTTTTTCTTCCGCCCTCTTTCCGCCCCTAAACCCTGGCGCCCCTGGGCATGTGCCCATTGTGCCCAGTTATGGAATCGGGCCTGAGCCGGTTATTTTATATCACTAACTATGACAGTAGAAAAGTAATATAATCATTTCAACAGTCAGTTGCAGGGGCAGCGAGGTGCACAGATGGGGCCTACAAAAGAGACTCTGCCTCCTGTGACCACTATTTCATGTGCGACCATAGGAAATGGATAAAGTTCTCTTGCGGCCCTGGAACATGGTTTAATCCCAACTACAACATATGCGATTGGCCTTACAATGTGAATTGTGGCGAGAGCCAAGAAGGAGAGGATTCTGGAGGTGAAATTGGACCTGGAAAAGATGATACACTGCTGGGTGCGGGGCAGATTGATATAAGAATGTTATAATACGCATGACTTCAACAAACTCACTTGGGTTTGGGTATCTAGTACATATAAATTTACTAAACCAATTAAAGTGTAAAGGCTAAACTTAATATTTTTCATTTTTATAAGCAGTTCACACTGATAAAAATAAAGTTTTTATTTAAGTAACAATTTTTTCATTAAAAATAACAAACTGATTCCTACAATATAACATAGAAGTGCCAAACACCAGAGAGCGTCCCACAACTGGGTTTGCTGGGCTCACAGTTGATTATTTTAAGTTTTTATAAGTTTACAAGTTTTACTTTCTCCCCCTATACATAATATATGGAAACACCCCCGTTGCAGCAGACCCTCTTACTCAGCGAATTTAAAATGCAAAATAAATATTTCAATCCAACAGAGATCCAAGTGAGATATAATTATATGCTTTTGTAAGCTCGATAAGAATAACATTGGGAATAAGTATGCAGGTTTGCTGCAACAGGTATGTTAGAACTTGTAGTTTTCTACAATAATTAGTAGATCTGAACTAAAAGAAGCCATATACCAAGTTTTATCAAGATATATTAAGAAATAAGGGAAATATAGGTTTTTTATTTCCCATAAGGATAACACAGCATAGGGAATGAGTATGAAGCTCTGCCATAGAGTAATAATGAACTTCGTAAAGAGATGGCACTCCCATGTTAACTCGGTGGTAAGGGAACAGCAGCGCTATCTGAATAAAGTGCTACGAACTAAAAAGATCGATGCGATATATCGATGGTCGTCGATGCGACATATCGATCGTCGTCGATGCGACATATCGATCGTCGTCGATGCGACATATCGATCGTCATTGTCTGCTTTGTTTATATTTTTGTTTTCTTAATTTGTTTGCTAGACTTTCAATTTTAATGACTTTACCGGTTTGTTTAGATTAAGTGCGTTTGCCGCTAGTGCAAGTTGTTTCGCGAAATACTGTACTGAGTGATTCTTATTGTGCTTAAAGCAATTGATAGAAAATAAATATGTAGTTAATTTTTATTAAGTGCTTTTATGTAAACATCTACGTATTTATTTTCCATCAATAGCTTTAAGCACAACATGAATCACGCAGTACAGTATTTCGCGAAACAACTTACCCTAGAACAACTTTCTGCAAACGTACTTTAGGTATTTTCCCACACTCAAATTAATTCCAAATCGTTATGGTTGTGTACACGTCGCGTCGTGACAGAAAATCAGGGGAACGGAACGGGAAGTTAGCAGATCGTTATTGTCGTTCTGATTGGCTGAATCAGTGAAGAAGAAGAAAGTCATGTTTTTACAACGCCATCTGAATAAAGTGCATCGAATAAACCGCTCCAATAAGCTTACCACTTGGCTCCATTTAAGTGGTAAGCTTATTGGAGCGGGTTAGTTCGAAGCACTTTAGTTAGATGTCGTTGTAAAAACATGGTTTTCTTCTTCTTCACTGAATCAGCCAATCAACACCATGATAACAATCTGCTAACTTCCTATTCCGTTTCCTCTGATTTTCTGTCACGACGCAACGTGTACACAACCATAACGAGTTGGAATTAATTTGAGTGTGGGAAAATACCTAAAGTACGTTTGCCACTAGTGTAACTTGTTTCGCGAAATACTGTACTGCGTGATTCTTATTGTGCTTAAAGCGATTGATGGAAAATAAATATGTAGATGTTTACCTAAAAGCACTTAATAAAAATTATCTAAGTTATCTTTTATTAAGTGCTTTTATGTAAACTTCTACGTATTTATTTTCTATCAATCGCTTTAAGCACAATAAGAATCACTCAGTACAGTATTTCGCGAAACAACTTGCACTAGCGGCAAACGTACTTAATCAATTTAATCTAAACAAATCGGTAAAGTCATTAAAATTGAAAGTCTAGCAAACAAAACAAGAAAACGAAAATATAAATATAAACAAAGCAGACGACAACGATCGATATGTCGCATCGATGACCATCGATATATCGCATCGATCTTTTTAGTTCGTAGCACTTTTATCAGACAGCGCTGCTGTTCCCTTACCACCGAGTTCATGGAAGTGCCAACTCTTTACGAAGTTCATTATTACTCTATGGCTCTGCTGCTAGAAAAATGGAAATATCGAAGATTTTAGACTATTACACATTAGATCTCATCTAAATAAAGCCAGAAACCAGTTTTATTATGATATGTTGAGATATAAGCGAGATATATAATTTGACTTTTTTCTCTTAACGTTAACATTGGGACAATGTACTATGTTCATCACACTCAGTATCTCGGTAACTAGCTCAGGGGTGCCCACAGGGGGGGGTCATGACGCAAACTGCGTCACTGAAATTTCTGGGGGGGGTGAAAAATAGTACTTTTTCGCCAGCCTGGGGGGGCATCATGAAACAATTAAAAAACGTGAAATTAATAAATTCAATTTAAGTATTAAATTAAAACCCATATTTCTAGAACTTTGGATGTATGCGTATAAACGTAGTGTGGGCTCTGGGCAGTGGGCAGTGACAATGTAAGTTTGGTAACGTTGAGCTAGTGGTTGCTATGGTAACGAGACTCGCGCGGTGGCGCGATGTACTCGTAGTTCGGAGAATTTCGGCGCATGCGTTCACTCCCACCCCTTCGATCTTGTGTCAGTTGCAGTTGTCACTGTCTGTCACTCTGTCAGTGGTTACTGGTTACGTTAGTTCTTGCTATCCGATACACCTGACACCTGCGTGTTTTGTGACTTTCGAGTATCATAGATGTTTTAAAATATTTAGTTTGTGGTTTAGGACTACAGTATTTTATTGTAAGATGTAATCACGGTGAAATGCATCGGGCTTTATCACAACACATTTGTTTTTTGCTTATAATTTAGATATTTAAAATGCCTGAAAACCAAAAACTATTAATATGTAAGTGTTGGAACCTATGTGTAACGCTAAAGTGCGCCACGATAAGTGTACACAGCACTGCAAAAAGAAACATGTGTACAAAACTAAGAATGGCTTGAATATAAATTTTTAAATAATCGAGGAAAAGGAAATGGGCGAGTCCGCTTGGAAACCCTTTGATAGGAAAAACTGATAAAGAATAAAATATACATATATAATGAACATTGTTTGTTAAAAATAAACCAGTGTTTATGTATACAATAAATTTATCTTCTGAATCCTAATATCTCGGATGTGGGGAGGGGGTTGGTCGCAGTTAAGGGGGGGGGGGTAGTCATTGGCCCGGGGGGGGGGTGAGTCATTGCCCCAGGGGGGGTGGGCACCTCTGACTAGCACTAGCTGACAAAGAACAATGATTCAAAATACCAAATTATCTGTTTTTTTTAAGCTGAACTCAACGGTCTAAACCAAAATAAGATGGCATTAATTTAAAAAAAAATTCAAAAAACCAATTTTTTGGGGTTTCCCCCCCATTAACCCCTTTCTGATGGTGCGATCGGGCTGGTTTTCAAACTCATCTGAATCATCATTACTTTACATGCCTGTGTCAAATTTCATTCCGATCAGACCATTTTTGCGAGTGCTATTGTGCTGACAGACACACACACACACACACACACACACACACACACAAATTTTATATATATAAATTTTAACGAATGGTGTTTTTGGTATCTGGAGGCCCCAAAATGAATTGGTCTCGGGCTTAGGTCTTACCATGAGACCTACGGTAATAGCTTCTTCCCTATAGGGGAAATTCGCTAAAAGTATTATTTTCGTCAACATTTTTGGATTTGAGTTGTTAGAGGAAATATTTTGTTTTAGTGCTTCCCGGATGTATGTGTGGAAGCATGTAAACAGATCTAGAGATGAGACCAATGGTCGGATTTTCATTAATTTAGAATGTAGATACTAAAACACGATATCTCCAATTTTTTAATTTTTCAGGGTATTTACTCCATGAAAACGACAAAAACCCCAAATCTTTCAGAAACGGCTCTAACAATTTTGATGATAATTTCATGGTTTGTAAAAACGAAAATGGCTTTTTTCATGGCAACTAACTAACAGCGAAATGACACCTAACGAATTTTCACTGCAAAAATTAACTAGAATTTACTATTTTGCTCAACCATTTTCAAAAATATCCGGGGGGCCTCCGGACCCCTGCTATTCTTGGAGAGTATGGAATACCCCCCAAACCCCCCGGTGTGCCTCCTCCTATGAGAGCATATTGGTTAGTTGTCCCGAATGACCCTTTGAAAATATGGCAGCCTATTCATAGTACACATCATGAGATCCCAAGCTTTAATTTGATCCCGAGATCAAGAGTCTACGACATGTAGTTTTGGCTGTAGTCCGAAACATATCAACACGCTACTCACTTTTTATACATATATTTTTAAGTAGACAATATTGACAAATAAAGCGAACATAGCTCCCTTCCACTGAGTCACCTAAGTCCGTTTTGTAAATTTGAGAAGAACTGGGTTGGCCGGCATCATAACAATCGCTTTCTTGTCAATTTCAATCGGAACTTCCTGTTGCGGAGACAGTTCCACTCGGAAGTTCAGCACCACAGTCGTCAGTCCGACTTTCGCTTGGGTCTGCCCAAACCGCATTCCTAAAAAACATTTTTTTAAATATTGTTTTGAATCAAAAATATCAAAGTCTAATATTTAAATATATTAAAGTCCTTCTTTTTAATTTCAACAGTCAGTAATGTTTAGTTTAATAAAAATTTCTAATTGCAGTTTCAGCTTTGCTTTTATGGATTTTAACTTAAAAATTTGTTGAAAATATGCCAATATTTTTCTACTCCTGATTTTATAAAGTGGTTTTTTTAGTGGTTGATATTGTGGGTTAAATTAAGCTTTGATAACTGCATAAAATAGGGTGCTTTTTAAAAAAAAAAGCAACCCATTTTTAAGACTGAATAATGCACATAGATGAAATGAGTATTCGTTTTGATAATCTTTACATTTTATATAACCTGTTATTTAAGATTGATCACATTTTTAGCTTACACTATATCGTTCACTGTGAATCAGTTCTTAGAATTCACAGTCAACGATTACATGTTTAAACAATCCGCCATTGACATTTATACAAAGTTGTGCTCTCTCCATAAAATTCCTGAACACGTCTTGCAAAGTACCTCTTTGAATTTATTGTATTAAATTTGTTATGCTTGTTTTGAGGAGCTGTATATACTCTAAATAATTTGCGTAGGCCTTACTTTTATGTATCCCCAAAGCAAATAATATACTGGGGTCAAATCCAGGGATCTTAGGGGGAATAATCCTTCAATGTTAAAATAAAGTTTTTGGGTTGCGTTTGAAAAAAACACCCTGTATTAAGGACAATCTTGTTATACAACAGGAGGGTTATGGGTTTATTGTTCCTTGTTAATTTCAACTGTGATTAAATATTTTTAATAATTTATTTACTTTAAAATTCGATCATACACATTATAACTCATTCGATCATAACATTTTACATCACAATCTAAATCTAACTACTATAACTCTGGCACTAAGAAAATTAAATTTATAAAAATCAAGAAAAAGACGTTTGTGTCAGGTTTTTTGTTTCACATTTGACTATGAATAATTGATGAATATAAATAATTATAATTAATTAACTAATTATTAATAGACCTCCCATTCTTATTGCCCAGCTGTAGCTAATTTTGGGTGACCCAGAACTTTTGTTATAGTTTGATTAATACTAACAGAGTGTGCTTCTGTAACCCCTTTATTCAAGCCATTTAATTTAAAATTTTGTATCCTACGTTTCATAAATCAATAAATTATTGACTATTGTTTATTTTCTGTGCATCTAAATTATGTATTACCTCCTCCTGATACCTAAATTAATATGTGACATAGTAAAACTCTGTTGGTGATTCACTATAACTAGGAGCTCTTTTAATCCTGGGACACTCAAAACATGGTACACAATTTAAAATGCAATGGAAGGTCTGCTTCAGATTCAAAGTCAATGGTTTCACTAATTTCATATTTCAACCATATAATTTGGAATGATCCTTACTGGAAAACTTAAAAAAATTAATATCCCCATCTAGACTAACATTTTTTTTTTAATTGGGATTGTCAATTGTCAATTGGGATTGGGAATTGTGTGAAAATATTCTCTGTTAAACCATTCGCTTTTTTTCCAAACTGAAAACTATCTCACCAATGCAGTTTCTGGGGCCTTCTCCAAAAGGCATGAAGACGTAAGGATGTCTTCTCTTGACCTGCTCCTCGGTGAATCTGTCAGGGTCGAAGGTGTAAGGGTCGGGGTAGTACTGAGGGTCGTGGTGGAGCGAGAACAGCGGAATTGTCACCTTCGTCCCCCTCTCTATCACCAGGTCCGACCCCGGCAGTTGGTACGGCAGGGTACACACTCGGGACAGTGTCTGTCCTGTCCCATACAGGCGGAGTGTCTCTGGAAAATTGGTTATGTTTAATTGTCACCTTCGTCCCCCTCTCTACCACCAGGTCCGACCCCGGCAATTGGTACGGCAGGGTACACACTCGGGACAGTGTCTGTCCTGTCCCATACAGGCGGAGTGTCTCTGGAAAATTGGTTATGTTTAATTGTCACCTTCGTCCCCCTCTCTACCACCAGGTCCGACCCCGGCAGTTGGTACGGCAGGGTACACACTCGGGACAGTGTCTGTCCTGTCCCATACAGGCGGAGTGTCTCTGGAAAATTGGTTATGTTTAATTGTCACCTTCGTCCCCCTCTCTAGCACCAGGTCCGACCCCGGCAGTTGGTACGGCAGGGTACACACTCGGGACAGTGTCTGTCCTGTCCTGTACAGACGGAGTGTCTCTGGAAAATTGGTTATATTTAATTGTCACCTTTGTCCCCCTCTCTATCACCAGGTCCGACTCCGGCAGTTGGTACGGCAGGGTACACACTCGGGACAGTGTCTGTCCTGTCCCGTACAGACGGAGTGTCTCTGGAAAATTGGTTATATTTAATTGTCACCTTCGTCCCCCTCTCTATCACCAGGTCCGACTCCGGCAGTTGGTACGGCAGGGTACACACTCGGGACAGTGTCTGTCCTGTCCCATACAGACGGAGTGTCTCTGGAAAATTGGTTATATTTAATTGTCACCTTCGTCCCCCTCTCTATCACCAGGTCCGACTCCGGCAGTTGGTACGGCAGGGTACACACTCGGGACAGTGTCTGTCCTGTCCTGTACAGACGGAGTGTCTCTGGAAAATTGGTTATGTTTAATTGTCACCTTTGTCCCCCTCTCTATCACCAGGTCCGACTCCGGCAGTTGGTACGGCAGGGTACACACTCGGGACAGTGTCTGTCCTGTCCTGTACAGACGGAGTGTCTCTGGAAAATTGGTTATGTTTAATTGTCACCTTCGTCCCCCTCTCTATCACCAGGTCCGACCCCGGCAGTTGGTACGGCAGGGTACACACTCGGGACAGTGTCTGTCCTGTCCTGTACAGACGGAGTGTCTCTGGAAAATTGGTTATGTTTAATTGTCACCTTCGTCCCCCTCTCTATCACCAGGTCCGACCCCGGCAGTTGGTACGGCAGGGTACACACTCGGGACAGTGTCTGTCCTGTCCTGTACAGACGGAGTGTCTCTGGAAAATTGGTTATGTTTAATTGTTACCTTCGTCCCCCTCTCTATCACCAGGTCCGACCCTGGCAGTTGGTACGGCAGGGTACACACTCGGGACAGTGTCTGTCCTGTCCCGTACAGTCGGAGCGTCTTTTGAAAATTGATTATTCTTTAATTTTATAAATTGTGTTTTAAAAGCAGGATGAAAGTACTTGTTGGATTTATAAAAATAAAAAGCTGTGCTACCTTTTTCTTGGTTTATTCTGAAGACCCAATCACTTACAGAATAGAATACAGAGTGTGGATGTTTTGCTTATCTTTAGATTAGTGATAGCAGAATATAAAAGTGAATTTTGACTTGAAAGTATTTTGAGATAAACAGTAAACAGCAAGCTTTGACCAGAGACCTTTATTTTATAGCTCATTGTATTTTTTGGTTGAGAATGTCTGTTAATTGATGATTACTGACAAAGTCATTAATAAAATTAAAGCTGAATTAATAAAGATTTATTTTTTCTCCTACAGTATTTCAAATCCATAATCTAGTTAACTACTAAGTTACCTACTTAAACTTTATATGAATTAATCTCAGTAAAACTTAAATATACTGAAATTTTACTTAAAAAAAGTTGTTTTCTGTTGAAACAAAAGTTTAATATCTCAGAGCACAGAAAACATAGTGCAATGGTAAAAACTGTAACCTTTTGTAGAACTGTTTCGTAATACATAAAAAAACTTCATAAATGATATTAGACCAAGTAACATAAATAACACTTGTTATCATGTTAGTCTTGATGTTATTATTCAGATTTGCAAGAGTTGAATTTATGCAAACTATATTTTACAGAAACACATTTTTGTTTACAACAAAAAACGAAAATTTTCACAAGACAGCAGAGAAAGATAACACTATTATTTCTCAAAACAACAACAGCAAACACACCGTTGATAACCTGGTCCAGATAAGGTATCTCGGTCAGCAGCTGATACGACAGTTTCCCTCCGTTGCCGTCCGCGGCGTCTCTGACGTCTCTGTGGAGTCGCTCCTGGAGGTCGGGGCGTCTGGCGAGCTCGTAGAGGCAGAACGCCATCAGCGACGAGGCCGTCTCGAACCCAGCGATGAAGAACACGAAAGTCTGGGCAGCCATCTGCTGTAGCGTGAGGCCTACACAACGAGAGGGCCTCAGAACAAAGAGTTATCATGGTCTTGGGCTCAGGTCTTACCATGAGATTTACAATAACAGCTTCTTCCGTAGAGGGGGAATTCGCTAAAATATTGTACTCTTCTGTAATATGAGAGGGTACAAAAGTCCTTACCACTGTAAACTAATTTCATATATTTTTAGCGAATTTCCCCTATAGGGAAGAAGCTGTTACCGTAGTACTCATGGTAAGACCTAAGCCCGAGACCATGATAACTTTTCGTTTTGGGGCCCCCAGAAGCAAAAAACACTATTCGTTCATTTTCATAAATATATAAATATATATATATATATATATATATATATATATATATATGTGTGTCTTTAAGCACGATAACTCGCGTAAAAATGCTCCAATCTTAATGAAATTTGGCATGGATGTGTAAAGTAGTAATTATTCGGACGAGTTCGTAATTCAGCCCAATCCGACTACCGGAAGGGGGGGTAAAGAGGGGTAAACCCCCCAAAAATGGGTTTTTTGAGTTTTTTACATAGAAAAATAAAAATAATCCAATTTTTGTTGGCACTATTGAATTCAGCTCAAAAAAAACAAACAAATTAGTATTTTGAATCACTGCTCTATGTCCATTGGTTACCGAGATATTGAAAGTGGTAAACACAGTACGTTGTCCCAATGTTAACCTTATGGGAAATAAGTCAAATTCTATATCTCGCTTATTTCTCAACACATCTTGATAAAACTTGGTAAGTGGCTTCTTCTAGTTCAGATCTACTAAATATTGAATTAAAACCACCCAGTTTTAATATACCCGTAGCAGCAAACCTGCATACTCATTCCCCATGTTTTTCTTATGGAGCTTTCAAAAACCTGTAAAATTTCGCTATGTTGGATTGAAATATGTTGTTTTGTACTGGAAATTCGCTGAGTGTGCAGGTCTGCTGCAACGGGGGTATTTTAGTTTTTCCAAAACCTAGGTAGTTGGTTTTTTCTGGGCAGATTTAAGTTGTACCTTTGACTATTAATAGTCAACGGTTGTACTCTTCAAAAATGTAACCTAAGGGCTGCATATTTGGTGCACAAGGTAAATAAAATCATTCAGTTTAAAATGAACATTATTAATAAAAATATGGCTTATTTTTTTAAACATTGTTTATTCAAAAGATATATTTAAACATTTTTTAAATTTATCAATAATGCCAAAAGTTGGGGTGCGGCACCTTCCCCAACAATGTTACTCTAGTGAATTCTAGTGCATTTATAAATGTATTTTTATGGACTAATAAACTTATTTATAACCGTTCAACATCGATTTATCTAACCTTATGGTCTTAAACAAACATTTAAAAAAGTTATAAAGAGGAATTTAATTTTCCTTTCCATTACTCTAACATACAAAAATAAAGTATTTCACTTACCTCCAGAGGATGTCTCATCAGTTTTTTCCCTATTCGAAATTCCATTTTCATCTCCTGAAGTTTTCCCATGTTTCTCTCCCATCAGTAAGTCTAGGAAGTCGTTTCTCCTGATGTTGTTTTTCTGCCGGTACTCAATCGTGTCTTTGATAAGGTTGGTGATGAAATCTCTGGTTTCAGGCCTCACCAAGTTAACCCGAAGCAGTTTAAGTATTCCTGGGAAAAATATCAGGAAGATCCGTCTGATGTAACGTAACTTATTTGTCTTCATTGTCCCTCCGAAAATACGATAAAACTCAGTATTCTTATCGGTAATAGAATTGGTCTCAATTCCTAAAGCGCAAGAAGCTATTATTTCTAATGTGAACCTTGCAAGCAAGTTTTTTGCATCAATGGTGTTGTCCTTTTGTATTTCTCTTTCGATTTGTTCCTTCAATGTTTCGCTGCATTTTTCCATCAGTTGAAACATTAGCTTCATCTTTCCAGATGTAAAAGTCGGTGTTAGCTTTGACCGCATATCTTTCCATTCTTGCCCTTCCAAGGAGAGTAAATGTTTTATTATGTACTCTTTCGGGTTGCTTATCAACACAGGTCTGTCCATAAAGTGCTGGAAATCTTTCACCATAATTTTCTTGATCAATTCAGGATCTTTCACTACTAAAGCTGGTTTTCTGAACTCAATTATCCCGTAGTAGCGTTCGTTGGGGAATTCTTTGTAAATGTTATCATGTGCTTTACCTTGGAAAGTTCTAGCTAGAACAATTTCTTTTGTCGATCCAAAGGGGAATTCAGGTTTTTTGTATGGCACTCCCTTCTTCTCCCAGTAGTCATAATTTTTTGTGAGGTACCAGTAAAAAGACCATAGAACTAAAATAAAAATATATAATATTTCTGTTGATGAGTTTTCCAGTATCAAACCCATTCCACCTGTAAAATAAAATAAATTTAGTTTTTAAAAACTAAATTATTTTCATAAATAAAATTGTTGCATCTTATTCAAGGCATTATGTTTGTACAAAAATATAAGCATCTTTGCACTATACACCCTGAATGATAAGAAACAGTACATTTTGATTTAAAATTAATTAATCTCAAAAATACTATTTGGTGCACTTATTTTATTTTTCATTAATAATTATGCAAATATAATTAATTTAATCTTTCACTCCCATTGCCAAATAAAATATATTCTCAAATTAGTTATTAGTTAAGAGAAAGCCAATTAGTTATGAAGAGTGGAGTTCTAGTTCAGTCATAATCTAAGAAGATAAAATAGCCTTACACTGAAGGAACAACACATAGTTAAAAACATTTATACATAACTTTGTAGTCTTAACAGCGCTTATTTTGAATACCATTAATTTTTACAGTAATTTACATAGGATCTATGGATCTCAATTAAATTGTAACCTAAAAAAACCATACAAAAATTCATATGAATCTCTACGAGAAAAATAAATATTATAACAACCAATGATGTTGTGGGACCAAATAAATGGGTTAAAAATAGATATAAACTTATTCACTGAAAATTACTTCACTGAAAATATTAGTAAACTTATCTGGACATGAGATCCACTTAGTGTCTCACTCCGCTTACTGTGTGGGTCTCACTCTAAATTGGACCACTTGAGAGGATTGCCCTCTACACTGATAAGCAGCAGGCAGATATTCGACTTAACAACAACAATAAACATTATCTCGTACTTTCAGCCTTCTATCTCATTCTGTCTTAAATTCTTGCAAATATTTGCTGAGTGCTGAGGCATTGTGGTTTATTTTTTTTCACTAACTTAAACTAATGTTTTAATCTGGTTTAAGAAGTAGTAGAAGAGAAGGGCCATTTTATATTTTTAATTGCGTAGGTACATTTACTTGATTGTATAACCACTTTTATTAGTACAGTTTATAGTTATTTTATATCATGACCTATTTCAAGATCTTGGCTGGTACTAGGTGACATGTCTCAGAAATTTAAAATGATTACAATCTTTATGTTTCAAATTGAAAAAGACATTGGCAAAAAACAAGAAATTTTAACTAAACATTTTAGAATGAGTTACGGTACTTTAAAAATCAAAATAATTCTTTGATTTGATTTAAACCAACCTACAGTTAATTTTAAAACAATTTCTTCAATTTATTAAAAATAATTTCAAGCTTGCAGGCATAAGGCTTTAAAGTTGTTTGAATTTTGCATTAACGTTAACTTGGCTTTTAAAATCCCAGGATATTATATTTCCCATAAAGTTTAAGATTAAAATTAATTTAACGCTATTTCATAGTAGCAAGGTTTCATAATGTTCATAAGTAGTTTTTTTAACAAGTATAATAATAGTAATAATAGATATTTAAAAAAGTTCAGCTATATTTTATTAAATAAACATTTTAGCTGGTTCATTGCGTAAAGTTTTCTTAATTTCCAGTTAAAGTATTCTTAATTAATTGTTAACAATAGCTGTTTCAAAACGTCCAGATTTTTAAAATTCGATGTCTAATCTTCGCTCCACTCCAATATTTATGATATTTTTTTAATTGAAATTTTTACATTAACAATTAACAAACCTGGACGTTTTGAAACATTCTTTATGAATTAACTCTTTACAATTATAACCTGATCATTTCGAAAGAAATGTTATTAATAGTTTTAGAATGACGAGCCTCTACGTATATAAACGTGTTATGAACTAGCTAAAATACCGGGTGTCCGTAAAAGAACTCCCTACTTTTGATGTCCTCTCAATTGTAAATTATAAATCATATTGACTCAAATTATATATCAAATGATAGGTAAACTCACCAAGTTTTTGTTACAAGTCACAAATTTTTGATAAATGTCACTTTGGGTTCATGGCAAACATAAAACAAAAAATCAAATTTTCTCTGTCAACAGTAGTGCATTAAAAATCACGTTTTAATGAGTTTTTTTTCAGGTTTAACAGTTATCTTAAAACTGGATATCCTACAGAAACCTCTCAGTTTATGTTTAAAACCTGTTAATTTCACCGAAAACTTGGTGATTTTCCCTTTATTTTGGTAAAAGTCAAAATTTTGGGTTTTTCCAACTTAAGCAGTATAGCACACAAAACACGAAAATAAACCAATTTGTTCATTTCCAAAACTCATTTCTCAGGACCCAGAAAGCTACAAACCTGCACAAACACCCAAACTGTAAAGATAAATTAATTTTATTTTATGTTGTAAACTCAGAGGTTTCTATAGGATGCATAGTTTCCAAAATAACTGTTAAATCTAAACAAAAGTACTCATCAAAACGTGAATTTTAATCACTGATACTGGTGCACAGGGATATGTGCTTTGTTTGTTTTATATTTGCCATGAGCCCAAAGTGACATTCATAAAAAAATTGTGGCTTACAAGAAAAACTTGGAGAGTTTACCAATCATTTTATATATAATTTGAGTCAGTATGATTTATAAATTACAATTTAGAGATCATCAAGATCAGGGAGTTCTTTTACGGACACCCGGTATTTATTACATAAATTTTAACCTTGACGTTTTGAAACAGTTATTTGTAATCGAAATTAAACTTCCTTGGATAATGTTATGAAACTTTGATACTATTAAATAGCGTTTATTGAATTTTGACATGGGCGTTTTGAAACTATAAAATCTATAGTTTATGAACTCCTATGGAATAACATAGATAAAGGGATATAAAGGGATCCCTTTATCTATGGGAATAGTTTATTAGACGTTATATATGGAATTGTTTTCTTAGTAGTAAAAAAATGCCCGGACAATATGAACTTGTGCCATAAAATCGAAATCTAAACTATTTAAAATATCTAATTTTACTAATTTTTAATAAAGTAATTAGACATGTTAGGTTAAAATACAAAGGCAGTACTGCGGCCCGGTCTTATAAAGGTGTTAAGGCCACTTTTATATTTCTCACTTATTCAAATAACTATAGCAGTTGCCCCCGGCCGTGGCTTCGCTCACGATAAAAATTACAGCCGATATTACTTCTGCTCTTTGAAAAATTGTAGTATTCACAGCACAGCTGTTTACAATTCAGCATTTGAATTTTTAAATCCTTATAAAATGTAAACATTGAAGCTAAAGACGTTCACGGGGCGTAGCCCGAGGGGATTTTAAGGAAGTGAAATAGGCCTATGTCCTTTTCTGAGAAGGAACTTTGAGTTCCCCACAACAGTAAAGTGTGGGCTAAATTAGTTTTCCTGATATATTGGTTCTATTCCTGCAAAATTTCAGCTCAGGTGGTCCAGTATTTTTCACGTGGTTGAAAGAAGGATATTCATACGAACATCCATACTTTCACACTTGTAATATTAAGTAGGATGTAATTAAATGAGTTATGGAATCTGGACGACTAAATCTGGACATTTTAAAAAGTACCAATTTTTGACACTTGAAATTCGCTAAGGTTCAAGTTTGATGTGAGGGGGATATCATATTATTACTACTTTTATAGGATTAGATTATAAACACATGAACAATTTGTGATTAATTATTATTGCTATATAGCACTGGGTTTTTACTCTATGGTTGACATTTGTTTCCTTTTCCGTTTGCCGCCTCCTAATAATACATAACCGTATATTTTTCTCATCGCTTCCGCCATATTTTGTGAATTTTAAAGCTAAGCTGAAAAGTGGATGATTATTTGCGTTACCCACGTAAGTTTACCGTAAGTTAAACAAAGTGTTGTTATAAAATCGGCCGACGATTCGAGAAACTTTTCAATTTATTGGTATAGATTCTCAAAATGGAGAGCCTGGAGGAGGAGAAAGTGTTATTCCCCACTGAAGCTGAAGTCAAATCGTACTTTCCTGATGAAGTCTGGAATGCTATGTCCGAGTACGAAAGAAAAACTTACCAGAACCTGTTACATAACTACAATGTTATGAGATTCTTAGGTAAACCCTACTTGTTTTTAAATTAAAAATACATTTAATTTAGGTCTAGATCAGATTAGGGGTTTTTAGCCTAGGCCTGTCTACACATGCTCAACACTGTTCGCAGGCGGCTCGTGGCTTGAAATCTCAAAAGGCCTGGACTACCCTTATTTACACACTGAACTAATAATAACTTAGGTGTATAGGCCACACTAGGCATCATGAAATTATGACTAGATAATCTAAAACAGCGATTAGGCCTAATTTTCTCTCAAGTAAAGATCATTTCAGAAAGAGGCACCTGTTATCGCAATTTTGTGATGCCCATAGGTCAGTTCCAGTTTCCTGTCCATCCCAACCCTAAGTTACCCAAGTAACCTCAACAAACTTGGAGGTCGGCGAAAATCAGGGTTTGTTGGGCGGAAAGTCCAACGAGCCTAATTGTAATATGGGTATTGTGATTAATGTATCATTTATCATCATTAGTTTCATCATTGTTTCATGTTTGAGTTAACTTATCTCGTTTGACACCTAGAAGCATCGGTCCACCCAAAGCATGTATCGATTTTGGGTAATTAATGTTTAATTGTAATTGCGTCATACCTACGTAAGTCTTTATTTCAGTTTTCTTTCGATAAATCGATATTGGCTGACTTCTGTCACATCGATATTTGGCTGGATAACAATTTTCCTTATCAAAAGAGCACGGCTGTCAGCAAACGTGTCGCCTGCTGCGCACACGTGTCGCATACTGTCGCCTGTCGCTGTGTTACTTCATTGCCAAAAGGCGACAACCAGTTCCGAATTAAGAATTGATAACTTACATCAATTTCTTAGGTAGGCCCAGGCCTTCGACAACTGTTATCAATAAATTTTTGTTATTGACAATCGAGTCAGTATTATTGTATCATTAGACTTCATTTCATAAACGTTTTATGTGAATAATTAGGCCTAAGTTATTTTAGAAATATGATGTGAGTTTTCCCCACCCAAAACCCAGGATATCCCACCTTCTTAACCCCTATATATATAGAGTGATTAATTATAACAGGAAGAGCCAGGTATGTATGGGATTACATTGAAACAATCTGAGATTACGTGCGAGACGCTAACCTTTTTAACCTTTTTTTTAGAGGCAACCGAGTGGTGCCTCTAACAGCCATTTCAAAATGAGATCTATCAGCTAAGTTAGCCTATATTTGTTAACCCCTTTTGTATATTTTAACTTACGCTACTTTTACACAGTTTCAAAGTCATCTATAAATCTTTGAGCCTCTTGTAAGTGTTGAGTTCCCAAACCAAAGTTCTTTTATTAGGCTAGACATGAAAATGCAATCTATTTTGGCCAACCTATATAATTTTATTTCACCACTTTTTGACCGACCTATTTTATTTCACATTTAAAATTTTTGTTTGATATTTATTGATAATAAAAGTTTGAGAGTATTTTTTTGAACATGATCTGACTAAAACGCATTCATGACATTGTGTAACTTTTGTGGCTGTAACATTCAGGGGTGTATTGTCTCTCTTTTTAAAGTTCTGGTCAAATCATTAAGCTTAGGCGGGTGGTGAAAAATGGAAACTCCAGCTCAGGCCCCCCACATAATTTCATGGGCCCCGTTGCTAAGAGTCATGATGGGCCCCCCTTCAATCGGGGGGGTTCGGACGGGGCCGGCGACATGATTTCTGGCTCGTCAAAGTGATGACCTTTTTTTTTTAGCTCACGCGTGTGCTTTTCACCCCTTTATTGCCGTTTCGGACCCGGTTTTGCCTGTTTTATTCGCCTTTTTATTTTTTACCCATCCTTGCGGGCCCCCCTCAGCTCACGGGCCCCAGTTTTTATCGTGAGCAAAGCCACGGGTAACTGCTAGTAGTTAAGTAGTTGAACATTTTTCTAACAGATATAAGCACATTTACTTGGGTATGTTTGGAGAACTTACTCAGCTGATTTGGAGAACATAAACAAAGAGCATAACTGTCTATATCTTCAGATGGGTAAATAATTGGGCAAAAACATATTTTGAACGCCAGCAGTGCACTCACTCACCCGTCTAATGATTTGGCCGGAACACTAGGCTAGTTTTACCTGACGAGAGCTATTGCAATATAATGTTTATTACAGAATGGTTACCATAATGAAAGTCTTATTTGTCTCTTAATTGTCTTGTTTAAAGTTCATGTTCATATAAACAGTAATTGACCTTTTGAATCTTTAGTGACAGCAGTGCTAACCTGCAAACTTACTAATATTCTTTTGAATCTGGTATTTCAAGGTCGTATTTAATATAGGCTTGTGAATGCAGAATTCACATATGAACTGGGGATATAAAAACCTTTAAATCAATATGTGTTTAATAAAGGTTACATAAGTAAATCAGATTCTTAATAGTTTAATTGTTGATGTATTATATTTCAGATCTGAGACCAGTGAAGCCCTCATTTATGACATTGTATCAAAAAAAGGCTAACAAGAGAAAAGTTCCCAGCAACCCTTGTCCAGTCCCTGTCAAAAAGTTTCAGCCACCTATAGAAAAGCCACCAAAGAAAGTACAGCACACAAAGGTAACCTGAAGTGTTTTTTTTTTTTTTTTTTACTAGGCTGATTTGTTAATTTTTCTTTCACTAGGCCACCTACTTTCAAGATGAATAGAAAAAATGCTTATGTTTCACCTCATTTACACTACAAAAGTTTGTGTCGCAATATTTAACTGAGATTTTTCTTGCAACATAAACATTTCTGCGAGATATTTGTGCAATGCATCTTTTTTTGGCAACCTTTAATGGTCAGTCATTAAGCAAAGCCTCATTAAACTTCTCAAAATAATGTGTAACTTGACATTAATTTGGAAATTAGAGACTTGTACCTACAAGCTCTAATAAACTAATTTGTATCAAATTTTCCCTGGTGGGCTCATTTGATACACAGGTGAAATTACTGTCACATCATGCTGTCTTTGTCGAGGGGAGTGAATTTCGTTTTTGGATTGGGAATTTTGAATAACACGAATCATAAACGACCATCCATTAGAATTATATCCTATATCTTAACTATGACTAAAACTATGATCAAACTAATCTATTGATTCATTTACTATCCTCGGGCTTACAAACTAAAGTGAATTCAATGGTTATTCACATTTAATATCAATATAAACTCATTGCAACTAAAGGGAAAGCAATTTAATGACGTATCTACGTCAACATCAGCTGGTTTGTTATGATTGGTTAAAATGGAACCATCTCGTTTTGTTCTTTTCATCTTTACCTACTTTGATCGTATTCTTTTGCATAAAGTAATTTATGTAGAGTTTGTCTTTCTCTTAGATTCCATTGCTCATATACCTCCAAACGTCCGCCGCGTATGGTTCCGTTGCTTAGTCCCAAACGTCCCAAATTGGTCTAATCTAAATGATCCAGGTAAACGACATTTGGCATTAAATGCAAATCCTGCATTTTTTTATGAGTCCTGATGAAAAAAACTACTTTTTGCTACGCTCTTTCAAATTTATGGGTCCCTGGATGTGGGTTTATATCAAAATATTTGGGTCAACTCCCTCGAAATAGTCTTTGGGGACAGTGGCATATGAGATGCACAGCATAAAATTGGGGTTTATGGCCGAACTAATTTGCAACCTAAATTAATTAGTTTTTATAAGTTTTTAAAAGTCCGGAACTGTAACAAAGGGCAAGGAGGGGCTGGAATAGCCAAATTTTCCCTAGGGACAGCCCCTATGCTGGCTCTAGGACCTAGTAATCCAAGCACATGGTGATAGGTGGGAGGGCTGAGTTGGGATAAAAGTCTTCCTAAGTACATTGCTCTTTTCGAGTGCGGCAACTCACTCATTTCTCCTCTGCGGTTGACAGGAGCTGATGATTTTAGGATGACAAACATAGGTTGCCTACCTGTTTTGTATTGCCATTAGCTACATTGGAAGCAGTACCCAATTTGTTTAAGGGATTGGTAGTTATCATTTTGCTGTGAATCGCAAGACAGATCGTAATAAATTAAGTATTTAAAATAGAACAACTTCGTAAGAAGGGGCTGAAAATGTTTTATTATTTTTATAGTACAAGATTAACTCAAAGGTTTTTTTTTCATACTTTTGATAAATTATTTGGTTGTAGCTTCTCCCAGAGATCATTTGTGGTTTGAATTTTTTTTCATAGACAATAAATTTTCATGTACTGGTAATTTGATTCGACATTTTCCTTCATTTCTAGCAATTGCGAAAGTCGGAACAGAAGAAGGTAAATGTGAAGAAAGCCGGTCAGCAAAAAACCGAACAAAAGAAGACACCACTTTTTACCAGCAATCACAAATGGAAGTAAGTATAGTTATGCTTAAGATGTGCTCTTAAATTGGTTTTACATCTCAGTTCTCGAGGAGGCAGCACATGACCTATATTTATCCAACTGTTTTTTTTGGAAAATTACTCAATGATTCTCTAAACTGTTGAGAGTTCAGGGTTGCCAGCAGCTGGGAATCCCGGGTAAACCGGGAATTATGCGTGAATTTTACACACCGGGAAAACCTATGAATTATGCATGAATTTTACACACCGGGAAAAACCTATGAATTATGCGTGGATTTTTCAAAAGATCCTTGAATTTTATAAAAATTGTGTAAACTCTAAAACAGCGATCGTTTTGGCGTGTCGGTCTGTATTATGGTTATTTCTCGATCAGGAGTTCGGCTAGTTTCGGGGATGTGTTGGACAAAGCATAAGTTGCCGTCCGAACACAACACGTCTCTCCTGACACGAAGGCAAAGTGATTCCAAAGTAAAGAGAGGTGTGCCAAAGGAACTGGAACTGTTATTTTGTTCCGTTCTGGTTTTGGAACGTTCCGGGAACTGTTTCGACTGTATTTTAATACATTCCGTAACAAGATCTTTTTCCAATGTAGTTTTGGTACCTCTCCAACGAATTATGGCACGAAATAACAGGTAGCCTACTACATATTCATCGAAAGGAATTGTAGGGCTTTTGTCCTAAAAAGAGTCACCGCTGTTGGCGGAGCCGATGTCAGAAGAAAAATCTAAAATACAGCCGGAATGGGATCTGTTAAAAGAACACGTTCCGCAGCCAATACAAAATGGTCGGAACGGTTCTCGTTCTGTAACTGCAAAGCAGACGCCACTGACATATTCGTCAAAGTCGAGCGTCTGGGGTCAGGACGGTTTTGGTTACGAATGTCACTGGCATAAACAGAGAAGCGAAGCGAAATGTTATGACGTCATGGACGAGGTCGTATTGAATTAATCCAGTCCAACTTAAGCATTAAATAGAACAAAGTTATCCAAGTCATGACGCCATTAACTGTAACCTAAACTTTAAATTATTTCTGTCATTAAACAGATAAACAGGTCTTAGTAATTTGTGTCTCATCTTCCTTTACCTCTTTACCTTTATTTATTTTTCATTATTTCCTAAATAAACTGCATGGTAAATGTTTACTTTCCAGTATTCCCAGTACTGGAAAATCAATGTAGATCCAGTACTAGAAAACAAACATTTACCAATTTCAGCTATCTTTCGGCAGCATCAGTCATGTCCCGCACGTAAACAAATGAAAACCACCGAGTACAGTTCACAAGAATCCGCCAAGTATATCATTGGCTGGTGCATTTTGGTTTTTTGTCACGAGGTTCTTTCCCATTGCCTGAATCCACGGTATCTAGAAACTAGTTACCGTGCCTGAATCGATTGGTTTGTGGTTGTTATTTTGTTCTTAAAGTTTGCTAATTGCCTGGTAGATAGTGACATTGAGTCTATAATGAATTTTTGGAGATTTCGGAATTCCTCGTAAGCTTCCGTTTACCTTTGTGAGGTTGGCCTGTCATTGGCAATTGATAAGTATATAAATTACCCTCCCTCTCGCGCTTTTTAGTTTTATTAATTCTAGCGTAGCAGTAGCCCAAGACAACAGACGATTCGAATTTACTAATTTTACAATTTCAATTGTCCAGACAATTACGTCAAGTTAGGTGACGTTATAACCTCAAGAAATTCAATCCAGTGTTCCCAGTGTGCCAGTGTTCTCAGACGTACGATGATAACTACCGTGCTTTTACGATAATTTTGTATGTGGTACGAACCAACTTGTGTCTGGTGCGATAGTTCGATGATGTTTTGAATCCCATATTATATTTTATTTTCACAATGTTAAGGATAATTTATACCTTTTTAGTATTAAAAATAGGTTTTTAGCAGCATTACAGGGTATTCTTGGTAACATTACACCAAATCTGTGCAATCTGAATTTTTATTTGCCAAATTAAATTATTATCAATTAATTAAAGGAACATCCAATTTAGAAGTTAATTTGAAAACCCGCAACCGTATATGAATTCTGATTTCTTTCTAGTATTATTTTTGCATGATGGAATCCCTAAACAGGCAAAAAGCCTGAGGGACCCTATTTTCCTCCTTAGATAAATATATAAGCACAAGGATAGTTTATAATTTAATTATAAAGTTCAATTAATATTTTTGTTAACATTATCATTCACTGTTGTAAAATTGTGTTTCGTGGAGGAAATAAATCATTTATTTATTTATTTAAATTTAAGAGTTTCCTTGAAAGAGTATGAAAATTTAGGTAGATTCAGAATAACTTTCCTGGTCTGGTACGATAATGTGACTTTTAAATTTGGGAACACTGGCGTGTCCATGATTCCTCCAACCCTTCTCAAAGTGCGCATGCGCTGCAAATCTTCCGAGTCGAGTCTTGATAATTAGACAACGTCGTTCTCGCCGTAAATAACGAATAACTACGGCAGTTGTTAAAGCAGAATAGTATAATCAACTTCTTTGAAGGATTTATTGAAATTTTCATGGAGTCATGTAATCCCTAACCTCTTAATTATTATATTTCTTAATTATTTGTTTTAATGCGTTATTACTGCTGTTCTCATAATTAACCGAGTCCGGTTTTAATTCATACGTCAATACAATGGGATGTATTCTCTAAATCATAGGTAATACTCACGCTATTTTGATGGATGTATTAAATTAGCGGCACAACAAACATGGTTTAAAAGTTGTGAAGAAAAATTATTCGTCCAAACTCAAACTTATTTAGGCCCAATTCACACACAAGCGACAACGTGGCGCGGGAGTACGGCCGCCCGCACTACATTGCTCCTGTGTAAATTAGGCGATATGTTTGCATGGGAGCGACAGCGAAAGGATCGTGTCACGACTCCGCCAAACGTCCGTTCTGTGTGAATTGGGCCTTAGAAATGATAGGTATGGGCCTTGAATTTTGGTTATTTTGACCGGGAATACCGGGAAAGATGCGTGATTTTTTTGGAAACCATTTGCTGGCAACCCTGGAGTTGTCAAATGACTCAACTCGACACTGACAGCTTCACTGTCTTACCATGCTGAAAGAAAAAATAAATTAAGGTTCATTGTGAATTTTGCCAATTAACAATCAAACCCTTTTCAATTGAAGATTTTTTCTTGGAGATTGCTTGATAGGTTCATGTCCCCATATTATGTTTTCAGGAGCATAAGCCTTCAGTGCACATTTGCCGCAGTTTTCCAAGTCTACAAACGGTACCATGGGATCATCAAGGGTCATTATCCAAGAAAACAGAAGACTTTGAAAGTTTCAAAGAAATATGTGAAGAAGACTGAAGAAAAACAAATTGAAAAAATAGAAAAAGGTGAAAGCATTAACATTGGCCAAGAAGCAAACGTAGAAGGAAGTGAAATTGGTGAAGCCAAAGATGAAATACAGGTTATTGCTAGGGATGATTCCAAAGGTCAGGAGGAAACCAAAGTATCAACAAATGACAAGGGAAACAAATGTGTAAAATCAGGTAAAACATTTTAGTAATCACTTGCTGTTGTAAGGCAATTCTTACCTAAAATTGTTGTTTAATTTTCAAATTTCATTACACATTTTTCATTGCAATGATCATTCAGTATATACCTCGTATACATGACAAATAAATATGTTTTCCATTAAATTCAGTTCAGAACAAGATGACTCCTTAGTATTTATCACTCAATCAAAGTACCATAAAAAGTTTTGTAATGTTTCTTCTAACAATATTCAAATTTTATTATATTTCTCAATTGAGTGTAAAAAATAAATCATAATAGTTAATTAATTAATATTTTATTAATTCCATCAAACCAAATTAAAACAATCCTGGATAATGAGATTTTTTAACATCTCTTTTAACTAACTTCAAAAGACTTTATAACTGTAGCTCTTGTAAAACTTTAAATAATAACTTTTTCAGTTGTAACATATCTAATTGCTTTTTATATTTTCTAGTGGCAGAACCACAGAAAAAACCCGTTTGCCGCTCAGTGCAAACTATGACTGTGGCCGATGGTGGATCTCCCTTGAACTCAGGTAGACATTTATTTATCATCCGTAATCTGGTTTTGGGACATTATATTGCTGTTGAATGGTTGGAAAATTTATTTTTCCACCTAGTCTCATTCTTTAAGTTCATTGTTTAAAAAAGAAAAAAAACAACCTAAAAAATAACACTTATAGATGGGCTCTTTCATTTTTAACTGCATTAACCTCAAGACAATTTTAGGAGAGCGAGTCCCCTCAAATTCACTCTAAATACCTTATTTTGGACCCTGTACGGCCCCCTACCGCCGCGTGGCCCTAAGCTCGGGCTTTGTGGGCCTAGTGGTAAATACAGCACTGGTTGTAATGTCAGTAGATGGTAAACACAAAAACAATAAGCAAGGTTCTGTTGAGTTTTTAATGTTTAAAAAAATACTTGTTATAAAGGAATTTAATCAAATTTATTTATTCTGACTGACGTGAGTCTCACTGCGACTCTGATAGGAAGACATTAATTGGCATCCTGGAGCCAACATCATATATATTTTCATAAGTAGATGATGCCCAAAATATAAAATTAAAATCAACCAAAAAGTTAAGTACTTATTTTGACAGGTTCATCTCAAGTCCCTTGGATTTAAGAACAGAATTTAAAAGTGTTGAAGTCGAAAAAACGAATTATTTTTTAACACGACTTTCAAACTGATATCTTTATGGTGTACTTGACATTTAATCACTTAAAATGTAAGAGACGACTCTTGAAATGAAGCGCCATCGTTGGTGTTACAAGAATAGAATAATTTATTAATTCTAACAATATTCTAACAATGGGTACAAATCATCTTGAGCAGTGTTACCACTGTAGAACATAAAATAGTGTCAGTATTTCATAAGTAAGATATAAGAAAATACATTACAATCTTGTTGTTTATTTTTGGACTGAACTCTTTATGAAAATTGTTAAGTTTATAGATTAAACAACCAAAAGATAATCTGACAAATACCTGGTTGCATTAAGTAAAAATTATCCATGAGTTGCTGGCTTTGTAGTGAAACTGACACAGACTAGCTCTGATACATATTAAATTTTATCATTATTTTGTATCTCTTCGCTAACTTTTTTTACACATCACCTTCTTATTACCTCCTTCTTCATCATTGACTCTCTAGTAAAGGGAATAGATTGCGTTAGACTTGCATATCCATTCCATGCTCAGGCTTTTTAAAGTAAATTGACAGGCCAAATAATGTAAAACAGGCAACAACCTACTCTTTTAGTATAATTTTTATTAACAAGTGATTTCTTCTTTCATATTTCTAAAAATTTTGTTATTTGTTCTTAGCTCTGGTGTTTATCAATGCAGCATCTAGCAAGAAGTCATCTGTTGTTTTTCCTGACCCCAAACCTCTTACCCCGAAAGAACGTAAGTCTTAGTTCTATTTTTGTTCCAAGCAGATCTCGATATACTCTGTCAAACATTTATATCTCGACACTTTACATACTGTTGTGCTGTTTGTTATTTTTTGTTGTTTTCCTGTGCCTTATACATGCCATGCTATCATAGGCCTTGAATAGTCAATCCCTATGCGTGATTAGCTGTGTTTGTGCCTGCTTCTTGATAGAGTGAAATTGTAGACTACTTAATTTAAACTTTAAGAGCTGTCCAAGAAAAACCAATGCCAGATTTATAGTGTAATACCACACAATGTGTCTGGAAGTGAAGAATTTTTATCTGTTTATTTGGTATTCTTGCTTTTGGTACAGAGTTTTTGAGAAAATGCAGACCAAATTTGTACTATTTTAAATCAAAGCTGAATCATTCTATTTAATTTAAAGAAAAGCATTGCCAAATTGACTATTTTAAATCCTTCATAAAGGATGAGATAGTTTGAAACAAGGCACATAATGAATAAATTGAAATGTAATAGCCATTAGGCTGTAGAACATAAAATATACGAGCTGGGAATGTCAATAAAAACATATTTGTTGAAACAGGAAATTAATTTTTGGTACTGATGTTTGTAAGATCTTAAATTCTTTTTTTCAGAGAAAATAGCCAAGAAAATTAACCAAGAAAAAATGAAGAACCGTCGAAATGTTCAGACACAAACAGCCTCAGAAAGCAGCTCTATAGAGGAATCCAGTAAGTCATTTAGTTTATATTAACCATAACCGAAAATTATGTAACCATAATTTATTTCTAATATTGTTGCATGTAGTTTTCTGGTTGTATTTTGCACTGAATGTGAATGTTAATGTGCATGTGAATTTGCTGTGTACATCCACTTAATTAGGCTAATTGTTGTTCTTAATATAGGTCTATTGTAAGCAGCACTGTATAAATTATTCAGCCATCTGAAAATGTATAATAACACGTTGTATACCCTTGTAAAAATGGATTGTCCGTTAATAAATAAAATAAAATACCGTATTTTGATTGTTTCTAATCTCTTTTCTTTATTAATTTGAAATTTTATTTATTCACATGGCATTTTAGTGTTGTGTGAATTGTTGTAGTGTGAAACACCCTGGGTTTGGAGTTTGACCATCCCTGTAATTAATTGTTTCAGGTCTGGTGTTCTTTCCCATGCCCAAGCCCAAGAAACCCAAGCAGCCTCCTCCTTCCTCTCAGTCTGGTATGTGTTCACTTAAAGAAACTTGTTATTTTTCTAAAAGAAACTTGATAACTTGAATTTGTTTCTCAAGCTTTTGATTGTCAAATTCAGTGCCTTAATAACTCTGCAGTTGTCAATTGACCCGTCACTCAATGCGACTGAGCTCACAACGTCTGTCCGTACTGTATATGACTTCGTGAATCATGTACAGCGGTTGACACTTGACTTGGTGGGAGTCTTGTATATTTGTAGTCTTGTAGGTATTTTCAATCTGGTAGTTTAATATGATCTGATATCTAGTTCATATACCTAGTATGATTGCAAATGAACAATTTTTTATAAAGTAATGTCTAATTACAAATATTTTACAGTCTAAGTTCAAATTTAAATTTAAAAACCTTATATTCCAAAAATATACATACTGAACTGCAAAATGAACTATGTAATAATATGGAATTGCCACCACAAAGACTGCTCATCTGTGGCTGGAGGAAAGTCGCTCAGTCTACTTTCTGCATGAACACAACACAAAAAAATCACTATCTAAATTGATTTATATATATATATAAGTAAAAAACTACACGTTTAAGACTGACCTTATAAACATAACTGAGTAAAATAAAAACAAAAGAACAGTTAATTCATGTGAACCCTGATTGGGAGAGATAAAGGAAATATAAAAATTAATTTTTTAAATAACAAAGTATACACTGAAAATTCTAAATGGTGTCAAATTAAATTATAGTTGTTTTTTATTTTGTTTAAGTTTAAAGATATTATTTTTCATTACAAATTAGTCTCTGGTTTTTATGATGTATTCTCATTAAAGGTAGAGGTCTATTAGCTAAAAAAACCTGAGGTTTTTAGTGATGGCGCACAAATATTTACTCCTTTTTTTGGATAAATTCTTTTTAAGTTTGAACATTAACACTTTATCAGTTATTAACGTAACTTCATAATTAATTAAGAACTTGTAATTAATCCTCCAAACACTTCATCAATATTTCAGATCCCAGCAAGAAAGTCAGTAAGTCAGATAAGACTGTGTCGGTCACTGATGTGGATAAGACTGCCTCAGTCACTGACGCGGACAAAGTTGCCTCAGACATTGACGCTAATGTCGCCGGCGGTCCCTCGCCTCTTGAACAGCCAGGTGGTTATCTGTAGTTGTCTTCATTGCAATCAGTGACAGAATTGAAGGGCAGACTCAAAATTTAAATTTTTTTGGGCTAAATTAACAAAAAGTCAACCTGACTAAAAATGAAATAAAGGTTTAGATCAACTGAAATGGTTGCATGATTCTATAATGTAGTCAGCAGACTTCTAGTGGTTTGCATTGATTAACTTATTATATCAGTTATGAATGATGGTCTGACCATTTTAATACCAAAAGTGAGGTTTTTTTTTAGTGAGTCGGTGGCGCAGTGGGTAGCACACTCAGCCTCAGAACTGAGGCCTCGAAGCGTCGCAGGTTCGAGACTCGGGATTGTCACATACTTTTGCAGTACTGTTCACCCTTTTACTGTAACGGCTCGCTCCTTGCCTTTGCTCGATAACGTCCACGCACAGATCAATAGTCTATGTGGTTGGGGCAAGGCA
Source organism: Flexamia atlantica (assembly GCA_035578135.1). Classification (NCBI taxonomy): domain Eukaryota; kingdom Metazoa; phylum Arthropoda; class Insecta; order Hemiptera; family Cicadellidae; genus Flexamia; species Flexamia atlantica. The sequence continues at coordinate 5,052,502 of JAQJVK010000023.1, read as the reverse complement.
AGGTGAAAAACAGGCTGCCACCCTTTTTTTTTTAAAAAAAAGTTAATTTAGAGAGATTTGCCTCTTTAACAGTCAGAGGTTGCCTTCAGTATTGAACACCTAAAATTTACTAACTACATTTTAAATTATTTGATGAAGTAAAATAATAATTTTTATATTTCATTTTGTGAATCAATGATCCAGAGGCAATTTAAAATGACTACACTCTGTAGGATAATTAAAATTCTTTCATATACTTTTTTATGCTAGTTGAAATTCTCTAAATTACCTTTTTATAGATAATAAAACCAAAGTGACAGATGCAGTTGGTAATGATGCTGCCAAGAATAAAACTGATGAAGAGGATGAATTTGGGTTCTACACTTTATTCAATCAAAAAAGTGGTGAGATTTTTATTTATTTATTTGAAAATGTTACAAAACAGACCAAGCCCAATTACATTGCAACATTAATATTTTTACAAGCATTATAAATCTAAATATATGAGTGGTAAAGATTCAAATGTCCAACATTGCTTCACTTCAGCCTAAACACTTTTTCACAGGCCCAAATATAATGAGAAACACTTACTAATTACTCTACTGAATGCAAAACATTACAATATATAATACTAATACTATAAACACTTAAATAAATTAACATAGACGATCTTGCTCATAGAGTTTGTTGTAGTTAATTTATTCAAATCCGACACTATGAGTATCATTTAATTTAAGGAAGTTTAAGAATTTAGGGAGTGAAGCATAAGGCGGGTGTTACTTGAGAGGAAAAGATAAGATATATAGCTAACTCACCTTGCAAATAAGCTGCAGAAAGACACATTGAAAGAGAACTATTACTGGCAGTTGAGATTTTCAAAGTTAAAACTTTTACCACAGTAAAAGTCCTAAACTAAGTTCCAAACTTTAATTATGTATTTGAAAAAAACATATTTTCTCCTGTAAAAAAGTAATTTTAAACTGCTACAATGGAAATGTAATGAAAATTATCAACTTTTAAGTGTTTTTTTCTCACTGTTGGATTTGATACGTGTATGATAAAAACTCTTTTTTTATTTACTTTTCACAGATAAAGGAGCCACAGTGACTACAGCAGCAGCCAGGGAAGCTGTCAGGGACAGGACTGACGCCAGCTCAGAGGACGAGTTTGGCTTCTACGCCATGTTCGGTGGAAAACATGGTGAGATTCTTTTTACGCAAATGATTTTTTTTGCTATTAAATAATGAGCCATCAGTGGAGTTCCCTAAGAGAACTAGTAAAATTGTTTCAGTATTTAAGCATTTCAGCCCTTTACTCGTGAAAAGAAATAGAACAATTTGTGAGATCGGCACATGCACTGCCTAATCTTTTGAAGGAAGAAGAATAAGAAGAAAATTTATACAATTTGTCATTGTATTTGTGTGCAAAGGCCTCATTATATTTTTAAAGAACGGGATTTTTATACTGTGTTGTTGTGATGTAAAACCTGAGTAATCACCCATGATTAATTGAAAAATCTCTTCAGGGGGAATCCATCTTAAATGAGGTTCTATAATAAAAACAATTTCCTCTTGAGAGTGTGCTTCAGCTTCTAGAATTTTCGCGGAAGAATATAATGTGACATAAATATTGTTTGAATAGTATCTACTTTTGCATCACATGCAACACAAAGTAAACACTATCACATATCACATTTCTCAGTAGGGAGAGATGATATATTAATACAACTGTTATGTTTTCCTCGCAGATGCCCCCGCTACCAAGAGCTCAACATCCAAGCCGCAGCCCCGACCCCAGCCTGTGGACCCGGCTGTCCCTGGCTGTTCCTTCTGGCCCTCCCCACGTGGTTAGTTATCTGTTTGTTAACACACTTGCTTCAGAAATTACCTTTTTCATACATTTTGGTTAAGAAACCATGTTATTTTTTTTATTAAAATCCCAATTTTGTCAATTTTTTTACCTTCGTGGCATCCTTTTATGCCAATTTAACCACCATTTATCATACCGCTCTGTTAGTTTTTACATAGAATGTAATGTTATAAATTATTGAAAACGTAACTTCACACTGATACTTAAAGACAATAGTTTTGCACTTACAATTAATAACTACCTGTGTTTGAAACTTCTTTAATTTCTAAGTTGTGTTCACAAAACCCCAATCTAATTAAATAGGTTTAACTTCATATTCATTTTTCTTGTCCAACAGGTAATAGAGCTGCATCAAAATCAACCACAACCGAGCCGTCAGAACTATCTGATGAAGACGAGTTTGGTTTTGCTCAGATAGAAAGAGGTAAGAACTCCCAATCTTTCATGTACTATCAAGATTTTATTTTTATTTTTAGCAATGTATAAAATGGTTAATGAAATAAATTATTTTAATTTTTATTATTTGTTTTAGAAAAAGAAAAAAACAACAATGACTATAACTGTTAAAAAAGTCTGCTCTTGATATAACCACTAGGATTAAAATCACTTATCTCTCGGTTGCGTTTAAGATCTTTCAAAGACTCCGTCTCTGCAGTCTGAATTTCACATTGTATTGTATTCTTGTTATTATAAAAATAATGAAAGCAAGAATTACATTTCAGTTAGTAAAATATAGTCAAACATAATTAAAATATATATAGTCTGAATTGGGCATTAAATACCACCCTGCACACGTTAGTATAACATAGTATTACACACCAAAGGCATAACACAGTCTTCAACAGTCTTTGAAAAAATTTTCAAATAAGTTTCATTACATTTCCTGTAATGATTGTGAACTGTTGCAGAGAGAAGAAGATACCCCAGACGAGCAGTGCCTGTTGTAAATTATACTGAAGCTGAGCTGCTGAAAGATGATGAATATCTTTGTAAGCCATTTTTTTCTGTCATTTAAGAGTCAGGATTAATTATTAAGTTAACAATTGCCAGCTATTTACCAAATACCAGTTCCCAAAATTAAATCCTTTATCAGTGCTATTGAAAACTTGAACCAATAGTAATATGAAAGAACATCAGACAATTGTAACCCTGCATTGATGTATAATAAATGACCAAATTGTTTAATTTTTTTGATTTATATTACCTACTTGAAAGAGGCAAAGAATTAGTTTATATTCACTGAAGACTTTTATTATTTGGTAATCTGATTGTTACAAATATGATTTTTTAAAGTACAGGGTGTTTTTTCAAAAGGCAACCCATTTTTAAGATTAAATAATGCACATATAAATATGAAATGAGTATTATTTTATTGATCTTTACATTTTATACAACCTATTAATTAAGTTTTATCGCATTTAGTTTACATTATGTAGTCAAACTGTCCGCCATTGGCATTTGTGTAAAGTTATGCTCTTTCAATCAAATTCCCGAACACGTGTTGCAAGGGACCTCTTTGAATTTCTTGCATTAAATTTGTTATGTTTGTTTTGAGGTGCTGAATATCCTGTGAAATGTTTTCGTAGGCCTCTCTTTTTATGTATCCCCAAATAAAATAATATAGTGGGGTCAAATCCGGGGATCTTGGGGGAAATAATCCTTCACCGATAAAATCAAGTTTTGGGTTGCGTTTTTAATGTGTGTGTCTTTAAGCACCTCAAAACAAACATAACAAATTTAATGCAAGAAATTTAAAGATGTACCTTGCAACACGTGTTCGGGAATTTGATGGAGAGAGCATAACTTCTTACAAATGCCAAGGGCGGACTGTTTGAGCATATAATGTAAACTAAATGTGATTAAACTTAAATAGTAGGTTGTATAAAATGTAAAGATCAATAAAACAATACTCATTACACATTCATGTGTGCATTATTCAATTTTAAAAATGGGTTGCGTTTAAAAAAAAACACCCTGTATAATTGATTGTTAAGTAATTTATTTGTAAATTTATATATTTTTGAAGGTAAACTTGATTTATTACAAATTTTTCAATTTAACGTGATTAATTGCATGTTCCAGTCTGTGACTTGTGTGACAGAGAGTATGAAGGAGACTGCCCTGAGCATGGCCCTCACACATTCTTCCCTGACAGATTCGTAAGTCACTTGTGTCTTAAGAAAAAAGTTATTCATTATACAAATAATTGAGAGACAAATTACAGGGACAACAGGAACAAGGGTCGAAAGTGAATTATTTAACAACAGTTTGTAAATTCCAACGAATAATTTTACCAATTATTTAACTTATTGCATCAGCAAACTGACAAATTTTTATCAGATGTGCGACGTCGGCTCAATATTTTAAGTAGTTTTTAGTACACCACTTTTAGATAAAACACTAATGCATTTTGAGATTACTAACAACGAAATTAAGCAGAAGAAACAATTAACTGGTTCAGGTATTGTTTTAATGGTTTACTTTTACTCTGGGACAAAGTTTCATCCCGCAAAGACAAAGTAATTTATGTCTTGAGAATTTTTAAATCTTCTAAGCATAAGATAGCATGAAAATAATTTTATCCTACAAGAAAAATTAAACATTTAAAAAATTTCCAACAATTGAAATTTTTGTTGAAAAAGAATTCATCTTAGAATTTTTATTGCTGAGGAAAAGAAGGCACACAGAGGTAGTCTACTCTGCTTACCAAATTATGAAAACTGACCTCTTACGAAAAGCATCACTTTAGCCCCTATTCATGAAATAAAACATGTTCCCTATTCTTTAACAGGTTCCTGTCACCGGTGATGATAAAAGAGCAATCGAGACTACGCCTGCCATGTTGAAGGTTGACAAGTCCAAGATACCAGGAGCAGGCAGTGGAGTGTGGACCAAGTACGGGGTGCCTCCTCATGTTAGGTTCGGGCCTTACGGTACGTCCTGAGTGCACGCCGGTTCCGATTCCGACTCGGATTCAGATTTCCGGCGCGTGTTCAATCTGAGACAGATTTTTTGTAGGTGGCCACAGTGGGGGCATGAAAGGCTTCGCCGACTAGGCGAGCAGGTAATGGAGTTGCCGATGTTGTGTACATTATTTCACCATTGATTGCTCAGCAAATGTAATAAATATTTAATTTAATCAATGTCATTAATTACTTTACACTGCATATTGGTAATTTAGGAGGCCTCTGCGGAAAATATGTCGGGAAGTGGTAAAAAACCACCGAGCAATTAATTATTTTACAATGCCTAAACGGCAGCAAAGCAAGCTTAACAACAAAGATAGCCTAATTTATGCTCACAACTTTGATATAGTCAGGATTTAATTTGTGTACTTTATCTCAAGACTCTCTAGTTCGTGGAAATCAACAAAAAATATATTGAGATAGTGCGACGATCAGATAAGGAAACAACAATGGACTTACAAAAAATTGGAGACGCATTAGGAATATTTTAACTCTACAAACCATTTTAGCTTACTGATGTAATAACCTATCATTTCAAATTTGACGTTTAGTTCCTGTGACTTGAATTAGACCATTATTCTTTTTAGTTTGAATAAGCTGCTTTATTTGTAAGAAAACCCTTATTTTGTCTTATCCACTAGGCCTGCAGCCATTTAACATAAATTTAGACTAATTGATCTTGCAAAAAAAGGTTGTTTCACTAACCTTCAACGCCGAGTTCCAACGAAATTTCTTTCCAACATTTATCTACTATATCTCTGTTTGAATATGCAATGAGTATTTAATCCCAGATTGGTGGTTTTCTTACAAAATGAGAGATTAAAGCTGGTAAATCCATTAAACTGCTGAATTAGGTTTCAAAATTAAATGTTGCTATTAAAAATGGCGGCTGGAGCAATCGGAAACTGGAATCTGCAACCGGAATGAATAATACATTCCGGTGAGCAGGCGCCTGCGCACAAGCTCGGCTTCCGGCGGCCACTATGGCCACTTCCGTTAAAATATAAGTATCAATCCTGTCGCCGAAAATCTGAATCTGAGTCGGAATCGGAACCGGCGTGCACTCAGGACGTACCGTTACGAGGGAGATGAGGCCCCTGAGCCTGACCCTCTGGGATACAGCTGGGGTGTAAGTATACCTCTACATCTAAATCACCCTGTTGTTTTTATTTTTATTTTTTTCAAGATGAGGGCCAGGCTTAGAAGTTTCCATGGACATGCACTGCAGCTCATTTAGCTTATTGTGCACCCTCAGGGTTGCGGCATTATCATATAGCAGATTGCCATTGGTGTTTGGCAGGACTCGAACCTGGGATCCTGGGAAGCAAAGTCCCGCCTTCTATCACTACACCAGACCGCCCCCCTGTTGTTTCTCAATCGGAAATTTTTTGTTTCTCACCTTCCCTATTATATAGTTTGACTTGATGATCAACTTTGAATTCTAAGCTGTAATAAAAGCTTCATGACTAAATTATTGTTTTAGCAAGTAAAAGATAGAAACTTAGGTTTATCAATGTAGGTTAAAGAAATTAATTATTACAATTCCAGAACATAAAAAATTATGATGAGTTTTCCCCCACCTTTTAACTTTTACATGAGATTTAAAAGACACTATGCTCCAGTAACAAAACTATAAATGATCAAACATTTCTATGTTTGTTGCAGATCGTGAAGGATAAGCGGGTACACCATTATGTGGCCGCGCACTCGACTGCAACAAGTAACTGGATGCGATTTGTAAACTGTGCACGACATGAAACTGAGCAAAACCTGATGGCCTTCCAATTTAAGGGCCAAATGTTCTACAGGACTGTGAAGCTAATTCCTCCCAAGGCCGAGCTCTTTGTCTGGTACGGCAAGGAATATGCCGAGATGCTGGGGATATCCATGGAGAGTTTCCGCAGTAAAGACACTAGTCACCTCCGTAGTAAGTCTTATAATGTTGCAAAGTAACTGATATATGTGGTGAATTCTCTAAGGCTTTTTATTTGATTGTGCGGTAAACTCCTCGCCCCTCACCCCTTTACAAATATTTTGGGTGGTAATTTTATAGTTACACTTATCTAAATAGTATAAAACTCAGTTTTAGCAACAGATTGTAATTACATTCTTAAAAATAAAGTCAAATAATTATCTAATACTGACCAAGTGCGAGTACTAGAAAATTGGTTTCGTTGTGCCAAACTAACTAAACATCATGGTCAATTTATATTACCAAATATTTATAATACCAAATGATTCTTGTATTGGGGTTACGCTGACCATTGGTTTCAGACCTCAAGACTCCATTTTTAAGCTTTATAGCAACTTGAAAATAGACCCATAGGTCTGAAACCAATGGTTGTAACTGATACAAGAATATTTTGGCAGTATATCAGTCAATTTTATTTGCTATGCATTTGGATACTAACTACAAATTATGACTGTATGATCAAGACTAGGTAAAGTCCCTCTCTCTCATCCCTCCAGGACCGTGATGTAATTTATTTACAACTCCTACAACAAATCATTCCTGGGTTCATACTCTATTAGATTGTCTTCTGCCTTACTTATACAATCTGCATACCTAAATGTTCGTCTATACAGAGTCACTTTACTTGCCTGTGCCGAATTAATTTTTCACTCATCACCATCACTCGTCATTCCTATGTGGGTTGCTAGTGGCTTATGCTAGTCTGTGACCTAGTCCGAGGCTTGATGTGCTGCCCTGTGCCTTGAGATCAGTTTGCTTGCAAAGACAGAGTAGTCTTGTCTTCTGTTGTCAGGGCCAAGGCTGTATTTGACTTGGTAAGTCATGCGTTGTGAGAACGGCGCTTTATTGACACAAATAAACCTTTGGTAAACCATTAATTAGCCCTGTGCGAAAATTATTTTTAAAATGAACATTGTCGTATCATGGCAAATGAACCTTATAATTACGTTGGTACAATGTTGTTGCTTCGTGGTAACGAGCATTTTCATGTTGCAGCAAATAAACAATGTTGCTGTTTCAATCTGAATAAACCTGAATTTTTTTTAGTTTAAGAACCTCCTCTAGTTTAAAGGCTATTATTAGTTGATCTTGAATTTTTTAGCACTATCAGTTCTCATTTATTTTATTACTTAACACCAACTGTCTTTCTTAACCATTAAAATACATTAGATGTCCAATTGATATATTCTTCTTGATGTATAACAATGTGTGTATAATGTGAAATAAAATAAATACATTAAAATACATCAGATGTTCAATTGATGTTCTTCTTGATGCATAATAATGTCTGTATAATGTGTATTGTTAGTTTCTCTTGTATCTTTTAATTTTACTGTTTTAAGCATAAACATATAACTAATCCATAAATGTTGTTTCCAGACCTGGTGTTTCCCTGCAACAAATGCAATGTAACGTACACATCTCCGTTGTACCTGGAGGCCCATGGGAGGAGGTGCAGAGGTGAGAGAGCCGCAGTGAGAGTGGAGCCTTCCCAGGTCCCGACCGATGTGCAGACCCTGGCAGTGGTTGTGGACGGCAGGAAGACTTACTGCTGCAACCTCTGCTCCTACAAGACTACACACTGTAGTCATATGAAGAACCACATCATGACTCACAGCAGAGTGATGCCTCACCACTGTGATGTCTGTGGGAAAGGATTTACACGAGCTAGTCACCTTAACACACACAAACGTATCCACACTGGGGACAAGCCTTACAAATGTAGCCAGTGTTCTTTTTCATGCAGTGACAGCAGTAGTCTCAGCAAGCACATGACCCGCCACACTGGGGAGAAGGCCTACGCATGTCCAGAGTGTGACTACAAGACTGCAGTCAGCGGCGACATGGAGAGACACTCCCGCACTCACAGTAGAGTCAAGCCTTACAGCTGCACTCTGTGTCAGTACAGAGCTGCTCGGAGCAGTGCCTTGACCTCACACATGAGAACACACACTGGGGAGAAGCCCCACGCTTGTCCACACTGTCAGTACAGAGCTGCTACCTCTAGTAACTTGACTGTACACATGAGAACCCACACTGGGGAGAAGCCACACTCTTGTCCACACTGTGAGTACAGGACAACTCACAGCAGTGCCTTGACCTCACACATGAGAACCCACACTGGGGAGAAGCCCTACACTTGCCCACACTGTCAGTACAGGACTGCATGGAAGGGGGAATTTAACAAACACATCAACAGAAAACACCCCACACAGCAGTGAGCCTAAATACCATAGTTAAGATGTTACCTCTGACATGTACCACAAGTGGCAAAATCCTTTATTTCAAAATAATTTCCATTTGATTATTTTAATTCAGGTTGTTATTTTTAATTGTGTATGTATAATGAGTTCATAAATGGAAGAGTCTACAGTGGAAATGTTTACATTTCAATAAATTTGGTAGAATTTACCTTGTCTGGTCCAGAAATTAAGGAGAATGTCAAGTAAAAAACTTTTAATTTCTGGATTTTTAAGTTGTAGGCCTATATGTCATTATGATATGTACTTGATATGTCTTTCATATACTTAATATGTGTTTATGGCAATATGTCTGGCAATATGCCTTTTCAGAATACAAATGCCAGAGTATTTTTTAACTCTACTGAATTTTTGATAGAATTCAATCTTCTTCTTTTCTCTATCTTTGTTCTTTTTTTTTCGTTGTGGGAAAGACATAAAATACATTCTACCTTCTGCTAAGGGAATGAGCATATTGAATATTGAATAAATATTATACACCATTTTTATTCTGAATAAAAGCTTTAACCTATCCTAGTATAAAATGCCAAGATAAAGAACAGGATACAATTGCTTGAGAAATATTGTAAAATGGTGTTGAATTAACTATAGACATTAGTAGTATTTATTCCAATAAGTAGATAAGGATTGCAGTTGTAGCTATTTCCTTTTTGCAGCTATTTTACTTACAGTTGGTTTGTTAACTTTTAATTTTAGAAAACTCAATGTAATTGTAATCTTTCTCTGAATTTAAGAATGCTGCTTTGATTTATTGTTCCTGTTTAATTCAAATTAGTTGTGGGAACTCTTGTATGTAATCTATGTTTTTAAATAAACTCATTGCATAATAATGTGTGTTTTATTAGCCAAACCTTCATCAATGCAATCAATTAAAAAATAATTTATCGTCCCATTGCAATGAGTTCAGGGCTTGTAACAGGTTATTTTTCTTTTTTTTTTTGGAATTCGGTTATTTTTGTTATTTTTTAAAATTTTGGTTATTTTCATTATTTTTTCAACCTCAAGAACTGCAACAAGCCCTGTTCACACTATTCGTCTGTCAGATGATCTCGTAGCAGCATTGTGGCAGACGAATCTCGTCATCCTATATTGCGTGAAAACCAAGTCTCGCCGTCAAATCTAGGCAGATTTGTGATAAGTCTGTTGAGATTTTCTTTTTTAACAAGGTTAAGAATGTATTATCCCCAATACAACGCCAGTTTTCTAATTTTTAACAACATTCTTTGTTTACAAAAGCTTATTTTTTGGTTATTTTTTTCTTATTTAAGTTATTTTTTTATTTTTTTCAACCTCAAGAACTGTTACAAGCCCTGTGAGTTGCACAGTGGTGGACTGAAGCACGATGGCATGTTTCTTCAGATGATTGTCTATGCCTTGAGAGGCAGCGATTGGTCATATTTCAAAATTTTGGTTATGACAAAATACAAGATTTCATACATTTTGAAGTCTATTTTTTTTTCATAGATATTTAATTCCGTGCTATTTCTCTGCTTTGTACAAGGTACGTTTGGAAAGTAAGTTCCGTTTGGGAGTAAAAAATTCTCAATGCATTTACAACATTTTATATTTTATATTACAACATTATATACATCGTAAAGAGCGTACCTTAAACTACTTTTCCACATAGTTCCCACAAATATTTAGGCACTCGCCATATCTAGGGAGAAGCTTTTTAATTTGTACTGAAAATAATACTGCCGCCTTTGTACGCAGCCACCCGCTGACGCCATCTTTCAGTTCATCGTAATTCACAACCTGACAAAGGTTACAATGTTATACAGAAGAGTTCATGACATTTGTGGGGAACACTCAAGAGAGATCAGTAATTGTGAATTTCCTTTTTTCCCCAACTGTATCGTTGACTTTGGCAATGAGATCGTTAGCAACGACAGATGATTGGCCACTCCTCTCTTCATCGTGGACATTAGTGCGACCATCTTTACTTTTGGGTAAAAAAGGAAATTCAAAATTACTGATCCCTCTGAGTGTTTCCCACAAATTTTACGTACTCTTCTGTACACCATTGTAACCTTTGCCGGTTTGTGACTGATGATGAACTTAAAGATGGTGTCAGCGGGTGGCTGCGTGCATAGGCGGCAGAATTCTTTTCAGCACATATTGAAAAGCTTCTCCCTAGATATAACAAGTGCCTAAATATTGTGGGAACTGTGTAGAAAAGTAGTTGAAGGCACGCTCTTTAAAATTTATATAATAATAATTTTGTTAATGCACTGAGAACTTTTTTATTTCCAAATGGAACTTACTTTCTGAACGTACCTTGTATTTTACAACTGGACCAGTTTAACTGATGGTGAATTAATTACATTGGTTTTATGAATACACCAATAAAATACAACTTTTTAAATATTGGGATGAAACCTCTACCTTTGCCTACCTCCCTAGATTATTCCTTCAGTTGGATGAAGTTTTCCAGTTTGTTTACTAGTAACTCGTGGGAGAATTACCATGATTAATACTGGTTGAAACATTAATAGACAAAAATTATATAGGGAATGATTAAGGGCTTTTAATTCTGGGGAAGGGGCTTATCCCAAGATCATGGAGAAAATTCTACTTTGAATAAAACCATTATTTTTTACACAATGCTAGATTTTCTATTACTGTACATATCCAAACCACGAGCACACTACTGATTAGAGGGAATTTGATTTAAAAATAACACTTTTTGTTTCTTAACTTAAAGCTTATGATTTTGTGAGTTGTAGGGTAAAACAGTTTTGGCTCTTTATTTATATTCAAAAATGGCTTTAAATACATTTTTGTCAATTGATCCGATTTGTAGGATAAAAACCACAGTTGTTTCGTGTTGCTGGAACATACCTTAAGGTTTTGTACTTGGACGTCTTGTTGATTATTTATCCCTCGTAGGAGAGTTTGTTGAGGCTTAAAATTACACATTCACAATCACGGGGGACGAACGGACATGAAAAACTAAACATTTAAAAAAACTTGGCCAAGTAATTACAGTAACTCTGAACACGTAATGATGCTGCACCGGCGGATAACAGTCATGACTGTTGATTACATAATGTATGATGAAGCTAGAAGTGACCAAGCCATAGATTAAAAAATCAGTTTATCGCTTACATTTTAATTCTTTCAATAAAATATTTGTTTAAACAAGAGCCTCATGTTTATAGTATATAAAGTGTCATAACTAAACCTCATATTGCAGGGTGCTTATTTTGGTGTCAGATTGAACATTGGGAACACATTATCATTGCTCTTATATGGAGGTTTTAACGGGTCTTCTCACACAAGACCATGTCATGAAGTGAAAAAATCTTTATTTTAACAGGCAAAGTTAGGGCCGCATGGCCCTTTCTTACACTTAACCTGCAAGATAGGCTGCATCATGGGTTGTGATGAAGTTATTTAGGATTGATTCTTGATTCGTTTACTACTTTTTAAAGTGGTGTTACCAGTTATTTTCACCAAAATATATTTTTAGATCATTTCATTTCAGAGCTACCCCCTTCATGGACATCATCCAACCTTCATTTTATTTTTGACCCTTCCTCTCATTATGTACTTTGAGAGGGGTATCTATCTATCTATCTATGTAAGGTAGATCATAGATGGCCCTTTAAACCCTACTTGCTGTGGAATGTATATCGGCAAGTCTCAGCACCAAAAAATAAGGACAGGTATAAGTTGAAGATTACAGTAAATTACAGCAAATTATTACTACACATCAGGTCAATTCAATGTTCAAACAGTTAAATGAGGAGTTTTATTGGAGACACAACTGAAACAAACAACATGTAAATTCAAAATTCAGACCACTTCTAATTTATGCATGTCCAGTTTGGGGACCTTGTCCTCAACAATCAAAATTGAAGCTTCAGGCATAGATAAAATACTTCAAGTGTCTCAAAACTAATTCTTACGCATCACAATGAACTCCCCCTGGTATGATAGGAACCGTCAAGTTCATGAAGAGTTGAAAATTCAAATAATTCCGCTTTTAGTATCAAAATTAAGTGTTTTAGAAAATTTTTATCGTTCATTGGGAGCAGTGCACTTCGACATAGGCCAGATCGAACATGCGGTTGATCAAAGATTGCGGGCGCGCCTTCCTCAAGATATTTTATGAAGAAGATACATTAGGCCTATCAATCCTAAAATTCCTCAACATGCAATTTTTTGTATCTAATTGCTATTTGCTACTCTTAAGAGGGCTCTAAACCTTTGCCAAGCGGCTGAAAAACACACCTCTTTGTATTACTCTGGTAATTGCCATTGGGACGAGCGCGTTACAGTGTACAGTCAATGTCGTATCTTTTAAACTTTCTGTGTATAATTATACAATATAAAACTTTTTTTGAAATAGTTCTTAGCACCATGCGACCGACCTTTATTTTTCTCTGATAAAATAAAAAGAACCTGATCATATCAATCAGCTGTTTTTATTGTTTTTATTTAGAATATCCATAACGATAACATGGGCACTTTGAAGGGCTAATTAATGGACGGGAACAGGACTTTTCTTTCCCTATCTTGTGCCCAGCTCCAATCGATGCCTCGTGGCCAAAAATCCCATATAATAATAAAACTTCCTTGGACAAAATAAAAGATTTGCCCATACAAATAGTGAGTGCTTGTTTTACAGTATATGTACATGTATATGTATATGTAAGTAATATCTATTTTATATGTATATATTGTACATGCACAATTTTGTAAATATATTCTTTTGACGGCCGCGCATCATATGTGATGGTCCAGTTACATAGGCTAATCTGGTTTTCTAACAAGACATTTCCATAGTGAAATGCTAAGGCCAGAAACGGCGTGCTACATGTGAAAGGGGGGCGTGTAAACACATCCTTGTATTGTTCATAACGACCAGGTTATTAGAAAAGCCCTAGACATAGAAATAGAAATTTCCAGTGGTTTGCTTTTGAATTTCATCAAACGGAAATCACATTTAGAGACCATGTAGTTCTGAATCCCAATTTCTGAGACCAAATTTTCTCAATCCCAAATTTGATAGCATGTCCCTTAAACTAAGGGTGTTTCAAAGTTAAAAACTGTAGTAAAGTTTCGAATTGAAAAGTAATCAAATAACAGGTTGGAACTCGCTATTTAATGCAATTAATTAATTTTAATCCGAATATTTTATAATAGCAGAAAATAAACTAGTTGAAAACAACAAATGTGGATGTTTACGTTTTGTGACGAATGGTTCCAAGGCCACACTCAGTGGGGTCTTGATGTGACCAGGGGTGGACGGACCGGGCGGCCGCCCAGGGTGGCAAATTTTTGGGGGCGGCAAATTTTAAAATATGAATAAAATAATAAATTCATGATATGAATGAGAAGAGTAAAATTTTCTATATCACATTTTACCCAAAGAATAAGCCTAAGAAGATATACACGGCAATGCAAGCATCAATTTACAATTATAATTCAAGTCCAAATATAAATACCCCCGTTGCAGCAGACCTGCATACTCACCGAATTTCCAGTACAAAACAACATATCTCAATCCAACATAGCGAGATTTTACAGGTTTTTGAAAGCTCCATAAGTATAACATGGGGAATGAGTATGCAGGTTTGCTGCTACGGGTATATTAAAACTGGGTGGTTTTAATTCAATATTTAGTAGATCTGAACTAGAAGAAGCCACTTACCAAGTTTTATCAAGATGTGTTGAGAAATAAGCAAGATGTAGAATTTTACTTATTTCCCATAAGGTTAACATTGGGACAACGTACTGTGTTTACCACTTTCAATATCTCGGTAACCAATGGACATAGAGCAGTGATTCAAAATACTAAATTGTTTGTTTTTTTGAGCTGAATTCAATGGTGCCAACAAAAATCGGATTATTTTTATTTTTCTATGTAAAAAACTCAAAAAACCCATTTTTGGGGGGTTTACCCCCCTTTACCCCCCCTTCCGGTAGTCGGATTGGGCTGGATTACGAACTCGTCCGAATAATTACTACTTTACACATCCATGCCAAATTTCATTAAGATTGGACCATTTTTACGCGAGTTATCGTGCTTAAAGACACATATATATATATATAGATATATATATATATAGATATATATATATATATATAGATATATATATATTTATGAAAATGAACGAATAGTGTTTTTTTGCTTCTGGGGGCCCCAAAACGAAAAGTTATCATGACCTCGGGCTTAGGTCTTACCATGAGTACTACGGTAACAGCTTCTTCCCTATAGGGGAAATTCGCTAAAACAAACCAATCGGCTTGTATTGAACAATCGTCGCCGCCGCGCTGCGCAGAACATTGACGGCGTCAAAGTTCTCCCGACCTACTCTTAGTTCTTATATTTGTAAATTTGACCTGGACATCTTTGAATCTGGACGTTTTGAATAATCACAAACGCTTGTTATGAATCATTCTGTGTCACCACACTGACTTTTTATTTCAAGCACACTAAAATATTATATATTTCAGTGATGTATTTGCAAGGAAATAGTTTTTTTGCCAACAAATAAATTTTATTACAAACTTCAATTTAAAATAGCTTATAGTCTAGTATAAAAAAGAGGTTTTGTTATTTATACGTGTTACATAGTCCTGCTTGCTAATATGCCTCGTTGGCATCACTGAGACAACAGAATATGGTGGATTTACACCGGGAAAATTTCAGCTTTGTTTGCATTAATTAGGATTAGTTCTATTTGTAACAAGTAATTTATTTCAGTCCAAATTATCGTGTATTATTTTCTTAATAATGACTTCACCTAGGTAAGTTTTTTTTTTGATCAATTTATTAGATAACTATTTTTAGAGTCGTTGCACACCATCAAAAGGTTATAGGACACCCTAGTGTACTAACATGCGGTCTCATTTACCTTTATTCGGTATAATTCAATGCCAAAACGACTTATCATCGTCAATATTAATAATCGTGGAAATATTTGATGTAGAACTACTTTATCTGACCTTAATGTCAGCACGATTGTTTTATCTGGTCTTAGTAATTAGTGTTTTCTTTTTAAGACTCCTAGGATAGATCTACTTACTCATTGCGAGAGTACTCTTATTCTCAAAGCTACGTCTGTCCTGTAGGGATGAACGTTGTTAGGAAAACATGCTGTCGCTGTTCTACAATCTGTTTACAAGTCAATTTATTACCTGCAATTAAGAGAAACCAATTTGATACAATCCCAATAGGCCTACTAAACTTGTCAAGTAAATTTGACAATATTCTCTCTGTGTGATTGGGGCGTTTTCACCTTTTAACTCATGGCGTCAAGCTAGTTTATATTGAGGGGTCAACAAATTTTACCCTATATGCATGTTGATACTGTAGGTTATAAATATTAATGGGAATTTATATATAAGTAACGTACACTTTGCGAGCTAAATTTTTAGTTGCTCGTGTTAAGCAAGTTGTAAGATAATTATTATTTATACTGAAGAAAGTTGCTCCAAGATTTTAAATTATATATGATGACTTCATTTATTCCCTGCAAAGTTTATTCCAGCAATAAATTCCTCCTTAATAAAAGTAAGCTCCTTAAAGTAGCTTAAGCTTATTTTAATCAGCCCAGTTTTACAAAGACCAATCAAAAATGTTATACCTCTGTTTAGAGCCTAGCCTATATCATATAATGAATAGGCTTTTATATTTGTTTAACGCTTTGCAATCGTAAGGCCAGCAGGACTGGCCACAACACACTCAGCATCTAGTCGGAATTAATTTCCGTATAGCCTGGTTTCGCTGGTCGGATGGCCAGCTGTACTGGCCACGCCCCACTCCGTGTCAGCTCGGCATTCATCATGGTGGCTCACTCGCGTCAGCTCGGAATTGTTTTCACGCCTGGCAGCTCGGGATTGTTTTTACTGTAAGCCACCAATGTTATCGTAGAGTATTTTCACTATTCAATGTTGCAAGCCTGCCAATAATTTACTTAAATAACTCCTCACTAGGTTGCAGCACTCTACAGGCATCAAGCAAAATTTAGAAATACAAACAAAAACACATGTTATCGGCACTTATCGGCCAGTCCTGCTGGACACCCGAGCGTTCGTTGGATTTTATGTTGGCAAGCCCTGCTGGACATCAGATCGCAAACGACAACTGTTGTGGAAAAAATCTGACTTTTGTACGCTAATGATGGCGGCCAGTAGAGCTGGCCTCTCGATCGCTAAACGAATAGCGGCAAATATTCAATCCGATCGCAAAGGGTTAATTCTTCTAGTCTCATCCCAAAGATAGGCATATAGCTAGCCTTCCTGGGGTTTGAGAAATTATATCTAACGTATTTGCAAAATTGATAGGCTAGTCTGTTTAAATAAATATCCCCCATTGCAACATACCTGCGTACTCAGAAAATTTCAAATTTGATACGGTCAAGAAGTTATCAGGTAAAACCTCATATAATGTACACTATATCCATGAATGAGCATATAGTAGGGCCTACTTCTATGTTCTCACGTCGGCATGGCGCTCTGTTGCAGCCCCTACAACCAGCCGCTGCACCGAGCGTTGCTGAGCTGCAACCTGCAGCAGCTGCAGATGCTCGCCGACCGTCACACGATGGACATGCAGAACCTGGCCAAGACCATGTATCTGCTGAGCGAGTACGCGAGGCAGGGCCGGCACATCTCTCCGCTCCAGGCCGCCGTCATGACCGGCAACTACCGCACCTGCAAGCGTCTCATAGCCGAGGGAGCCGACTTCTTCTCGTCATCCTACGACATGTCTCATCCGCTGAACATGGCTCTTGACGCCGGCAAGTTTCAGATCGCCAAACTCCTTATTTCTTCTGGAGCCGATGTTTGTACCCCGCAGCACGGGTTTTTCCCGATGTATTACGCTATTAAGCCCGATACACCAGAGTATATCGTTGAGATGATTGTAAACAAAGGTTTTCCGCCTAATGGGGTTATAGAGACGGTGTACAATTCTACCTCGCTACATAGATCTGTGGCTTGTAATAACGTTCCTCTGGTGAATCTGTTTTTAAGGTACGAAACAGACTGTAATGTGGTCGACGGACATGAGGGATTTACTCCTTTGCATATCGCCGTCAAACAGAAAAATCCCACCATCGTTAAGTTGTTGTGCGAGCACAACGCTAATTTGGAAATAGAGTGCAGGGAAGGGTTTACACCAATCTTTTATGCTGTTGGCAACAATGATGTGGAGTGTTTAGACATACTTCTACAGCATGGAGCAAAAATCAATCATTTGTCCTCCGTTGGTTATATATACCCGCTGAATTTCGCCGTGTCTCTCTGTTGCGTGGAAGCGACGGAGCTCTTACTGAAGCGTGGGGCTGACGTAGAGCTGTGCACCCCCATCAGCGGAGACCTTCCCATCCACAGCGCCGTCATGTCGCAGAAGGGTAAAATATCCAACACCTTCGCCCAGGAGCTGGAAACTATCGTCGAACTGCTTCTAGAAAAGGGTTCTAAGATCGATTGTACCAACAAGTACGATCGGACACCGATGCAAGTGGCTATAATCGAAGAGAACTTCAAGATCGTCGAGTTACTAGTAAGAGAGGGAGCGGCAGTGAATAGGCCTTTGGATCACGGGACGAGTTTCCACTTTGTCGCCCGACGAGGGAACAAGGACGTCGTAGCTACATTTTTGGAACACGGAGCCGATTATTCTTTTCTAGATGTGAATAAAATTACTCCTTACCATATCGCGGCTATGAATCCAGATTTGACGGTTTTGCCGGTTTTTTGGAGGTTCCATTGCCCATTTGACTATCCTCTTCTCGGGGAAAACTCGAGGAAACCGATGTTCCCCGCTGTTGTAATAGACCTTCTGAATAACCAGAAGCGGTTTCTGTCCGGAGTAGAGTCGGACGATGCGGAAGTGATGCGGGAAGCTCTCGCCAAGGGCGCGGTGGCCCGAGGGTGCAGCATGAAACTGTCTCATCCACTTCACTTCGCCGCCGGCCGCGGATACTGCTCTGTCGTGGATCTGCTGCTAGAGAACGGAGCCACTCCCAGCTCGGTGAACGACGACTACGAAACTCCTCTGCACCTCGCCGCCAGAGCCGGCCACTACGAAGTTTGCCGCAATTTGCTGAAGCATGGGGCTGTATACAACCCCAGGTCCAAAGCGAAGAAAACACCGTTGGATCTAGCCACCGAGAACGACCATGAAGAGGTGGTGCATCTCTTGCACGAAGTCGAAACACTCTTCAAGTCGGGGAAAGAGAAAAAGATTTCGAGGAAACTCAAGGAAACATCTGCAAATGGCGATGAACAGTATTTACTTTATATTAATGCTATGAACAGGAAAGGAGAAACCCTGTTGAAAGTTGCCATTAGGAAGCGGTTTACTAGACTGTCGAACAGGATAATGAGATTAAGAGTAATGAAGAAAGATTTGTGATTTTGAGAACAGAGGCAGAGAAGATCCTTTCTTCAGGATGCAGGAAACACTGGGGTCCAGTATTGTTAGCGGTGAGTGAGTCTTGTCTACTACTTAATGCTATTGCAACATTTATGAGAAGAGCAAGTTTTCATCCTAAACAAATATAATAATAAAAGATCTGCTAGTATTTGAGTTTATGTATGTTTTTTGACTGGCAGTTTTTCTTTTTTGTTTTACTATAGTTTATTGCAGGTAGGATTCAGTTCTAATTTTATAGTTTTAGCGCTCAACTAGACATAGACAGCAGCTAATGTTTAGTTTTTCAGATCCAAAAATAAAATTTTTACACAATTATGTGTAAAAGGTTTATCATGTAAGTTCACAGTATATTGTTAGGAGTTTATATTGTGTATTATATTACAACTATACCATCTAATATAAATTTTAATTAAAACAACTTACATCTTTCAATCTCAACAAACTAAGGCCTTGGGTGCGATACAAGTTGCAAGCGACAGGCAGCGAGCGATAAATCACTTCTGGTCAAGACTCGAATCATTTTATATTGCCATTGAAAAAACAGTTTTTATCGTTGAATTACTAATGAATTCAGGGGATTTAGGGGGAATTTAGTGGATTTTATGTCGTCAGGTTAGCAATATGAGGGCATATTGCCAACATGAAATTCGCTTTTTCATCAACAAAAGCATTGTCACGGTATCTCCATTGTAGATTCTAACCTCAAACAAAGCAACAATGCAAATGGTGAGCAGCAAGCAAAGGGAAAAATATTTTGCATCTTTACCCGGCGACAAAAGCTACAGTGAGGGACACCACTGTTTCCGCTCGCCGTTTGCGACAATCGTAGCCACTCCCTTCAAAATCGACAGCTGACCAATAAATGCTGCCCAGAAACTGATCGTTGTCGCTTGCCCCTCCATATCATACCTGAGGCCTATGCCAAAAAGTGATTTAAGAGGTCACAAGTACAAATTTGTTAAAAACTATTTTTTTATGTTTAAAATTGTTAGCCTAATCAATTTTACAATATATATTGTAGGAAAATTTATAAATTTTAAGTATTTAATGGATGAATAATGAAACTCATGTCTTCAGAGCAGCTCTTATATATTTCACCAATCTGGAAGATATTTGAAATTACAACCAAGGAGATAATACTTTTATTATGTAATCGAGGTTACCCAACAATGCAATCATGGATAAAATAGTGGCCCTTTCATTTGTTCAGGTGAAAAAATTAGACAGAGTAATTTAATAATAACCCATTAATTGTTTCATTCAACTGTTCAAAAAGTTTAAATCAATTTTAATTTCAATGTTAGAAATGCTAATAGATTGAATGATGGCAGTATGTTTGTACATGATTCTTAAATCGTAGTACAAGAATATGACTATACAAATTTTATCATCGAAACATTGAAAATAAGTTTTAATGATTAATCAAACAAATAGTTTTGACTGGTATTACCGAGTTGTTTGATTCTGCGATATTAAAAATAATTATGTCTCGTTGATTTTGTGAAACTTAAAAAAACAACGGGCTAAAATAATTCTAAAGATTGTTACCTTCAGTAATAAGTATAGCCTCCTTGGTAGCAACTATTTGTGTTGTCTTCCATTACTGATATTAGTTTCTATTGCCAGGCAACTCTCGTTAAGGATTGCATGTATCAATTTTTTAAACAAGATGAACAGCAGGCCTGTTTTCTTTCTATTAAGTTTTAACTTTTTACTCCCTATAATTTTTAACCAAGATTCAAATTTATAGATTACAGTAGCACCTCACTTATTCCAATTTCAGTGGACAGCCAATTTATTTCAATCAACAGGAAGTTTGGAATATTGAGGGTTTGAATTATAGGGGTGATTATAAATGAAATTGGAATTATAGAGGTCTGTTTACAAGCACGTTCAACGTTGCAAAGAAAACTTGCTTATAGATACAAAATACAGTATCGCACTAGTTCATGTTAAAGCAGGTTTTATTTTCTGAGTTTAATTTTATTATATTTTTTTACAGTGTGTTGTCACACTGTAGAGGTTTACTTTGATTATAAGAGGTAACATTTCGAATTATAGCAACAAAATTCAAATTCTAGATGCTCGAGTAGACAAAGACAAATACTCAAATTTTAGAGGCTACATTATGCATTAAATTATTTTGAATTATCGGTGTATTACTTTTCTAGCAGGGCCTATTAGATGTTTTTTTTTCAAGGGAACAGAAAAAATATACTAACTGTAGAGGTTTTTGAATTATCAAGGTTTTAATTAGTGAGGTTCTACTGTATTATGTACCACGAATATTTTTATCATATACCTATTTTACATTGGAATTGTAATTCAATTTTTATAGTTTTGTTTTAATATTATTCTATTTTTATTTGTATATAGATAAGCATAAGGTTAAGATTTTAAAGTGTGTTCCTCCTAAGAGAGATGAAGGATTTCACATGGACTTACTTATTGATAGCCGACTGTTGGCATACTTAAGCTATGCTTGGCTTAGCTTATTTTGCTACATATACATAATGTTACTTACTCTACTGTAAAGTCAATATGCAAGGCTCATGAAGCTTTTCTTGACTAAGTTGATGGTCAGTCTCCACAAGGTTACAGTAGGACCCCTCTTGACCGACCCTGCTTAATAGCCAATTGGATCAGTCGCACTTCCAATCTAAAATTTGAGCTTGTTTTAACCGAACTATCTTTGGGAACAATTGTGTTTGTCCTTAATACTTGCTATCTTTTTGTGAGAATTATATTTTTCCTTTTCCAACCTCAGCAATATTGCTCAACTTTACAAATTTAAACATGATTTTTATTGATTTTAGTTATAGTTTTTCTAAGTAATATTGTATATGCCTTTATAGTTTTTCTAAAAGCAAAACTGGTTTCTGATAAGTAATAAAGAGATTACAAATAGAAGCAACAGTTTAGATAGTCGCACAAAGGCAGGGCTGCCCCGAGATTTTTAGGCGCCCAGGGTTAGATTTTGATCTGCCCCCCCCCCCCCTCTCCCCCGAAGCTATTAATCAGCCTGAATAATACATGAAATAAACAACAAAATAATACTATGGGAAACGCTATAAAAGTCACACAATTTGTATGTCAGAATCATCTAACGAGATCAATGTTTTATTTCCAATGATTCTTGTTTACACTCTTTAAAAAAATCACAAATCCATTTGTATTTTAGGTCATACAAAATCACCCTTCAACAGTCCTGTACATTTGTCAAATTGATTCCGTAATTAAATGCACTGGAAAAGTAGAGGAAACATTCTGAAAATTCATCAGTCTAACAACCGTCTGGAAAGGAATCCTAAGTAACCACTGCCACTAGTGCCACTGAAGCATTCCCTCTCTTGAACTGGAAGTACACACAAACAATAATCACGATGGAAGTTCACATGTCGGAAAATCACATGGGAAATCTGACTTTGCCCAAACCATTGGCTAACATTTGCCGATGAGAGTGATGTAGAAACGAGTCATGCTAAACACATCAGTACGAGTTTATTTTTGGCCGGGATTTGCCCGTGGTCTAGATCGTCGATAGTGAACTCTTACCACCAATGCTCGACAATAGTAAAGTCCTATTATTAAACAAATTGCTTGAGTTTTTTTTAAGGAATGGTAAAAGATCTGTATTAAACTATAATGTAATCACAACATAGCTTCTAGGCTATATTTGTCAATAAATAAGTGGCATGTTGGGGTAAGGATAAAGCTGTCATATCTCTTCACACTTACTGATATATATGTGGTTCATTGTTGTTGAAAGAGATTAAATGAGGAGAAAGGAAGAAAATATATATTTAGAAAAATATCTGATTTCCAAATTTGATTTTGTTACACTTCTCCAATCTCTTTGTTAACTATAACTCCTACTCCTTCAAATATTTTTTGTCATTCTCAGGGGCGACACGATTGAGGTTTGTTATTCTCAGGGGCGAACAATTGAGGTTTGTTATTCTCAGGGGCGAACGATTGAGGTTTGTTTTTCTCAGGGGCGAACGATTGAGGTTTTTTGTTCTCAGGGGCGACACGATTGAGGTTCGGCGCCCGCGCAAAGGTCAAAGATCAAATTAACCGTCCCATTTGGTATTGTTTCTCTGCATAATAAGTGACCAAACAAAAGTTTTAAAACAACGTCTAAATATATTATTCTGTAATTAAATTTTACGATTTTTTTTCTTGAAATATTGGCACTGTCATAACCGAATGGTGATATTTTATTTTTTATTTTTTTTTGCTGTACTCAGTCACGGGCCTTTCTGGCAGTGGCACCTGGGGCGACCCGGTACAAAAGAATCTTTTCAATGTTTTTTTAATACATATAACACTACCAACACTGAGCAGCATCATAATTGTGTTTCTATACTGTATAATTATTAGCTTGTTTTACCATCATCTACACGATAAGAAATTTATCTTAACTGAACTAAAACAATGTTAGTATACATTGCCTAAAAGGTTATTTTCCCTCAACTGGTTGGGGTCGGTCAAGAAGATAACATTCAAAGAGGGTTTGCTTTTTTACATATTGAGATGGATTAATTAAAAAAATGTTACACCCTTTATTTCCTTAGATTTGCTTTTGAGGACCAACCCATCTTCATGATCTGTTAATCTGAATCTTTATGGATCATAAAATTTGCGCTAAGGATAGGTTTAGTATTTAACTAAGAAATCCGCTAAGTGTTAAAAATGAACCGTTAAAAGCTTTGACTTGTAGATTTTAATCATTTATCAATAGGCCTAATTAGTGTTAGCTCATGACGTTTATAGTAGATTTTGGTATGAATTGCTTTTAGGTTATAAGTAATCATAAGAACTATATTATTTTTAGGTGTTAAGAGTTTTATTATGATCTTACTGTAGCAGATTTCCTGTAGGAAGTTTTTTTGTCGACTCCTGCTTTACTGCATTCAGTCACACAATTAAGCTTTATGTTTATTTCTTTTCTTGAGCGTTGTTGCTTAACCCTTGAGCGGGCGCTTCACCAGTAAAACGGCAGAGGGCGCATGCGGACTAAATCACTCACATTTAACTCATTTTGCTCGTTTTATAACCGAGTATTGTATTTAAATGTTTACAAACTTTATTAGGAATATTTCATCGTTGATACAATTAATTGTTCAACTTAATAGGTGTAATATTTCAATTAAACATAGTAAGTAATTTTCTAGTAAAAAATAGGCATCATTGTTTGTGTTACGAGAGAGGGCGCTCCGCAAACTGACAAGGCATCACTGAATTGCAAATATCAAGGTACCAAGGGGGGGGGGTATAAGTAGCTTTAGGGGATTCCTGGAATGAGGCACGCAAGGTATGGATCAGGACTCAACTGCCGACATCCATTATGCCTGTTTATTTTAATATAAAAAATATGTGCAGAGGAAACCCCCGCATGCGCCCGTTCGAGGGTTATAATAGGTCGTGTCCATAAAATATGTCATCATAATATTTTTAAATTTCAGTTAAATAAAGAAATGTTAACAGAGTAGTCACAAGTAATAGAACAGAAAAATTGTGTTTTTTTGCTACTCTGTTTTTAGTTAAGATTGAAAGTAAATATAGTTATTGTGCCTCTATTTAGAGGTAATCCAAGAGTTCTAATTGTGTCTTATGGTTAAAAATTAAACTAAAACATACTCTGCCAGCATATTTGCCTCTGACAGTCAAAATATGATAGTACAAGGGATAGGACTGGGAGTGGGATACGTATGATGTAATTTATGGACAATTCCGTGAATGATTGTCATTATTTTGTTTTCATGGATTTACTATTTCCTTATTGACACATTAACAAGCTTATATATTTCAATAGAAATATATTTTAAAATTTATAATAATTTTCTTTTTTATTTTATTTCAGTCAAATAAACAATCAAAAATTTATTTTTAAGGTGCATATTAATGTTTATTTAAATATTCAACTTATTGAAATCAAGAAGCTTCTCGAATCAGGAATGTATCCAAACTTCTCATTTTCCTAATTTTGAAAAATTATGTTATCTGTAATTGATCTAGAAATTCTCATATATATATTCATAGATGAAGAATACATATACAGATTGATTAGCCTAACTAATTTTTTCATGTGAAGTTTTGCTGCCTAAATTTAACTGGTATCAAAGTAATTTTTAGTTGATATCTTCGGGACTTAAAGATTTAAAATTAACAGAAATTTTATTTGCACTATGGGCGACTAAACAGTCCAATAAACTTCACGCAACCAGAAAAGCGGATGCTAAAAAATGTGTTGGGTTGCAACTTTGTATAATTCTTCATCTGTGCTCTAGAATAAAAAACTTTTGAATTGAAAAAGTTTAATGTTACTGTTTAGATCAGTGTTACCAATCCATATGAAAACAACATTTAAAGATTAAAATTAACATAATAGATTCAGTTTTATTTAAATATTTAATTCTTTGATTTTTTAAGATTCTGTTTTTGGAAAATATCCTACAACTGAGCATTAATCTGTGACTTTTTAACTTTTAATTTCTGTATGTATTCAAAATACACAATAAAAATAATAAAGTAAGATTACATAATTAAGAATAGTGAGCAATAGCGTTAATTCATAATAAATCTAGTTTAAGAAATACCTTTAAAATTGTAATGAATATTTTTAAGAAAATCCTGGTTTTAGTGATTATGTGTAAGGAAATGGTGTACTTGCAATACATTTCAATTGTTTAATTACTCATTACTACATTTGTAAATAGGTCCTAGAGTTTTAAGAATTAAATTTGTCTCTTAATACTTTGTTTTATTGTAGCATACTTCCTCATTAAATTGTTATTATGTTTTATATTTTTAGCTGGTGGTGTAAACTTACACTTAGCGAAGTATAATATGTTTTTACTTTCTCCCCCCTATACATAGTATATGGAGAAAGTATGCTATTGTTTTCGTAAAAATTTTCGAATTTGAGTTGTTAGTGGATATATTTGTTTTAGTGCTCCCTGAATCCAAAAAAGTGGTTTTTGGCGTGGTGCCTGCCTGCCTGCCTGCGTGCGTGTGTGTGTGTGTGTGTGTGTGTGTGTGTGTGTGTGTGTGTGTGTGTGTGTGTGTGTGAATGTGTGTGTGGATGTGGATGTATGTGTGTGTGTATGTAAACAAAGCTAGAGACGACACCAGTGGTCCGATTTTCATGAAATGGCATGTAGGTATAAAGCCGTGGTATCTCCAGGCGTATTTTTCATTTTTTTGAATTTTTGATTTTTAAGGGTATTTACTCCATAAAAACCCATATAAAATTACAAAAATCCAAATTTCTCAAAAACGGCTAACGATTTTGATAAAAATTTCATGGTTTTTAGTGCTTAAGATGACAAACAAAATGACACCACCCGCATGTCTGTAAAAATTCAGGTTCAAAAGTTATGGGGGTTTAAGTGTTAAAAAATTCATATTTTTCAAATTTCACAAAATCTGTGACCTGTAAAGAAAATATACTTTCACCCATTAAATTTGACTTGAAAAACTAAATAATCTAGTATTTTGAATCATTAGTTTACGTCAACTGGTTGCGGAGATAATTGATATTTTACTTCAGCGGTAAACGCAGTACGTTGTCCAATGTTATTCTTATGGCAAATATTTAAAAACCGATATCTCCGTTATTTAATAACCGATTTTGATAAAATTTGGTATATATTTGTGTGATAATTAATTGTTAATTTGTTTTATTTCACTAAATATGTTTTCTGGTTTTAAATGACTTGAAGGGAGAAAGTATGTGTCAGTTTGTTGATACCGTTTATTATGTTTAGACCCATCTTCTCCCCTTAGTTGAGGTTTTTTTATGGCAGTTGAGCCTTGTATGAAAAGGTTGTCAACTTCTGATAATTGCCATAATTGTGTTGAATTTCAACAGATTTTATTTGTTTTCCAACCTAATTATTCACTGAATATCCTCTTAGAATCAGGAATCAGTTTGATTCAGCTGTTATTAAAATATCTGTTTTTATACAGAACTTGAGTTCTTTGAGGGATTCAAAGCTCCGTGAAAGGATTTTTATCTTGTCAAATCTAACTTGATCCGCTGCATTCATGTTATTTTTCATGGTGTTCATACTCCGTAAGGACATTTCGTAAATTCTAGAACTGTAAAGTTACCGTTAGCAAGTCTCTTTTAGTAAAAGATAGATTTTGGTGTTTTGTTTACATCTTCATACCAGATAAAAGAGGATACCTGCAGGGAAAAGCTTTGGTTTTACGAATTCCATATTCGATTTGCTGTTGTGGTCAAGGTTAAACATTAAGACACTAATATAAACAAAAATATGTTTTATTCAGTCTTAAAAAATCGTCATGGTCTTTCATTAAAATAAACTATGTTTCATTTTACAAACAAAAGTGGATGCAAGACAGAGTATTGTAAAAAATTAAACATAAAATATATAGTTATAGTATCATTTAATATTTACTACATTGACTATAAATATTTTACTCTAAAACACTCGCCTAAGCTATAGCCTCTAATCAGGAATTTGTTCGAGTAAATTACTTGTACAGACTTTGAACATTGCAATGAATCAAAGAAAAGATAGACATATATTACATCCCAAATGATAAGGCATAAGTACAAGGACCAAGTGGGATTTTGCTAGTTTTGAAATATTTGTTATCAAGAATGTAATCAGGTTATCAAAAACGGTGGATGACTTCAAAAGATTACCAAGCTGGATGGCGAGAGTTAACTACCAAAATCCTGACCAAACGAAACTTCTGAGCGGGCAATATTAATAGTGTTTGTTGGGAAACAACAAATGAGAAGTCTTTGGAATTATTTCTTCTTTTGTAATCTAATCCTGTTCAGACCCAGGCACGATTTCCAAATAATTTCTACACCCGCAATAATGCCATTGATAACCTGTTTACAGTATAGTAGTTTATATTTAACGATATAGCCTGTTTCGATGTGCAGTTTTGAAATGTTACGGTTGAGCATTAAAATACTCATCGACTGAAGGGTAAGCACTCCCTCCGAAGTTGTCTGCAACTTGAATGTGGCCAATCTTGAGCTTTCCGACTTGCCAGTGATGACCTGGAAATATACTTAAGAAATTACACATCTTCAAATATTTCTTAACTTAAATGTTACATTTTCCTACATTCACATGAACTTTTCACACTTGAGATTTCAGTCCTTCAGTTCCTTCAGTAAGGGTAAGCACTCCCTCCGAAGTTGTCTGCAACTTGAATGTGGCCAATCTTGAGCTTTCCGACTTGCCAGTGATGACCTGGAAATATACTTAAGAAATTATACATCTTCAAATATTTCTAACTTAACTGTTACATTTATCTAAATTCACATGAACTTTACTCACTTGAGATTTCAGTCCTTCAGTTCCTTTTGGGAAAAATTTGTTTAAACAATTTTATAAAAATTGTTATCAGTGGGTTATTGAAAATTTTCAGACAAAATATCTTAAAATATTATATGCTGACATAGTCAGAAACTGAAACAAATAAACTTTACTTTCTATCAGGACACAATTTCAATCACGGTATCCAACTCCTAAGAGACAACTAACTTGCAAAGATGAATTGAATATACAATTAACACCAAATTTTAATAAGACTTAATAATGAATTTATCTGAAAATGTACAGTTTCTTGTGTTAAGATATTTTAATTTATTAAGATATTAGATTCCACAGCTCTCTAGCGTCATTAGTGGTGGAATAAACCGTTGTCACGCGAAACAGTTGCAATTGCAAAAGTTTCAACAAGATAACAGTTAAATTAAATGGCTCAGTTGCAGACTGTTTCGGTTACAAACCATGGTTTTTTTGACTGACTACCCACAGTGAAACGCTTGGCCATTATCAGTCTTCTCGGTGCAATGTCGATGTTGCTGTTGCGAGTGCACCTACTAACAACAGAGCATTTCGGTTTCAGTTTCGTTGCAACTGTTTTAGGTGTTGTCTAATAATCAGTTGCAGCTTGCAGCTGGGCAGTTGTGGTCTAAACTGTGATGGGCCTTTACTCACGGTTCTCGCCGTTAAAGCGTTGTAGGGGTTTCAGTTTAGTCTGCACTAATAGGGTTAATTGAATGGAGAACACCCGCAAGTAAATTGTAGTAAATAATAACTAATAAGTAGTAAATAATTAAAATTACTTTCCTCTTTGATTTAGCTTTTTATTTGTCTTATTTTGTTGATGTTTAGGGTTTTTTTTACTTGTTATCCGATTCCATTTGCAACAGGGTGTTTCCTGAAACTGTTTCATGTAGTTTCGGCAGTGAATCAGTCTTAATCAAACTGTTGCGGTTATTTTGTTTCTCCGCTAAATGTGGTCGAGTCCTAAGCTCACCTTCCGGCCAGGAGCTCATGATGGGGTGCCGCTGGAACAGGTAGGCCTTCCCCTTCTGCCATTCCTTGCTCCCTGTGTCCAGCTAAAACAGATTGTTGAATTAAAACTTTTCCTTCAAATCTTTTGTTTGTTGTTTTTTCTCTCAAAAGTATTAGCCTTTCAATTCCGCTGTTATCAAATTATTATCTTTAGCTTGGAAAAATATTACCAATATATTTCTAGCAGGTGGTTTTCTTTTCGGAGTAAACATTCATTGATGGCTGACGGATTGCAACCTTTGAGGTGTCAATTTAAAGATATCTCTACGTAGATTTGCCAATACATCTCAGAATCGTAAGAGAGGGCTTCATCGTACAGAAAAGGACTGAAGATGTGGAACAGAGGGGCTACTTGTTGTCACAAAGTCAAACTCGATTCATCTTGAACCACAGATAGCAAAACTTTTATAGAAAAAAAAATCCCAAAAGTATTTTCAAGTGAAGATGCAACAGAGCAATCTAGCTACAATAATTACGTAAGTTTTCTAACAATATAAAAAAAAGAAGCACGGAAAATTCTTGAGTTCTAACCTGTTGTTTCCCTATCAAATTACAAACTACCATTTTCTGGTCTTAACCACAGATTTATTCTAATCAATCACAGATATATTTTTAAAGTTGATTGTCTAGAGGAGTCAACTTTAAAAAATTACTTTTGCATCTCTTACCAACTATTTTTTCCTTATCTAACCGAGGTTCGAAATGATCTGCCCATGGTTTGGTCTTGTATTCAAAGGATATGAGGGGTTCCTACTCTAATTTTACCCGACTTACAAACATGAATTTCCCGGTGAGGATGACCTGAGCGCAGCGCGGGTCCTCGGGGTCCAGACTCTGCTTGCGGCAGTAGTCTCCCTCCGCCAGCGACATGGTCACCGAGCACCGGCCGTCCGTCTGCGGTCACAAACGATCCAACAGTGATGTTCGGAATGTAAGGAAAGGCAGCTAAATTACCTTTCAAAGAGTTCAGTTGTTTATTTACAATCATCTGTGACACCCTTACATGCAGGAAGGTGTCTGGGCTGAAGACGTGTCAAGTATAACCTTAAATCACAAATATCTTAAACCTAACATAACAATGTAAACAAAAAAACAAATATAATGAAAGCATAATCATTATTTTTGTCATTCAGGTACTGTACATCACAATCTGATTTACTGGAAATCAACCTGTTTACAAACAAAACAGAACATGTAATTTCAGGGAAGAAAGGCTGTCTAGAAACTAATCTGTAAGTACTCTGCAACACTGTTAGGTCATTCAATTTATAAAAGTTGCATTCAAATCACTTGTTGCATTGGTTAATCTTTAGTTAAATAAATAATTTTTAACAATGGCTGTATACTTAGAGCTAAGGCAGTGGCCATTTTTATTAGCTTTCTTTCACCCAAAAAAGTTCAAATCAATAAGGCAAAATATAGTGATTTCAATGGTCTTTTGATGTGTTCTTTGGTCTTCCTCCCAAGTAGTTCAAAGGTAAGCTGGCCATCTTTCCTTCTATTCAAGAAATTACAATTCGGACCTCAGCCTTTCCTATTCTAAATTGAAAAAAACAGTTAAAGGGCATCAGTCTACCCTATGGGAAAACTGGTTGTAGATACCCTATGGAAGACGGAAAATTTTGCTAACTAAATAATTTTTAATAAGTAACAAGACTAAATGATTGTCTAGTATCGCAAATAAAAAATAACTACATCTCGATTCATCGCTTACATCCAAGTCATTGATGTGAGCATCCATCTTGCTGACGTAGAAGTACGGAGTTCCAGTTGTTGTGTTGAAAAATCCATCGGCCGTGGAGTAAACTCGGGCCACCGGGAAACCCGTCGTGTTGGAGTGACGAGATATGTGCGCCAACGCACACCAATCTGGAAAATGTATTGTCAACTTAAACCAACCAGCTATCGGTAAAATTATTATCAATGTTTATAAAGCAACAGAAATATTCAAGAAGAGTCCATAAAACTTCTCACAACATTTAATCCAGTAGTTGTTTCTAGATTCTCAAAAATCATTACAAACATGATCTCTGACCCAAGACGCTGTGAAACAACTGGTGTTATAATAACGACTTCATAATGTTTTGTGATCAAAATAACTCAAACGCTGTGAAACAACTGATGTTAAAATAAAGATTTCATAATGTTATGTGATCAAAATAATTCAAAAAGGTTTACTGGCATAGACATTTTTTATTTCTCTTATATATTCACTATGTCTCCATCACTTAGTTTAATGTTGCTTTTTTTGTCAAGTCTCTCTTAAGCTATTAGTCCCTCCACCCTTCAAAGGCGAAATAAGATTTCAAATTATAACTTTCGCATTTTTTTACATTGACAAATGGTCTGCATTAATTTTATCAAGGAATTTTAGTAATTCCAACATCAAAACACTATAAAAATAATTTCAAACAAAGATTGTTATGTTTTCACAGTTTACTTATACGTAGGCCTACAGCAGACTCCCTCTCATCCGGACCCCTTGGGACCAAGACCTGGCTGGATTACAACTTCCAAAAATTAATTATTAAATCCAACCATAAAAAATTAGATGTTATACACAATAGTTTTTCTATTATAAATTTCCCACTGGAATTTTCAGTGTCATTCCTCACCAATTAAAAAATTACTCATTTTACCGAAATTGAAGCGAGCATAGTATTTTGACGCGTCGTTACTGGTCACAAACATTTTCCCTTGTGAATCGTCGTCAGAATACCGACCATTTCCGATCACGTCCGATCAAGCCGAAGATTTGATAAAAATTGTCCAGATAAAAAGATGTTGCTTCCGCCGAGAATAGTCCGGTTACACCGATGTCCGATGTCCAGTTAAAACGTGTCTGTATAAGAGGGAGTCTCCGGTAACGGGACACTCTTCTTACCCGAGTAGTGGACAATGTACCGAGCCATTCTCGCTGTTTCGTTCTTGGGTGGTGGATCTGGTTGGAAACGCTCTCCACTTGTGAAGATCTGCTTGTTTACTACTTGAACCTCTGAACGACTTTCAGTGAAAAAGAAAAGAGCTGATCCCAAGATAACGAATTTGAGCAGCATGTTGAGTAGTTTTCCTGAAAAAAGGGGTTTTTTTGCCATTAAATGTCCACGATTTTGGTCAATCATCACAAGAAATTATGTCATTCTGCCTTAAAAACATAAAAGATATTTAAAGCTAATCTTATGAGGAGTTATTTATTTTAAGAGGAATTATTTTTATGACAGTGTATCCTGTCTACATGGGGTATTGTAGGCTTGTTTTAAATACAGTACTTCTTTGTTGGAAAATTGACTTACTTAAATGAGGAAAAAAGCTCATAGCTTATAAAACTTTCAAAGCCATGTTGACAGGGCTGTTCAAATAAATTTCTAAGCAGTGGGATGGGTATCTAAATTTAAATTCAGTATGTTAACTACACTAGATTATTTTAACTGCTTTGAACTGATTCTGTAAAATCATTTGTTTGTTATGCACTTTGTTTTCAGACCCTGAATATTTACTATAAAGCAATAAATCATTTTATTATTTACAATTGGACTGTAAAGATTAGTATTTTGGATCACATTAGCAATAAATCATGGTTTAAGAAGAGTTTTCATATGGGTTAACTTAGTTGCTTAAAAATCACCAATTGCATTTTATCACTATAATGGATTCATGAGGACAAGTGAAAGTGGTGGGTAAGGAACGCTTATTTACAATAATAAGTTGAATATAAGGGGATAAAACAGGATTGATGGAGATGATTTCAAGCTTGTTAAGAGGTCATTGATAAATGCCAATAGCGTTAGAAAAGGCTTAATCACTTTAATGAGACAGGTACCTCATGGAGGACATTACCCTGAATATGAGTGAAGGATGAGTGTGATGATAGTGGCGCGATCTTGTAGCCTTGTTACTGACTAAGGTTGGCATGTTCCTTAGACAGGATTGTTAATTAATAGCCCAACAACCAATTGTTTCTTAATGGTATCCTGAGCCCAAGGGAATTTCGTAGAACCGTTAATATAAAGTGCCTGGGAAAAAGCGCCAAATTTCAGGTCTATATATCTTATAGCTTTAGAAATAATACCAATGAGTAAAGCCCCTAATTTTTTTTTAGGGCTCTTATGAAAGTTGTTGATTTTTAAGAGTTAAAGTAGTAAGTGACAGTATTATCTATTGCACCTACAGTAACACACAGGGAAAATCAGATTTATAGTTATTGGTTAGCTTTACCATGTTAAGTTTAGTTATATATTGTTTTTGTAAGTTATCTTTTGTCATTCATGATGGAATTGAATATTCGGATAATATATTTCAGTTATTGGTTGCTATTGATGTTTCTTGTTCATTAGCACGTTCGCTGCTGGCTGCTAGATGGTGCAACTGCGTCAGGAGCTTAACTAGTGAACATGCTGCTGCATAAACATTGCCTCTGTTACACTGAACTACGGTGAAAATGATGATTGTTACAGCCTATTGAATATCAATGTTCTCCAATCAAATCGGTGTTGGGCATAGTACTTGGTGATATGATAGATAGCAGAATTACCTAGGTTTTACTCGGTAAAGTAGTGTTGCTCTCTAGCTGGAAAGAGGTGAGACAAGCCCTCATCTAAATTACTTTGATGGTAATTTTTGGAAATAAGTTTTTATCTGTGGGAAAAGTGTGTCCCCAAGAGCTGCAAAGAAATATAAAATGCTCATGAGGAGCTGGCTAATCCATGACATCGTTAAACAACAACGAACGGTGTCGTTCCAGAAAGTTCCTAGCTCCTGGTGCCATGTTCCCGATAACGTTCCGGAACGTCCGCAGCT
Source organism: Flexamia atlantica (assembly GCA_035578135.1). Classification (NCBI taxonomy): domain Eukaryota; kingdom Metazoa; phylum Arthropoda; class Insecta; order Hemiptera; family Cicadellidae; genus Flexamia; species Flexamia atlantica. Next base: position 5,017,904 of record JAQJVK010000023.1, on the reverse strand, counting down.
ACGAATGCCAGCACAGGCCAGAACAGAATTGTGTTTGGACAATATAATGATTTTTACTTTTTTCTCGTAATTATGGTAAAAATAATTTTAACAATTTCTTATGCATGTTAATTTTTTTATGTCAATAGGGGCCTACATTGTAATATGTCCATCATGTAACTTAATAAAGAAATATTTGATTTGTTAATTTTAGTTAATCAAGAAATCAAGTAAATTCAAGAGTAGGAAAACTAAATTATTGCTCAGTTAGCTACTTTAATAATCTCCAAACTCTTGCTAAAAAGCACTTTCAAATGCACCTACCTAATAAACGACCTCTACAAAAACAGTTTATTCTTTACCACTTTATAGCACTAAATTATAAAAGAAAATTATTACAGTTTAAAGTTCGTAGACTTTTGATATGACACAGAAAGGTTATAATGCATGTTGTAAGGTTGTTGTTGTTATAATTTTTTTCACTCATGACAGCTGACGATGACGGTCGATTGATAATTTAGTCAGCTGCTTATAGACAGAAAATGTCAGCAGCTTGACCAACATAATTCCACAAAAACAAGCCAATGTCAGCTTTTATTTATATCAAGAAAAAAAAAGAAGAAAAAGGCTATGCACTAATTTATGTTTAGTTATTAAAATCCCCTCATGATTAAATGTATTTAAATGAAAAGATAATTTTTCAGTAGTTCGAAATTACCACAATAATTGTAAAGGCTTTTTCTTTTGATGGTTTGGTCATTCTGTATTTTTAGATTTCAGGTATTAAACAAAATTCACAAGTCTCTCTTAGAGGTTAGGATTAGGAGAACAAACTTCTCAAACATGCCGGTGAACAAAGTTTTGTTTTTAGGTAAGTAGCTTAATTAGCTCTAATTCTGCTTTAAACTTGAACATGAGGTATTTAGGTTAAAGAGCTCTATACAGTTGTAGAACCAATGCTAACATTGCTGCAATTTGGCAATTTAGGGCTAGGCTAGTAATATTTTTTGTGATGAGGTACAGCTAGAGCTTCCACATTACTGTGACAAAAAATCCAGGACAAGAATTTATAAATCTAGGCTATGGGACATTATTGAATTATGTAAGGCAGGTTTTACTTTACTCTTTTACGAGCAATAATGTTATCTCTTGCTTTCGTGTGCTTGCCTATAGGAGTACTGCAAACTCCACAATTACCGTACACAGTTATCTCAAAATCGGCTCTGAGGATTTCCTTCAGTCTTGAAATAAGTACCGTAAATTATGACTCAAAAACTTGTTCTAGGCCTATGTTGTTTACCTACTTGGCAAGAGAAAATCCAATAAAGTAATAGCCTAAAATGAATTTTAAAGTTGTAATACGTTGTGAAAGGCTTCCGTGGTCTTCATACACATATGGAGAATCCTGGTCTTCGGGCGATGACCACGATGGCGACGAGTTGGAGGTTTAAAGTTGTAACTTAAAATTTAAACATTGCTCATGAGTCGTCATGATAGCAATGAACTAAACAAAGAAAGTGTGAATGAGTACTCATGCAGCACGTTGACATGATAGAGCAAACTTTAATTATTTTAGGGCTTAAAATGTCTAATTTTGACCAAAATCTCCCAAATTTTGGGCTTTATGTAACCCCAATATGGGGATTTGGGCGTCTGATTTATCTCAGGCTAATAAGATCATAACAAATAATATCTCCATCAAATTTCAAGTAAATTGTATGATAATAAAGGCCCCTAGAGTACAAAATTTAGACAATGTAGGTCTACCGTACTGTGTTTAGAAAATTTACATTTTCGTTCATAAATCGGTTATTTTAATGCTATGACTGGGAGAGGGCTTGAAATATTTCTATTTTTATTTCCTTGAATAAAATATAGGCCCCTACATTAAATTTAATTACATTCGAGGTTTATATTACCCCCTATTAGTCCAAAAACCCTGAAATTGGGGCATTTATCCCCAAAACTGGGGTTTAAGGTTTTCCGATTTTTTTGCCCAATGAACTTGACCTAGATATCATAGGAAGGAATGTTTTGACCAAATTTGAAGAAAACCAGACAAAAATTTCAACCGCTAGAGTGCCAACATAAATGCCTATATATATAAAGTTTCTAATGGATGGTGTTTTTTCCCTCAGGGGGTCCCAAAATGAAAAGTTATCATGGTCCAATGCCTCAGAGTCACCACGTTGGGTGTTGCCAATAGCTCACCATTCTATAGGAAGTTCGCTATTAAATGAAGTAGGCCTAATCATATTAGCCAACAGCTGTTTGTAAACTACAGCCATATAGGAAAATTAGCAATGAACTAAACAAAGAAAGTGTGAATGAGTACTCATGCAGCACGTTGACATGATAGAGCAAACTTTAATTATTTTAGGGCTTAAAATGTCTAATTTTGACCAAAATCTCCCAAATTTTGGGCTTTATGTAACCCCAATATGGGGATTTGGGCGTCTGATTTATCTCAGGCTAATAAGATCATAACAAATAATATCTCCATCAAATTTCAAGTAAATTGTATGATAATAAAGGCCCCTAGAGTACAAAATTTAGACAATGTAGGTCTACCGTACTGTGTTTAGAAAATTTACATTTTCGTTCATAAATCGGTTATTTTAATGCTATGACTGGGAGAGGGCTTGAAATATTTCTATTTTTATTTCCTTGAATAAAATATAGGCCCCTACATTAAATTTAATTACATTCGAGGTTTATATTACCCCCTATTAGTCCAAAAACCCTGAAATTGGGGCATTTATCCCCAAAACTGGGGTTTAAGGTTTTCCGATTTTTTTGCCCAATGAACTTGACCTAGATATCATAGGAAGGAATGTTTTGACCAAATTTGAAGAAAACCAGACAAAAATTTCAACCGCTAGAGTGCCAACATAAATGCCTATATATATAAAGTTTCTAATGGATGGTGTTTTTTCCCTCAGGGGGTCCCAAAATGAAAAGTTATCATGGTCCAATGCCTCAGAGTCACCACGTTGGGTGTTGCCAATAGCTCACCATTCTATAGGAAGTTCGCTGTTAAATGAAGTAGGCCTAATCATATTAGCCAACAGCTGTTTGTAAACTACAGCCATATAGGAAAATTACAGCATGTGGGTAAAGATTGCATGAAGTAATGCAAAAACTTTGTATTTATCAATTTAATTAATTAAGTTTTTTTTTTGTAAGTCAAGGTCTATAGACCTTATACACTTTTAAGTTTATAAACAAGCTTTATTTCAAAGTAAAATAAAGGTAAATAATATCTTTTATTTTACATCAGTGGCGGCTCGTGCGTAGGTTCAATGGTTCAGTGAACCCCCTAAAATAATAAAAAAATACATTTTCTAAGTAAATAGCAGAAAAACCCATTGTTAAACATACTTTTATAAACAACATGGCAACAAAACTATTTTTGCGTCCGGGCGAAGCTCTCACGCAACGCCGGCAGAGCGAGGTTCAGTTCGCCGAATAAACCCAGCCGCTTGGCGAGGGGTGTGGGGGGAGCGGAGGGGGGCTTGCTTGAAAGCAATGGACCGACCGCTAATGCTCTATGCTAGCGGCGAGCCGAGCGCTGACGAAATTGGCCGACCTCTTCCGAAAGAGTAGTTTCTTTCCTAACCACTTCTGTTTCAGCAGCACCCTACGGAACGCGCGCTGTAAAGCTTGAAATGTTGTTTTAATGGTTCGGGCGATGTTTAAGTTTATTTATTTAAATATTGTGTGATTTCTATGTTGTTTTTAGTTATAAATACGTTTATTTCAGTTATGCGATTATAAGTTTTATTTTTAGCTCTGATTATTGAAAGAAAACAATCGGCGTAGCGGCCGTATTATAGCTTTCTGTAAGAACAGTAATTAAGCTACTGAGCGACGGTAATAACAAAATTGATTTAATTAATTTTGGATTTAACATTTTAATGTACATAGTAGCATAATACAATTTATCATCAAAGGTATAGTGCCTTAATCCTATAGACTATAAGCATTACACTCGTGTATAAAAGCAGGTATGTCAAGAATCTGCAGAAAACTACGTTCTTGTAAGCATTTAACGTATTTAAATACTGATTGGCTTAAGACAATAACTCTAATATAATACATTGGTATCATGTATATGTTATTAGCTCTGAACCCCCAGTACATAAACTCACGAGCCGCCACTGTTTTACATACATTTATAAATGTTTATGTTGTGTTCAGACATTTCTTGGATCAACAGCATTGAAGTCAATGATTCTGAAATAAAATCCAAAGTTGCAAATGCAAGTTTCACGAATAAAAACACGATTTCTGAGAAAAGTGATGAAGATCGGCTGAAAAAGGCTCTAGCCTGCATTGATTTGTCTTCCCTGGTTGGGAATGAAACTCCAGACACAATTCACAAGTTATGTCAACAAGTAAGTTATGTTTACATAAGTTTACTGTTTTAACACTAGTTTTTATGACGACATTAGACATACAAATCTTTATTTGTTGTTTGTTACGTAATAATTGTGTAACAAATTGCTTTGAATTTTCTTCTTGCTTTGAATTGAAGAAAATTCAAAGCAATTTGAAAAAAAGCATTTATTTAAAAATGTCAAATTTTCTCTTGTGAAAAATAAACTTCATCTTAAGAAATTTACTCAGTACATTGGTTTGCAGCAACAGGAGTATTTTTGTGACTGAAACTGTTTATCTTAGCAGTGCACAAGAGCCCATTAATTAGATAAGGATTCATTTTCACCAATACTTATCTTTCAGGCTGTTTCCCCCCTAAAAAATGTGAAGGTTGAAATGGCCGCTGTCTGCGTGTACCCACTTAGAATCCAGGATGCCACTGCTTCTCTCACTACTCTGGGTGCGAACAAATCCGTCAAGGTTGCCTCAGGTGAGTCAATAAGCATTATGTAATACTTATTGAACTTAATGGTGTGATTCTGACGTGACAGTCTAGATGTGCTCTGGAAAACTAGCAGCTCTTCTAGCGACATATTTCCATATGTCTGTTGAAGTATGTGAATACTCTTAGCAGAGATGGAAAAGATATCATGGTCAGAAAACCCCTTTATTGGGATTGTTAAAAAAACAACAAAACATTGGCACTACCCTAACCTATCCTGATTGGACAAGGCTAGTGGCTGCAACTACTTTGAGATGATGATGTGTCTCATGTCTATAGAGGGCTTCAAGACGAACTATGGAGGTGAGAGGTAGCAGCTGAAACACTTAACACTTACAAACGACATAAATAGCATACCCTAATCATTCAGCATTATTGACATAGTAAGCATTGATACTAATGGACCTGGCAATCTAGATTTTTCACCAGTTCCCCATTTATTGTCATAATTATTTCCAACAGTTCATCAGTCCCATTAACTTCCTATTTGTTTAGAGGAAAACTTATAAATGGGAGTTTTGACAATAAAACAATGTTTTTCCTTTTTTCCTATCGAGAAAAAATCAATATTTTTATATAGTGAAGCTACAGATATAGTTTGATTTTTACCTACCATAATTCTTTTTTGCCATCTCAACAAATGATCATCCATGAATTTCGTAACATGAAGTCAGTCACATGCGGCGTGATAATCGTGTTGCAGTGGCCGCTGGGTTCCCAACGGGACAGTACCCGCTTCACACCCGACTGGCGGAGATATACTACGCCGTAGCCGTGGGCGCCGGGGAGATTGATGTGGTGATCGACCGTAGCCTCGTGCTGAGGGGCCTGTGGCCACAGCTGTACACAGAGCTGGTGCAGATGAGAGAGGCCTGTGGCGAGGCCACGCTCAAGGTCATACTGTCTGTGACCGAGTGTGGCAGTTGGACCAATGTGTGCAAAGCGTCGGTTGTCGCGATGCTGGCTGGTGCTGATTTTATTAAGACCTCTACAGGTTTGTTTTTTTTACTGTAAGTGTTAACTTAAACTCTTTGACGTTATTTCTGGTAGTTGTGATGAATGGTTACTCAAAGTTTCAGCCTTAAAGAGCAATTTTCAAATCTATATAAGACTTTTCACTTTATCTATATCTAGAAAGTTGTAATCATCTTAAAAGATCTCTTAGCAAATGTTTTACGATTTATTGTTATTTTCAGTCAATAAGAGATTGATTTCGAACTCAAAAGCCCATCATTAGTCTACAAAAGGATGACCAAACATTGACTCTCGTATCCATCAAATGGGATCTTATTTGGTACATACTTATACTTACTTCATAATTTGTCATTCTTTCCACAAGCTTGAGGTACTACAATCATGACACAACTCAAATAAGTATAGGCTAAAATACTTATGTAGTTCTCTTCAGACCTTGATTTGGCTTCATTGAGTTTGATTTTTTGTTGTTGTTGTGAACCAATCATCAACTGTTAACTTGTTTAAAAGAGGTTAGGAAAACCCTGCTAATGCTCCTGCAGCCATCCTAAAAATTGTATCACTTGGTGAAACATATTTAACAAAAAATAATGTTTAAGGGATGTCAGTTGTAAAAAACTCATTTTCTATTTTAATAGTCAGGTTATACCATCCACTTTGGTAGTGAAAATGGGCATATTGAAATGGGCATAAAATGAATCCAAGAATATCATATTTTACCATGTTGTCAATTCTATGGTTTGCAGGTAAAGAGGCAACCACCATGACAATTCACGACGGACTGGTGATGTGCTATGCAATCAAAGAGTTCCACAAGAAAACAGGTGTCAAGGTATTTTGCAATTTTCTCTACTTTGAAAATGTTCTATTATCTTGATGCCATTGGCACGGTTGTGTTGATAACTGGTGAGGCCTTAGTTAGGGATCTTTCACTTAGTAAACATGGGGGTTTATAGAGTCAGAGCTGACTTGTTCACAAACATTCACACTTCATCATGGAATTGCTGAACACATGCTAGTTCCAGGTGATTGCTCAGCAACATATTGTGACTGACTCCACTCATTCGCTTAAACCCCAATCCATCAACTGTTCCTTGTATGAACCATTGCTACTTAGCTCTTGAGATTTTCTTATGACAGCCAAAGGAAGAACTTATCTAAAGGCTGATAACAGAGGCTGATAACAGGCTAGTTTTTTTTTTTTTTTTTAAAGAGGGTGGTGGCCTCTTTTTACCTTGCATTTGCCCCCCCACATGGGCCTCAGGCCTGTGCATGGAAGTTATCAAGCAAACCCAAGGAGTGAGGCGGTACAGTACAAGGCTGAACAGTACTGCTAAAAGTATGCGGCATCATCGGGACTCGATCCTGCGACGCTGCCGCCACAGAACCGGGGCCGAGTACGCTACCAACTGCGCCACCGACTCACTAAATAATTACAGACGCTGAATATAAAAGCTGCTACCAAAGGCTTATAACATAAGCTTATGTTATATCAGAGAACGTTGACAGTCAACAGTGAATGATCATAATATGTCATCTAGTTTCCAATCAAGTGATACAGTCCTTAAGGGTCTTTGTGAAGATCACACACATTGTTTTACTGACATTACATTTAATACAGTTTTGCAATATTGTTTCCAGTTGATAAGGATGTTTAAATAATAAAACTACTAGCCTAATACCAAACCAAACCCCAAACATAGTATCACTACTTGGAATAGGCAAAATATTATATTGTACAAGCCTTATTGTGTCTTGAAGGATGCTTTAATTTGTGGGAGGTCCTAAAGTTATCGATAATTTAGTTCTGTTATTACCTCATAAATAATGTTTTCTCTGATTTACCTTATCAATAATTTTTTCTATAATCACCTTATAATAATAAGGTGAGGCACTGAAAGCTATCAATGCGCGGTGTTCTCTCTTTCATTCATCTATCTTGAATTCTGATCCTATTTTCTTACTCTATGGTATGGTGTTTGCTTACTCTGTGCTTACTCTATGGCAGGTGGGGCTGAAGCCAGCTGGAGGTGTGCGCACAGCTGAGCAGGCAGTCAGCTGGTTGTTGATGATCCAAGAGGAGCTAGGCGAAGAATGGGTCGATCCTAGACTGTTCCGCATCGGGACTTCGGGATCATCATCCTTAACGGGCGATATCGCCAAAGCATTAAAAGCAGAACTGAACATTTCTTGATAAGAATTGTTGTAATAAAATCTGTATCAAAGCAATATACATACTTACATATATATAGCTTTAACGGTGATGATTTCAAGTGGCATTTTATTAATATATTGTTATACTTCTACACTTCCGTTGGATTTTGTTTGGTGTCAAACTCAATAGAAATTCTTTTTTATACAAGTTCAACTTAATTTATTTTCTTGGTTGTTAATGTTATACACATTTTATCGATTTTATTTTATGCGATAATGATTCATAATACATTGAAGACTGAAATTTGAACTAATAATACAGTTTGTGTAACAAAATGTGATAGGTAATAGCCTATATAAAAGACTGATTAGATCTTATTTTTTGTGCCAAATGTGATTTGAAGTCAATATAAATAAAAAATTTTAGTATAAAATCTGGAAATTTATTTTTGTATTAGGTATACTTTTTAATGTTTTAATTGAAAACCAAAATATATTTTAGTCTTGTTATCAATACTTGTAATAAATAAAAATGTGGATGTTAATTCAACAATTTTTTTCTTTACTTCCTCATTCTAATAAATATTTGGCGATCTAAATTTTAGTTAGTTCTATCACGAAGCAAACATTACAAGGATGATTCCATAATCCCTTTTGGGATTATTTAATAATCGGCTTTAACTTGAAATTCCTTAAAATTCTTCTAAGTATTGGTCCTTATAATCAAAACTGCTTTGCTCTTAATTTCTGAGCCCTCCCAAACATAGCTTTTACCATTGAATATATAATATATTCAATGCTTTTACTGATATCAAACGATACTGTTTGTCCCAAAACTCTCATGCGCCCTGCTATTTTTTTTTATTAATAGAGATAAAAGTATAATATTCAGGGAAAGTTTATATGTTCACAAAAGGAAGCTTTTGGTGTTTGTAAATTTTCACCCCATCTCCCCCAAAAGGGGTAGTTTGGGGGTAAGTCGAAATATTTTGATGTAACCCCTATCGAGCTATAATAATCAGGTCACATAGAGGTCATAATCAAAGAAAATGAATGGCGCAAATTAAAAGTGTCTACGTCAATCCTATCAAAAGTTATGGCAGTTCAAAGTTTAAATTTTTTCAAAATAAAATAAAATAAAAATTTTGTATGATTGCGGTTTTTTCTCCAGACCTTACCCCTCTCGATTTTTTCTTTTGGGGCTTTATTAAAAGCAAAATTTAAGACACAAAACCCACTAATCTCGTTGAATTAAAAGCGCTGATTGAACGAGCATGCCAGCCAGTCACACCAGAAATATTGGCATTTGAGTCCAGACTTTACTTCTGCCTGGAAGTGAATGGTGGATATTTTGAGCAGTTAACAAACCTTAACTTAATCGTGGTATTTTTCCTCTTTTTTCACATGAATAAAATCCTTACTAAATCCTTACTTATTTACATAAGTAAGGATTTCATTTATTTTCACAAAATTAAAACTTTGAACTGTCATAACTTATGATAGGATTGACCTAGAGACCTCTAGTTTGCAACTTTTTCTATCTTTATTACCTTTAAAATTATGTATAATTCAATAGAGGTTTACATTTAAATATTTCGACTTACCCCCAAACTACCCCTTTTGGGGGGGAAGGAGCGAACATTCACATACATCAAAAACTTCCTTTTTTGATCATATAAACAGTCTCTGAATATTATACTTTTATCTCTATTAATAAAAAATATAACAGGGGGTGGGTCTTTTGGGACACATGGTATATCTCAATATCCAGAATGTGTTTGCTAAGATGAGTGCTTCATAAAGTTGTAGAGAGGCCGTAAAATGACAAAACCAGATTTGGACATTTCAGAGTTCTGAAAAAATGTAGTTGTAATTAATTGGAAGGTACAGAAATTACAATATGCTCTAAAGATTTTACAAGCAACAGCACAACCGGGTTAAAAATTAATAGCTGGGTCGTTTGAGCCTCCTCTGAGTCTGGTCTCAATTAGTTTTCAATAAACTCCATAACCCCATGACCTTTTATAAGAGTCTTCCTCATTTCATCATTGTAGTCAGTGGCCTCTATACTTTCAGGATTTTTCATAATATATTCAAACCTCATCTGCTGACCTGACTCTTGTACCCTCCCTTTTCTCATGTCATCAAAGCCCATTAATGGCATTTCACAGAAGAGATTCATTTGTATGCTTTATGGGAATTTGTTTGTTTACTGTTTGCCGAATTACATCCACAAAAAGCTTGTATTATGATTTATTCTTTCCAGTAAGTAGGGGTGTGCGAGTTGTGATTTTTGAAGTCGAGTCGAGCCGAGCCGAGTTTTGAAAAATAACCGCGAGTTTCGAGCTTTTTTCGAGTCGAGTTTTTTTAAGTTTATAATATAATTAATAGTCATCATGTTTCTACATAATGGTAAAAAATTATTATCATTACTCAAATACAAATTGCAATTTCGAGGTGATTAAACTTAAAAGAGTTATTGAACTAAGAGCAGATATGCAAATAAATTATACCAAAACAAAAGAAAGAAAACCTTTTACTTAAACTTCCAATAATTCTTGATTTGATATATTTTTCAAGCGTAACTTATGTTTAATGCTTACCTGGGGTTTGAAATGAAATGAAAACACTAATTTTTTTGTTTTTTTGTTGACAGTTATTTTTTTGTTGACAGTTACACCAATAAAAATGTACCTGTGTGAATAACTCCAAGGAAATATTTTAATCATGAATTGAGTCATGTAATTGGTCACGGCTTATAATTAGTTATTAGAAATGAAAACACTAATAAAAAGCCGTGACCAATTACATGACTGAATTCATGATTAAAATATTTCCTTTGAGTTATTCACACAGGTACATTTTTATTGGTGTAACTGTCAACAAAAAACTAAGTTTTTATTTATTTGGAATGGTTTCTAAAATATAACAAAAATATTTTTTTACTAGATCTAATAATAACTAACCTCAAACTAGAAAAGAGTGATATCAAAATTTATGTGTCTTTAATAACTAAAAAGAACTTTTTACTTCAAGTTTATAACAAACGAGGTTTCAGTTATATTCGTTAAAGATGGATTGACATTGTAAAAATGGCCTTAATATTCTTTCGCAAATGCCGATTTCGGGTAAACGGCGGGAGTAACTACTCGACTCGAACTTTCGAATAATTTGCAATAAGTCGAGTCGAGCCGAGTATTATATACTCGGCTCGAAAAAAGCTCGATTCTCGAGTACTTGCACACCCCTACCAGTAAGCTATAGATTTTCTTAGAAAACAACATTTTAAATTTTCATTGCCATAGTTTTAATATCCACTTTGAACTTCATGAACCATTTTTTCTAAAAGGCAAAATGTACGATTCTCACGAAGAGAAAGCCCACTCAATATCTGGAGTATTCCCAAAAATAGTCTTTATGTAACAAAATACTTTGGGGTCGTAGGTGCTAACAAATGGGAGATATATAAGAATTGCTATCCATATATTTTTAAAAGAAAATTGTTTTGTTAATTTTGTAATTGATATCTTTCAGCGTAATCCAATTATGTTTATACATAATACGTTATACTACTTTCGTCGTTTCGATTTTCGTTCCGCTATGTTTTGAGCCTGAGCCTGTTAGTTAATTGGCCGAAAACAGTTTGTGGATCGGGATCGTAGTGGAGTGGAGTTGCGCCGTGCAGTGCAGTGCGGATTGGTGGGCTCATTGTCGGCTGCGAGGCGAGAGTCTTGGTTGTCGTGCGTGAATGTCATCGATCGTTTCAACCGAAATCATAAATTTGCACTTTTACTTGTGAAGTGGTTTAGTTTGTGGTCAGTGCAGTTGTTATTATCTAAAATGCCCTTTTACAAGAAGTAAATTGATGCTCTATTCCACTTCAGTAAGGATTTTTATATTACCTTCTGAACTCTGTAATCGGGACACCTGTTCCAATAAATTTTTGAACATGGAGTATAAGTGATACAAAAATGTTAAATATCTGCAGTGCTACAGCGTGGAATGGATAACAATATGTGGTTATAAATTTTAACCCCTGAATCACAATGCCTCAATTGCAAGATAACCCTCTACTTTCTTTGTCCCAGGTAAGGCAGCCCTGGAACTTGTAGACTATTATACAATTATTATTAACACTTAGGACTAGGATTTCTGTATTTTTGACAATGGCATTAGTACCAAGAAACGTGATACTTTTTTCAACCCACTTCAATAAATTGGCTTGTTTTAATCTCCATCTTAAGTCTTCCTGTTTCTCTGTACAATCGGTTTACTACAGCATTGCAAATTTTCCTAGTCGTATCAACCAAACTCCTGCTGATAACCGAAGCGAGCTAAACTTACTACAAAGAAAACCGTTCACGTCTGTAAAAGTTGGCATTAACCAGTTGAGTCAAAATGTGAAAATTCAAAGTGCACCAAAGCGATTAGGCCTACAGAGAAGAAAATTGATTGCAGAAGATTCTTCTGGTGTTTCTGATGAGAAAAATACAAGTGAAGTTTGGCAGGTGTCTGCTTATGCAACTTGCGAAGAATATAATTTGGAGAGGATCAAGGAAGGTTTAACCGAACAAAGTGTATATAAGCCTATTGAATCTATCGATGATCCGATTGTGAAAGGGGGTGCCGATGTTATTCATGCTGTGGCAAACTACCAGGTATCCTCTGAACCTCGGCATATCTATTTCTTCAGAGAGGGTTCAGTTGTTTTTTGGAACACTCCAGAGTTGGAATGTCTCAGTGTTCTAGACTTCTTGAGACGATACCAAATAGGGTCCTACAAGAAAGATCTGATATTAAATGAACGAGAAGTCATGACATACTCCTATGTAAATACTCCTAAAAAGAGTCACTTGATTGCAAACAACTTTTGTTTGAGCACAGGACATGGCCACGATAATGTCGAAATCGAGCTTGATAAATTTACTTTTTCAAATGCCATGTCATTGTCAGTCAAGCTTGCAATCTGGGAAGCGTCTTTGGGCCAGTACATCGACTCTATTGAATATGTGGTTGAAGATTTAAAATGTGGCAAGTCACTGAGGATTTCTCGCAAGGAAGTCATGCGTAAAACTGGAGAGTTGTTTGCTTTGCGCCATTCCATAAACCTCTCATCGGACCTCTTGGATGTTCCTGACTTTTACTGGGAGAGTGATGAACTAGAAACACTTTACTTGCAGCTTTGTAACTACTTCAACATCCCTCGTCGGACAAGAGTGATGAATGAAAAACTGAATCATTGTATGGAGCTGGTGGAACTGTTATCGTCTCATCTCAGCGATCGCCACCATGTGAGGCTCGAGTGGATGATAATAGTGCTGATTATGATTGAAGTTGTCATTGAAGTTATTCATGCAAGACGTTAAACAATCACAACAATGGTAACTTAGCAGTGAAGAAATATCTATTCTTTTTCCTTTGTGTGTGTAAATTTAGGGCCTTAGATATTTTACGGCCTGTAAGAGTTAAGGCCTTAACAGCCATCAATAACTGCTTCCAAACTTAAGGGACTTCAGTTAGCCTTGAAAATAATTTGTTAAATGTAAAAGGTCAAGTAAAGGTTAAGCTAAACTCTGCAAGGTGGGCTAAAATATAAAAAAAACTTAAGAGTTAACTAATTCATAAAATAAAGACCAACTAAGCTAAAAGTTTTTTATACACCTAGCCTACCTTAAATACATAAGCATTTCTAAAATGAATTGGCTGTGACATGATAAAATTGTTTTATGGTTTAGAATGGCCTATTTAGATTGTGTTCACTGGCACCAACTGCCTTAACTGAGTTTCCAGTTGTTAAAGACCTTCTTTTAAAAATGAAGATGGGTCCATGTGTGTTTGAGCCGCTTTCAAGTCTATTACAGGAACCTAATTGCTCATCATCTAGGCTAAGCAAACATTGGTTACATTTTTCTCTAAATTTAAATTTACTGATCCTTTAGGCCAGTTTATTATTTTATTTGATCAGATACCTCAACTGTGGAATTAGACATGGAGTTTGATATTATCTTGGAGTTGGAGTCTGATGAAATTTATGGATAATCTGCAGGGCCGGCAAGGGGGGGGGCAGGGGGGGCAAATTCAGAGGGGCCCGGGCTCGCGTGGGGCCTGGAAACACCACATAAGGGCTCGAAACGGCTAAAAAAGGGCCTGAAAGCACACGAAACAAGTAGGCTAAAAAAAGGGTTGTAGATTGCACCAGGTATCCTCTGAACCTCGGCACATCTATTTCTTCAGAGAGGGTTCAGTTGTTTTCTGGAACACTCCAGAGTTGGAATGTCTCAGTGTTCTAGACTTCTTGAGACGATACCAGTCCAGCCTATTGAAATCCAGGGGCCCTAAAATCCTGTTGCTGGGCCTGATAATGTGTTGACTGTTGAATGCAAAGTTTTTGTTGTTAGTTCTTTCATCTGACTTTCTTTTTCCGACCCTCTAGCCTGATCAGTTCAACAGTACGGTAGATGTTATTGAGTCTATTATTGTAGATTCACTTAAAGGTCATTCAGTCTTATAACAATTTTAGGCTACTTTATTCATTGTATCCTACAGATTTTTTTTATTTTTGATTCTTATTTCTTTTTTATAGCCTATTTCAAGAGTTCATCCTTCAGTTTACGTCTCTTAAGGACAGTTGTGTCTATATTAAATAACATTAAGTTTCAGGTTATTTAGTTTTTTTTGTTATTAATATATTATATATTGGAACCTAGAACCTACCTGGATCATTATATTTATTGATGAGGAAGTTACCCCACACTGTCAATAAAACTTATCTATTACCGACATTGATAGCCTTGGGGAACCTTGTCAAAAATTTTCATTTTCCTCATTTATTTTGTTTTTAATGTTTACCTTTTCCCTATTGATAGCCTAAATATAGTTTTCTGTTTTCATTATTAAACAAAAATTGTATGAATTTAATAAATTGGCTTTGATAAATCTTTTTGTATGACATTGGTTTTAACTCAATAATTAACTTTATTCAATATTTTATTGAGAACTTAGTCATTAGAGCCTTTAGAAGTTAATGTAAAAAGGGGATATTATACACTCTGAGTCCGAGATAAATTAGAGATTATCCGTAAGTCCAGTGCTAAAATTAACATTATTTAAATAAGTGGGCTCATCACTTTTCTTTGGCTTTGTACTCCTAGTTTTCTAGTACTGTATGTAAAAGAAGTTTGTACTATGTAATTAATTCCTAATAAATTTGTTCTGGTTGAATGTATATTTCTTATTTGCTTTCCTTCAGCTTTGGGTCAGTACGGTACTCAATAGGTCCTTCAATTTTTAGGCCTAATTTAACTACGGTATCTTTTCATGATGTTTGCTTTGTGAAGTTTTTTATCTAAAATCTATTTTGTTAGAATAACGTTAAACATTGTGTAGCCATGGACTAATATTGTGCAGAGTGTGCACCAGTTTAAAGACAGCAAGGTATTGTAGCGGCATTATTCACATAGGCAAACCAGAGATTAACCGTGGTGAACATGATGACAAAAAAACTAATTTTACCTCCAATTTGCTAACCGAGACTTGTCATTCAAGGATGGCATTGATTGGTGTCATATTTACGGTTTTCTCAAAAGTTACTGAGTTTGTAAATGAGGTTTTATATATTTTTAGGGAAAGTGTGAATTTTTCGTTCCCTAAATTTGAAGAATATTTTATCTAAATAAATTATGGCTTTTCGGAAACCTAATTGACCAATTAAAATGTGCAAAACGGGTTTTCATCACTTTAACGGTATAGTACGAGTTAAATCACATGACCCAGACCCCACTTAAATAAACAGCCTTACAGGCGGAGTGGGCCACCTAATTTGACGCAACCTACTTTAAAGTTAATAGCGTGGGAGATAAGACGTAAACTTAATAGTGTGGAGCGGCAACATGAGAGCCATAGAGTACACAGACCGCAGACTGATGGCGGGCATGTGTGCGGATCTCGCGCCGGATGCAGTCTGTGCTTGTGTCTGTGACGCACGCCGCCGCAAAAACCAAACCAGATCCGCCCACGTGCTGTAGAACCGAGCATGGTGCAGTCTTGGTACCAGACGAGACAGAGAAGGGTCGTGTCTGTGCCATCAACCATCATCCCGAAATACTGAGGAAGTTCACGGTCTTAGCAAATGTTATGTGCATTTTTACGCGACCCATTAAATAAATTTAACAGTTATTTGATAAACAAGTGCTGACTAATGGCCAACCCAATAGATGATTTCACACACATTCAATGTTTAATGGACAGGGTTTAAGCACACAAGCACTGACAAGCTTGGTTAATCAATTAATAGGGTTAAATCGTCAAAGCTGTAGCTGAGTTTTTGGTCTAGTAGCGAAGAGTATAAATTTCATCTAAAATGTTTTCGTAAATTTCATTGAACGCATGAGATAATTATAATTCCATATCGGGCAGTGTGAATTTTCAATACCATATAGTTCACGCCAAGAGTCTTGAAAATTCAAATTAACGTCGGCGTCGTTCCTTAAGACCTAAGTCTTTGACGAAATAATCAATTAATTTACTATTCAAGTAATTTACTCGGGTGAATTTCGAGAAATTCACCAATAAAGTAAGCAGTGATGTTCCAGTCATCAAGTGAACATTCAGATGCTTTATCTCATGTCTATATTTACACTAACTGCGGACGGGTGACCGCTGAAGACAAGCCATTCGAACCTCTAGACCACACGATGCGTTTCTATTGTCTTGGCGAAGAGTTACATAATATTCTAGCGGCCATCCGTCCTCTGCCTAAGTATAAAGCTGATTTACACGATGCAAATCGGCGTTCGTAGGTTACCAGTCACTGGATGACGGACTAGAAACGTGTATTCAGCCACAGAAAAACTCAGCTAGCTATAGACATGCTAATAACTAGCAGGTCCAGGAGATCAAATTGTTATCATTTTCTACTGACGCGCCAGCTTCTAAAAATAGCCTTACTGTGCACTGTTTTTAACGTCTCCTATATTTGTAGCGTTTCAACATTTGTTTTAACGAAATCAGCAAGAAACTTACCATGTAAAATATGTCTAATAATTCAACCACTTGCGACTCGCATGAAAAAACGTAAACGAACCCACGAAGTTCAAGAAAATTTCAATGTCTGAGTCTGAACGCTGAAGCACTAGTAAGCTGGCATTCCAGTCATAATTAGCCAGTAAATTTCCAGTCAACATCCACACTGGCATCGAGTAACCAGCGTTGAGTCTAGTGAGTCCCATTCTGTTTATTCTGTATAATTTGAATAAAGATTCTTTCCCTTTCTATCTTTATTAGTGACCAATTAAATTCATATGCCCATCTCATCAGGAATTATTTAAACTTTACCTTTGTAGACATAGACCCAGCTAGAATGTGCTCGCTGCATAGACCACGCATAGTGGGCGATATTCTATTCACAAACAACTTTGTAACTGAATGGGTTTATAAAATCTATACATTTCGCATCTCACCTTGGATGCACAACAGCTAGTTGCCGAGAGGAGCAGTTAATAATGAGAATCAATAAGAAATCCCATGTGTTTTCTGTGGATTAGGATTGGTTATAATACAACGTACAGTATCTCATTAACTGTAAACCCTACCTTGTTTTCTAAAGACTACTAGGTAATTTTAAAAAAATTAGTAAAAAAAGAAACAGTAAAAGTAAAATAAGGATATGCATTCTGAAACCAGTATTTTACAGTTAATTACTCTATATAAACTTATAACAAACTTTATTGAATTTTAAACTCATTTACCTGAGGGAGACGACGAACTGTGGCCGGGTATTGCCCGTCGTCTGGTCGAGTAGAGTATTCCAGCAGTCTGGACGAGTAGAGTAGTGCAGTAGTCTTCGGCGAGTGGGGCAGGGTGTTTTTTTTAACGCAACCCAAAACTTTATTTTATCAGTGAATGATTATTCCCCCCAAGATACCCGTATACCCGGATTTGACCCCATCATATTATTTTTTTTAGGATACATAAAAAGTAAGGCCTAATAAAACAATTCAGTAGATATTCATATTCTCAAAACAAACAAAGCAACGTTAATACAAGAAATTCAAAGAGGTACTTTGCAAAACGTGTTCAGGAACTTGAAGTAGAGAACACAACTTTGTATAAATGCTAATGGCGGATTGTTTGAACACGTAATGTAAGCTAAATGCGATAAGACTTAAATAGGTTATATAAAATGCAGGGAAACCAAACATATACTCAGTTCATCTTTATATGTGCATTAATCAATCTCAAAAATGGGTTGCGTTAAAAAATACCAGTAGTCCAGTAGCGAGTCTGTGGTGAGTGGTGAGGATGTTTGCACGGCAGAGGAAATTTTGAGGTGATCCTAAACGAAGTTTTAGGTTCACCTATGGAGGGATGGGCGCGCACATGGCGTACCCCGACTCATCAGGTCCGGACCTGTGGACAAAGATAGAATTAACTCACACCGAGATAAAAATACCCCCGTTGCAGCAGACCTGCATACTCAGCGAATTTCAAGTGCAAAACAACATATTTCGATCCAACATAGCGAGATTTGACATGTTTTTGTAAGCTCCATAAGAATAACATGGGGAATGAGTATGCAGGTTTGCTGCTACGGGTATATTAAAACTGGGTGGTTTTAATTCAATATTTAGTAGATCTGAACTAGAAGAAGCCATTTACCAAGTTTTATCGTTGAGAAATAAGCGAGATGTAGAATTCTACTTATTTCCCATAAGGTTAACATTGGGACAATGTACTGTGTGTACCATTTTCAATATCTCGGTAACTAATGGACATAGAGCGGTGATTCAAAATACGTAATTGTTTGTTTTTTGAGCTGAATTCAACGGTGCCAACAAAAATTGGATACATTTTATTATTATGTGTAAAAAACTCAAAAAACCCATTTTTGGTGGGGTTTACCCCCCTTTACCCCCCTTCTGGTAGTCCGATCGGGCTGGTTTACGAACTCGTCCGAATAATTACTACTTTACATGTCCATGCCAAATTTCATTAAGATTGGACCATTTTTACGCGAGTTATCGTGCTTAAAGGCACACACATATATATATATATATATTTATTTATGAAAATGAAAGAATGGTGTTTTTGGCATCTGGGGACCTCAAAAAGAAAAGTTATGATGGTCTCGGGCTTATATCTTACCATGAGACCTACGGTAACAGCTTCTTCCCTGAAGGGAAGAAAAAAAAAACCACCTCGCTAAAAAAAACACTGGAATATTCAATAATAAAAGGGGGAGTGAATATAAAAGTTAACTTGCTGGGTCAATTTGTGTATAAATAAATTACCTGAGATAGTCGGGGGTACAGATCGCTTTGGGGCCGGGGGTCGAGGGCGGGGCCTGAGGTTAGAGTCGAGCTACGCGGAATTTCCTCCGTGGGGGCGCGCGTCGTCTCCACCTCAAGGAATTGTGAGACCGGCTTCTCGGCTCCTGCAATAGAAAAAAACATTTGCATTTAGTACAAATATACAATAAACAATTCATTTATAGCCTTTCTTCTAATTATATTAAACTGGTTTCAGAATGATTCCCTATTTTATGATTTAAGCTATTCTACTAAAATGGTTTAAAAAATATGAAATTAAAATTTAGATTCCTGGTCTTAGTGGCTCGAAAAAATTAAATGTACAATTTTCTAATGTGTCTCATAGCAACGAAATGTAATAATTATGCAAGTAATAGAACTGTGAAATTGTGGAACATAGAAGCAAGCATCTAGCCTGATCGAGCTTCTGATGTGGTAATGCGTAACCACCAGTGGTGTGTGATCCCAATAGATATTGTCCGAGTAGGGTTACAAATATACCAAAACATACTTATTACTTTAAATTTTTTTCTACAGTAAACCATAAAAAAAATTCAGAATGCAACTCTAATTTTTATATACTTAATCTAAATAGATAATTGTCATTGAATGGATGTTATAGAAGTCTCCTGTGTTGACATAGACGTAATCCTTCATTTTACATTAATTTATTTGTTTTTTTTGCACTTTTCTGAATGTATACATAAATAATTTTTAATAATTAATAAATTTTAGCGCATTTCCCCTATAGGGAAGAAGCTATTACCGGAGGTCTCATGGTAAGACTTAAGCTCGGGACCACTATAACTTTTCGTTTTGGGGCCCCCAGAAGCAAAAAACACTATTCGTTTGAATTTATATATATTTATATATATATGTGTCTGCTAGCACGATAGCGGCCGCAAAAATGGTCCGATCTTTATGAAATTTGGTACGGACATGTAAAGTGGTAATCAATTGGACGAGTTCGTGAACCAGCCCGATCGGACCACCGGAAGGGGGGGTAAAGGGGGATAAACCCCCCAAAAATGGTTTTTTTGAATTTTTTACATAGAAAAATAAAATTTATTGAATTTTTGTTGGCACCATTGAATTCAGCTCAAAAAACAAACAATTTAGTATTTTGAATCACTGTTCTATGTCCATTGGTTACCCTACCGATATATTGAAAGTGGTAAACACAGTACGTTGTCCCAATGTTAACCTTATGGGAAATAAGTAAAATTCTATATCTCTGTTATTTCTCAACATATATTGATAAAACTTGGTAAACAGCTTCTTCTAGTTAAGATCTACCAAATAATGAATTAAAACCACTCAGTTTTCATATACCTGTAGCAGCACACCTGCATACTCATTCCCCATATTATTCTTATGGAGCTTACCAAAACATGTCAAATATCGATATGTTGGATTGAAATATGTTGTTTTGCATTTGGAATTCGCTGAGTATGCAGGCATGCTGCAACGGGGGTATTTTTATCATTGAACTTATTCAAGACTGATACATAGGTAATTTACTCATTACGCTTCCCGCACCTTAAATATATTTATTTATTACGCCACTGTAGCCGACCGCGTTGTACAGGCGAATTTAAACTAGTTTTTCGATAACCGAGTTCTAAAGAATTGATGAGTCGATTTTTGTGCTGAAATCGATTGATAGATTTTTCCCTCCTAAATAGATTTTGTTTTAATCGTTTGCTCTGCAGTAGCAAGGTTAAGCTAGTAGCAGTAGCCTACCCCATTGTTAACGACTGATTGACTACTGATTATTAATAATTGCTTGGTTTAACAAATAATCGGAATATTTTTTCATGTAAAAATTACTGTTTACGTTATTTACATGATTGTATATTATTAGTCCGTTATCCCTTTATCTATACAGAGTGTTAAAAAATATGGGGCAATGATTTAAGAAGTGATTCCTTGGGTCAAAATAAATAAAGTTTATGTAGACATATGTTCTATATCGTTTAGTTTAGCGTATGTCTGTCTGTATGTGTTTTTTCAGAATAATTCATAACTCCATAACGGTTTGAGTTACAGCGTTGAGATTGTGCACAAATGTTTATCTTATTAGACGCTATTTTTGAACAAAATATTAATAAAAAATCTTTAACCGTTTCAAAATGGCGGCTATTTTAAATATTTGGTTTTTTGTGAAGTATACCACCAAATATTTAAAATAGACGCCATTTTGAAACGGTTAAAGAATTTTTATCAATAATTTGTACAAAGATAGCAACAAATAAGATAAAAATCTGTGCACTATCTCAACGCTGTAGCTCAAACTGATAGGCAGTTATGAATTATTTTGTAAAAAACACATAGACAGATACACGCTAAACTAAATGAGATAGGACATATGTCTATGTATTATTTTTGCTTATTTTGACCTAAGAAATTACTACGTAAATTGAAGGGGTTCCCCGTAAAACGTTCCAAGGGACAAAAACCTAGTTTCGAGTAATGAAGCGTTGAAAATTGAATTCTAAAATTTACGGGTTTTTCAAGGTAAGAACTTAAAATCATGTATAATTTGTTATTACCCTATTTATAACATCATAATGTAGCCTTATATTCAATTTTTACTTGCCATTAATCATTTTAAAACATTTTACGAGGTTTTTTTGGGTTATAACGTTCTAAACGACTGGCGCATGAAACGTTCTCTGACGGACTGCTCTTCTGCTTTGGAAGAAAACATCACGGGAGTGTAGGAATACCAACATAATCGAAAATAAAATTCAAAATAAATCAATTTTATTGATATAAAAGCATAAAAACGTAACTTTATCACGTAACGTGAGACGTCATTTTGTTAAAAATTATCAAAATGTGGTACGTAAAACGTTATTCTACTCACTTCTATTGAGGGCAATTTTTCAGGCGTCGGCTATTTAGTTTTTGAAATAAGGGTAATCAAGCTTTTCTATACTCATTTCTGGTCTTATCCTTCCACTTTCCAGTATTTACTTCACGTCTTTTATTTTTATTTACGCGATTTTGTTCGCTGGGCGACAACGCAACGACCGGCGGATAGTCCATCTTTCGGCGAATAGAACGTTTTTCCCCAAAAAATCCGTGCTGTCCCGCGAAGCACGAAACTTTGACAGACGAAATCAGGGCTACCAACTCAAATATCTTCAAATCAAAATATACCACGGTGTAGCTCGTGTCCTAGAGAACCTTTTTCACTAAATATCTCCGATTTTGAAATTGTGTCGCTTAGAACGTTTTACGGGGGACCCCTTCAATTATTGCCCCACATTTTTTGAACACCCTGTATATGGAAGTAAGTTGGCATTCCAGTCATGATTTGCCAGTAAACTTCCAGTCAACAACTACAATGGCGAGTAAACCAGCCTTGAGTGCAGCGAGTCCGGTGTCGCGGCAAGTGTCCGTGTCCGAGAATAGCCTGTTCCTTGAACTTGGTGTAGTTCCAGGTCCGCTGGTCCAGCCTCCGCCGCCGCCGTGACGTCACTCGACCTTCTGTCGCGCCGTCCGCACACCGCACATACCGCGTTGCACAGCAGACAGCAGTGTTGCCAGATAGATTTTCACTGCACTGGTGCCACCGGAAATTGCCCGCATTTCCTCACATAGGAAAAATATAAAAACCCTAATTTACCCACTTTAATCATATTTACCAAAACAAATTCTCTACTTCGAGCACAGAAAAGGAGACATACAAAATATTGTCAATCTAACACAATGCTAAAACACTAGTTTATTCCTTGTCAAAGCTGTTCAATTGCAAGGGGCACCTATGGAAAGAGAACGAAACCTCACGCCCAAACTTCTACCAACAACACTGGACGTTAAAGAGACATAATTTCTAATAACTTATGAAATATACGATTGCGCATGCTAATAGTTAAAGCAGTTATATACCACAATTCGCGGAACAGGTTTTCCCGATTTATTCGCCGGTCAATCAGTTCAACCAATAAAAATCGATTAAAATTAAAAAATATCTCCACTGGATTCCCCACAAAGATGAAGTCCCCACCAATTCTCCACCGACCAATTCTCTTGGCTGAAAATCGCCACTGGTGGCTGTAATTAATCCGATATCTATTACAACAAAATTTATTAGATCTAATACAGTGCTTAGTATTAGTGTTGTATTAGAATTGAATCGGAAAGAATCGATTCTGTTTTAACTCGATATTAATATGGCCGGTAACAATACCGGTATCTATAGGCTCTCGTACAACGTCTCAGTTGCAAACATGGTAAAATGGTCTTGCATTTCGGTTCAGAAGAGGTCGAGTTTTCTATTCCTAGGAATATCTGTGGCTAGATCCTCAATTGTACCTGTGAGGATCGTATTGAAGCTTGGTTGTTAAAAAAATAAAGGTTTGAACTGGATTATACGGTTTGAAACGACAGAATGAATGAATTTTCATTAATTTTCTGTCTATCGTTCTTCCCCTAATACCCAGAAATACAGATCCCATTTGTTTGTAAACACCCACGCTTCAATACGTTCCTCGCCAGGTGTATGCAACGTTTGATCGTTGACTCTATATCGTTCAAGAACTCACTTGTACTTGTACTAGCGATGATTAAAGAAACAATCCTAGCTATGCAATGAAACATCTTTGCTACATTACGCCTGCTAGCATATCTAGCTTGAGTTTTCATCACTGGACAATCAATTTCCGGAATAAATCGCCCACTTCCATGATAAGGAATTACGCAACTGTCTCCAATTCCCGAAAACCCTCCATGAATGAATGAGTAATCACTACGATTCAACGATGACGTCACTCGCAGCTGTTGTCAATGGGTCTTCTGTTGGCGCCAAAATGTTGCTCACACTCTCACGTCCCGCTGATAACGTATCAGTATCTCCGGCCTAGTTGTAAACCTGACTCATTCAAACATTCCTTTTCTTTGAATTAGGGATGCAATCATCCTTTCAAAAACTTAAAGTAGCCTATGTATTGTACATTTTTGTACCCACTTTTTTAAGTTGAAAGTTAAGTTGAACTTATTTTAGTTTATGAAAGCCTTTTTTACATTAGTTTTTGTAATAACCTGCACTTAGCGATTGTACGAAATGGAATGATAAGATTTTTTAGTATACATTGTGTTTTTTACATTGAGTGATATATCAGAAACTGCTTTAGAGTATTGCGTAGTCACTTTGTTATATACGTGACCAAAAGTTATTTATAAACAGATAACGTACCTCTGACTTCAGCTTCAAAAAAATTCTATTGTATCCGGACTACCGTGGTTTCGACAAATGGACTATTTTATATACCATTGTAGTCCAGATTTAATTGGATTTTTTTGAAGCTGAAGACCTATTAATAAACCTATTTATAAATGTCTTATCAGCTTCGGAGGCTTAACAACATGAATAAATAAAAGTTATTTGTTACGTAATTTCGATCTTTTCAGTTCCTAAGAGATAATTTCATACAGTGTGCTAATGTTATCAAGCCTACATCCTAGTTTTAGGATACAAATATTTTGTGACGTAATAGTGTCGTTTAAACAAAGATGTCGGCTTAATTCAATCCTTCGACAATTTTGGGTCGATAGAATACACTGAGTATCTGAATTCAAACGATCGTCTGATGAAATTTTGCATCACCGCAATCGCAAACGCAAACTGTGCAAGAATTACGTCACCAATTTTAATTGCATGCAATATATACATCTTAGAATCTTAACATTTCTTGTTCAAGCTTACGTTGATGAATGTCTACTAGCCCATTGTGTTATTCCATTCCCTTTATGCAACAAATACAGGGGCGGGTGAATGAACAATGAGGAACCCACGTTCTGTGGTCTGTCATCAGCATAGTAAGCACGACCGCTACACCTGCACGCCTGCGCACTGTGCTTTTTGTCTGTGTCGTGAATTAGTGAATTGGTGAATTGATGTGTGTGCGTGACCAATGTACAGAATGGAATATGTTGCGGAGTCACAGTGCGTCGGTCGCTTAACAAGTTGTGCTCGGTTGAAGCTATTTTTTAACCCTATGTGCTTGAAGTATGCCTACTTATATATTTTGTATTTAAATTCTATACCACCCTGTTTTTGTTTCAGTTTAGTGCAGTATCGCAGACGTGTATGATTTCAGGGATATAATAGGCTTAGTCTTTTTGGGGCTGAAATTGCTTAGGAATAATATTTCTTCAAAGTCTCTCCTAAAGTACATTAAGTTAGTGAAAATAAGCGTAAATAGAATTGTATAAAAAGTGGATGAAGCCTCGGTGTCGATAGTTTTAAATCCTAGTGTTTCGTGAAGGAATGTATAGTTAAGAATAAATATAATTATTTTAGAAAGAATAAAAATGAAATGCGTTTTTGATAATTTACTAAAGAAACTCTGTATTTGTTTGTTTCTGTTTACAATATTGAATTAAAATTAACACATGTGAAATATTATCATATGGTAAAATATTTGTACAGTATATTAGAATTGTCCACCTAGTTTCTTTAATTTGAGGAGAGCGATTTGAAAGAAAGCTATCCTAATTCGGACGTTTGATCTGTAAACTTAATGATAAATTCCCAATGGTTTATTTATGATCAATGGTGTATTTCAACCAGGTCCAGCGTCCATATGTTTCTCAGGTTGATATAGCTTGTCATTTTTCCTTAATTTATATAACTGTGTTACCCGCCATAACTAGCGGCCTCTTAAAATGGAGTTATGTTTAAATATTTGGGACAACCCCCCTCAAGAGCAGTAAGGACTAGTTCTAGTCATTGTTTTGTACTATCGGCCATTGCATTGTCAAGGCAAAACTTGTGTGTAAAACCTCAAAAAAGATTCCACTAATAAATTTGTATCCCCTCTTCTGATAGAGTGTCAAATAAACCGGCCGAGAGCATTCAGGGACACTAGGTTACAGATATTCGTCTTTTTGCACACTTTCTCAGCCTCCCGGATCGGAACCCTGTCGGTTTGTTGGGTCACAAAGATGCCGGTTTGTTTTATGAGCCAGTCGCAAAAACTCTAAAACATCTGGTTTCACTTTCAGCAGTTTACGGTTTTGGAATGTTGGCGCCCCCGTTTGTCGGTTTGTCGGTTTACCTCCGCCCCCGGGGACCTTTCAACTTTCGACCCTCGCCGCCCCCGCCCCCGCCCCCGACCTGCCCTCGGCTCTCGTGGACTCGTGGGAATCCGGGCAAAAAACTTCACAAGCGCCGCGGACGGGGGTCCGTCGTGCAAAAACTGTCGTAAAACGACACAGTGGTGATGAGAATATTCGCATTCGCATACTTTTCACTGTTAGTTTCAGTCATCGACAGTAACAACAACCACGCAGAAAATTAATTTCAAAACTCATCTAAATTTTGTTTTGGCGGATTTAGGTCATAATCTTTTGAAATGCCAGCTCACCTAACGTTAAGTGCACTCATTTTTAAAAATCGCCTATTTTAGGCAACTATTACTTTATATTTTTTCTTTCCTAAATTCGCTAAAAATCAGGGGGTCCCGTGCACCCCTAAAAGTCCGCCCATGCGACAGTTTTATAGTTATTCATAAGGATAGTAGATTTTTTATCAATTTATAAAACGTCGACTACTTCAGTCGTTCTAAACTAGTCGAACGATAAAAAAAACAACAACAAAACAAAAACATTTCCTTATAGGTTAAGTTCCCGAATGTCGACTAGTCAGTTATTAAAAGCGATAAAATATCGACTAGTTAAAATGATCTACTATAAATATTGACTAGTCAAATCAATTGACTAGGGGTGTGCGAGTACTCGAGAATCGAGCTTTTTTACACACTTTTACATACACTACTCGGCTCGACTCGACTTATTGCAAATTACTCTAAAGTTCGAGTCGAGTAGTTACTCCCGCCGTTTACCCGAAATCGCCACGTGCGAAAGAATAAAACGGCCATTTTTCACAATGTCAATCCATCTTTAACGAATATAACTGAATCCTCGTTTGTTATAAACTTGAAGTAAAAGGTTCTTTTTAGTTATTAAAGACACATACATTTTGATATCACTCTTTTCTAGTTTGAGGTTAGTTATTATTAGATCTAGTAAAAAAAATATTTTTGTTATATTTTAGAAACCATTCCAAATAAATAAAAACTTAGTTTTTTGTTGACAGTTACATCAATAAAAATGTACCTGTGTGAATAACTCAAAGGAAATATTTTAATCATGAATTTAGTCATGTAATTGGTCACGGCTTATAATTAGTGTTTTCATTTCATTTCAAACCCCAGGTAAGCATTAAACACAAGTTAGGCTTGAAAAATATATTAAATCAAAAATTATTGTAAGTTTAAGTAAAAGGTTTTTTTTCTTTTGTTTTGGTATAATTTATTTGCATATCTGATGCTCTTAGTTCAATAACTCTTTTAAGTTTAACTACCTCGAAATTGTAATTTGTATTTGAGTAATGATAATAATTTTTTACCATTATGTAGAAACATGATGACTATTATATTATAAACTTAAAAAAACTCGACTCAAAAAAGCTCGAAACTCGCGGGTATTTTTCAAAACTCGGCTCACCTAGACTCGACTTCAAAAATCACTACTCGCACACCCCTACAATTGACCAATCGTCTATAAAACAGCAATCGACGTCCAATGTTCCATCACAAAACGACACGGGCGCGGGCGCTGAGCCGGGCCACCTCACAGCTCGGCACAGTGTGTACAGTTCGAGTCAATTGACTTGGCTCGGTCCGCTCATTAGGCTTATGATTTCAGCATCGGGCAAGGGCCGAGTTATTTGACCAGGACTGTACGTATTTGGTCTAAACTACAGCCGCTTGTTGGATTGTTATTCTGAATCGCCTGATTGCCTACTTAGAACATTCCTCATCGCCATAAGGCAAAACGTTTCAAACCAAGAAATGAGTTAATAAGTCGACATCTATCCTGAGTTTGAATATGTTCCAAAGATACGCAGGGATCTAAACTGCGATAAACGGGTCAGCTCAGTGCGCCAAGCCGACGAGTGCAGCCAGGCCAATAAGGAAGGAGTCGCCGACAGCGCTTGCGTAATCTGAAGCCAGTTACCCATCCATCGCTCTGGTGTTACCGCCGTTACACAAGCGGACTTGCGGTCGAGACGTTTTAGCGACCGTTTTGATACTCGGTATCAAACGTCGCTGGTATCGAGAAAGAAATACTTCGAAGGATTCTCTAAGTGTATGTGATTAATTAATTGTATGATGAATGTAAATCATACAGTTCGAATTTATTATTTTGCTGAATTAAAAACAATTAATTAGCTCGCTCGAATACAAAATACTATGATATTTATCTTTTAGTTAGATATTTACTGTAGATGACCCTGATGGCTGAAGGAATCAAGCAGACATTAACTGAAACCTGGATTACACTGTCAATAATACTGTACCATTTTTGAGGAAGTGACTCGTTTGTTAGCCATCGAATGAAACGATTTTTATGTTAAAATTCAAATAATCAACTAAATTTGTTTCGTTTATGACTAGGTGAACAATCCTAACACGTAGTAAAAGATCCCTGATTGTGAGCAAACTGCAGTCAGGCATTCAAAGTACAGTTTAGACAAATAACGTGGCTGCAGGCCATCCTACAAATACACAACTCTTTATATTATAATTATTATTGTTTATTTATTTATTTATTATGTTCGTTAATAAATGACTTATTCTATTTTTAATCTTCTCCTCTGTCACGACGGTCTCTTGTCATTGGTGCCGTGTGCAGCAAAAGGGACGCCTCGGCTCTCTGATGATGCTAGAACCTATTTACCTATTTATAATACTATTGAAATAAAGAAGTCTGTTATGTATTCACATAAATAAAGAATATTTATCAATGAAATAGAAATACAATGGACATGGACTCTTAATTCTCAGGGAGAGGTTCGTGCTGGTAAATAACCTTAGCTCTTTTGATAATTAATAAAGTAAAGCCAATTTTGTTTGAATTTTGAATACAGATATAAATATGCCAATGGTCTAAAAAATTGAAATAGGCCTAATAAGTTGAATTAATTTGAGTTCACAATTTATGTAAAGAAAGTTCACATGGATAAAATCTTCAGGTAGGTTACTTGCAATAATTAATTAGGCTTGATCAAATAGATGGATTGAAAGTATGATAGTCTTTGTTGGAATCAAAATGGTGGTTACCAATCTGCTCACAAATTTCTTCACCTGGTACTTATTGAATCTTGATGTTAAGCAAAGGGTTTGACTCTAAATGGTACCCAGGCAAATTTCCCTAATTAAAAACAGAACGAGTCTATGAAAATTCTAGTTCAACTGGGCCTAATTTTAAAATGGAGAATTGTATCCCTAGGATTTATAAATTCATTTTAACACTATTCTTGATGATGCTGGAGGCTGAATGAAGCTCAGGTATGTGTCCAAGTACACAATAGTATTGTTGTCCAGATGGTCTTGTAGGATAAAGGAATATACTTCACTGGTCACTGGAATTTTGTATCAATTATGAGACTTAATTTTGAATTTAATATCATATGAAATTATTTTTAATTACAACTCTCTTACATTATATTATTACTAAAGGGGTATGTTATTTTTGGGTAGGGCTAGTATTAATATTTAATTTTTCATCTTTTAAGAATATAAATTTTCTAATAATTAATTTTAAATAATACGTATGATTTTTAATATTCTTAACTTATAATGAATGGATGATTTTCTGAGGAGTGATGAATAAAATTACAAATTACATAATAACAGGTATTGAACATTGAAACTCATTAATTAATTAACTATCATGTGTACTTATCTTATTTGGTTACATATTAAATAAATTATGGAACTTGTGATAAATGATTTAAGGAAACAAGAAAGTATTAATATTTACAATAACAGATATGGATGTGGCGAATGAAACATTACAATTCGTAAGCTCAATACTAAAATTAACGTATGTGTTATGGGCGGAGGGCCAAGATATTTGACTCGACTTGTATCGGCAGTTCAAGGTCATGCGGCGACCTTCACATCACCAGCAGCTGAGTCAGCAGCTGATTAGACGATGAGTCGTTCGCGGAATCAGCTGATCAGCTGTTTTCCAGACTCCTCCCGCCAATTGTACCGCGCTGCCTCCACACTCCACACTTACCTTCACACGACATTAGTGGGACGACCGACTGAAAAAATCGAATAGTTAATCGATTGTTGTCTCATCCAATCGGGTGTTTTTATGCGAGTGAAAACCCCTAACAGCTATTTTGCTACCGCGGTGATCTTTTTTGGGAAGAACCTGAACTAGTCTCAAGATTACACATTCTTAGGGGAAGTGAAGTGGTGACCTTTTTAGGAATAGCGAGCCAAAAATTGCCACACCGCGAAAGTGATTACCTTTTTAAAGAGGAAATTCCCCGGTCAAAATAGCGGAGAATTGTTGATCACATCCAGTAAAACAATAGACAAGTTGTTTTTGCTTGGCAACCGATTTATTTGGTTATGTGTCCAACCGGTTTTCCCATCACTGCAGTAGAGCAGTACCTCACACTTGTTTACCTAAAGCTCCTGTACGTGATAGTGACTCAATACATTACATTTCCGTGTTCCTTGTTCGATAACTCCGTTTCCAGATCCAGTTTCCCTTATCTCGGCCCGTATGACAGTATGACGCACTCCGGGGTCCGCTGTCCCTAGGAGGGGGACTGATGAGTAATCTCATCTCCCCAACCCCAGCACAGTCCCCAATTTGACGAGTCTTACCCCACGATAAACGTTTGATTTGATTTGTTTCGTTGGGTGATTGGTTGCCCGAGTTCCAATCAGCATATAAATCACTTCCAAATTAATTTGTTTTGATTGATTGCAAGAAAGACATTATCATTATTTTAATCGATGAGCCAGTGAGATAAATTTGTGAAGTTAATTATTAGGCGATGTTTTTATAGATAGGATATGAGATCGAAATAAGCGAGTTTAACATTAGATAAATATTTGCAAATAAGCTGCATCTTCTTCACATTTCTTTGGCATATAAACTATAGAAATGTGAATAAGAAGCATCTTTAAAGCCATTAATGTTTAAAGCTTTAGGGTGGGTCGGGGTAATTTGGGTATATTTTCAGCGTATTTTTTTAATCATAATTTTTTGGTTACTTTCCATGTTTATTTTATTATTATTTTTTTAATCCATTCGTTCACTAAGACTTTCCTCTATCATTTGATACTACTAAATCATATATTTAACTTTATATGTAGTCATGGTAACAATTTGTTAACTTATACCCAAATTACCCCAGGGTTGGGGGAAAGTGGGTATAGAATGTAGCATTATGTTAAAACTTGTTTGATAAATATAAATACCCAAATTACCCCATTCTAAGGTAAATTTAGATAACCTTGGTAATAAAGTTAGCCTAATAAAGTTCATAAATCAATATTTACTTATCAGTCATAAGGTCAAAGTGTAAATACAAAACAAAAACGATTTTTAAAATATTGTTAAAAAAATTAAAAAAAATAAATTAAAACTTTTAATTTAGGCCTATTTTTATATATATTTTTTTAATTTTTAAAAAATTAAAATTTTTTTTTTTTTAATTAGGTTATGTTACAGAAAATCAATTGTTATACCCAAATTACCCCATGCCATAAAAATTTCATTTATTACAAACCCTCTAAATGTAAATAAGTAAACTTTTTATTGAAATAAATGTTCTACAATCATGTAATGTTTACATACTTGAGTTTGGTTGGTGTACTATTACTCTTCCATAATACGCAAACCGTTGAACATAACCAATCAGCTGATTGAACTTTTTCCAAACTTAATTTATATTTTTTATGAAGCACCAGTGTTACCACCTTAAATATTGTTTGTAGATATAATTTCTTATTACGACAACAAACAATATACATAAATTTGGTTTTAAAATATTGTTTAGTTTTGAAAATATATAAAATAAATTAATATTATACCCAAATTACCTCACTATACCCAAATTACCCCGACCCACCCTATTTAACACAACTATTAAAGCTGTATTAATAAACATTTTTACGTATATTTTTGCCCTGACGGCCCTGAATCCCTGAACCAACACTTAATTTTATGAGGTTCAAGCGGCCATGCAAGTAGCCTAGTTGAAATAAAATGAACAATTGAAACAAAAACACAATAATGCACTCAAGACTTAATAACCCACAAAATATTAACTTATCGAAAAACCAAACTGAGTACTTCATGTTTCACTCAAATAATTGACTTAATTAGCTAAAATTAATGATCAATAAATCGGAAGTCTTTCGAGTTTCGAGTACCAAAAAAGACCTTGACGGTCCGAAAGTTTGAAGTCGTGCACACCATGATAGGGCTGGCCCCCGCTAAATTCCCGCCATATAAGGATTTACCTCCTTGACACCGATCGGACCTGTTACGTTCGGCGGTGTTTCCGCCCTTCCACGGAGCGATGATGAATCGTAGAATTGTACACACATCAAACACATCGGCGTGATTACAGGTTCAGTGTGCCGGGCAGTTAGCTCTGATCGAACCGGTGTTAGGCAGCGGTACAGTCACGTCACATCATGTCCATTTTCGAGATGAATGAATGAATGAATGAATGAAAATACTTCTTTATTGAGGCGAACTTAGGACCACATGGTCCTTTCTTACAGCTAACCTCTAATACTATATACAAAATCAAAATAAGCTTACAATTTATAAAAAAGTTGTCACATATATACAAATAAACAAAAAAATAACGTTTTTAAGAATAATGATAATAATGCCCTAACATGCGCATGCACTCACCCATTCATTCAAGCCACAGCTAGGCCTAACGCACGCCATCCCGCCACGCCACGGTCATCCGCTCCAGATAATGTTTCTTCAGCGCCACCGTCAGCCGTACACGATTTTCAACGGATTTTATTTCATGGGGCAGAGAGTTCCAGAGGCGGCAGGCTGTTACAGTGAAAGATTTATTGAAAGTTGTGGTCTTGTGTCGGGGAATGCGTAGCGTTGACGAGCCAGAGCGGGTGTTTCTTGCGCCTCTCTCACTTAAGAATTCAATATTTGCCGCAAGATAATTAGGGATTCCAAGGTTGATTACAGAATGAGTAATTTGAATGATTCGAATTTGCCTTAGATCAGAAAGTTTTTAAAGAGAAGAATGAATGTAATAAGGTGTGATGCGATCATCTCGTCGAAGATTGTATAAAAATCGGATGCAATAATTTTGAACGCGTTGTAATTTTGTCTCCAAGGCCACAGTCATATCATTAATTACAGTACAGCAGTAATTAAAGTGAGGAGATACATACTGAGTTTACTGAATCTCTGAGTTTTCAGATGGATTCTGCTAAACAAACAAGCCACGTCAGAGCTGGAATCGAATGCTTTGAAGAATATACAGGGTCGAGAATTGACGTGATGTGACGTGACTTGACGTGATGTGACGTGACTTGACTGGACGCGAGGTGTCTGTATAGACACTTCCTCATTTGACTCTTAATTTCTTCTTGCGAATAATTAATTTGTAGGGCGTTGATGACTGCATGGAAGGAAGTGTGACAAAAGTATGAAGAGGACAATAAAAATGTAATGCAATAAAATCAAGTAATACGACTGCTGTGGTATGGGTTTTCTGGTATAACCAAATATAATTAACTAAGGAAACGAATTAATTCATAGAAACAATTTAAAAGAAATCTTCTCCAAACATATACTGGATAGTGTGGAAACGAATTAATTTATAGAAACAATTTAAAAGAAATCTTCTCCAAACATATACTGGATAGTGTGGATTGAGTAGCTAGCCTAGATAGAAAATAAATTTCAAAAATTTCTGATGTTCATTTCTGAGGTGTGGCGGCTTTGCCAGAGAGGGATAATCTTATTCTTATCATCCATTCTTATTCGCAAGTGGAGTGATTGTGGAAGACTCATGATTTTGTGGAAATATGTTTATAACTACCTGTCAAGACTTTACACAAACAATATTCTCCAGAGGTAATCATATATCGCGAGTTTTCTATCAGGATAGCCATCGCTAGGTGAATATAGCCATCAGGCAATAACTCATAAAGGCGAGGATGTGATTATGATAATGTTGATTATTTTATGAGGTGAATGGGGTGCGGACTCTTGCAGCAGCTGCTGTCCTTCGCTGCACCTTCCTTGACCTCTTCAGTCTTCACAGTAGGCATAACAACAAGAAAATGTTCTTAGATTTCTATACAAAATTAATTACATTTTGGAGACCACAGTGGGATCAAATACCCTCGAGCTCTTTGACCGTTGGAATCGACGACCAATTAGGAAAAATCAAAATCGGTGGCACCCGTTACTTCAGGATGTCCATCGCTAATCAGACGTCTGGGACGACAAATCAGAGCGCCAACAGAGGCTAATGATCGTTATAGCCATTATAGCAACAGGACGCGGTTGAAGGCTATCATCGGCGTGAGAAGTAATTCGAATCGCATGGAATCGATACAAATAACCCCCTTGGACGAGCTGGGGTAACTAGCCTACCGCTGCCACCGCGAGACCTGTAATTTTGTTGCTTTGACTGGCTGTTTGGATGTAATTCATTGCCGAAATCGTAGTCTGACAAGTGTGTGCGTACTTGTGCACGTTTTTGTCTTGTCAAGAGTGTTGGTGTATTATGTAATGTCGTAATGTAACCATGATAGTCTGTTAGGGCCAAGATCTGATTGAAGAATAGAATACAAACTTACACAATGCAATACTTTAAATGTTCGCGTATTATATCTCCGGCTATGACCACTACGCTACTAACCGTATCATATGATATTTTAAACATATGATTTTGGTAAACCCAGCGTTAATATACAGCGGGACTGTAGAACAATGTTTTCCGAAAAGTACCCCTTCTCCCCCTTGCGCCTTGCAACCAGCTGACACTGTCATAGCCGGAGATATAAAGCGCGAACTTGTAAACTATTCTGAAATTTTGCTATGACACTTGTGGCTGTTTTATCAGTTGCCAGTTCGCTATGGTATAATTATCAGCAGTTTATCGCCGGAATACGCAACTATGGGACGTGCATTTGTCGAATGAGTCAATAATCAGCTGTTAACCTGTTATATTCCGAGCAAAGATGTTTGGGTTTACTGTATATTAAAGCCTCATTTAAACAGAAACCTTTCAGAAAACCACAAGTCTAAACACCAACATCGTACTTCTAGAATAAAAGGCCTCGATGAGTAAATTAAAGTAATATTAAATTTCTAATAAACATTATCCTCAGTTATTTTATATTTGGATGATAATTTACTAATTCAAAAACCGTTTTCACAAATATCGATATGTTTTTTGCGATACATCGATACTAAACTATCGACACTTTCGATGAATCGATGTTTTCCATCCATACGGTTGACAGCAGTCGAGTCAACCGACCACCACGCGTGCCTAATGTGGCAGCGATAGCGGCGATAACAGTTATTGTTATTGCATTATTGTTATCACGCGCGGCTGTCGTTGCACCCGAGAGCAGTGTGATTACAAGATTATTGTAATATCGTCTATTAAAAGGGATTATTGAGTGCTAACACGTCGTTCTCTGCATTTTCGGGTCCGGCTGCTATGGTTTTTGGAGAGGTATTTTACTAATTTTGATTATTTATGTTTATGTTTGGTGTTCTTAGATTTAGGAGTTTCGTCTAAGTATGTTAATTAATTTTTTCGAATTTTAAATTACTTTCTACAGTTATATTTTTTTGGATTGCTTGGAAACAGCAACATTACAGCTGTTTTCGCCGTCATATTTAAATTAGGATTATATCTCCATCTACTGAAGTATATATTATAGTAATTACCTTAACTGCATTTTTACATTTTAAAAGAACTCTAAAATGTTTTACCTGAAGTTTTACTAACCTATGACTTAAAGTACTCCGTGAATAAAATCCGTGATGTAACCTATCGTAAATAAGCCTTGATGTACAGTCTGAGTAAAGTGACGTAGCCCATTCTACCCTTAAGACGAATGTTGATTTTAACATTGGCTTTTACACTGTCTGGGCCACGACATTTAGCTCGGATTTCACCATGCCCCCTCAGACCTATCCTCACCATTGACTGTAGCCACATGTTGTAGGTAGACTTTTCAAGGCAATCGCAAATGTTTTTCGGCTAGCTGTAAAATCTAAGGTGACTGTTATGACAACTGACGTACGATGTATACGGTTGTCAACTTTATTCTTTTTTACTCCCTCACTCTGGAGGGAATTGAGTCAAAATTGTCACTAGTGTCGCATGGTTGAAATGCCATCCAACTATGATACCACGTCACCTTCAGATTCCATGGGACACTAGTGACAGTTGGACCATAAATGGACACATTTCCATATATCTACCGGTCCTTCAAGTCTTCCGTGCTCTCCTAGTATATATTTTTTTAATACTCTCCTAATTCCTCCGAAGTCCTATATTCTTTCTGAAAACCCTGCAAGTTGTCCAGTTCAATATTGTTATAACTAGATTTTGTGATGCTAAACATGTACAGCTGTTTATCTCAAATTTGGTCGCCGTTAACTAATTTTTGAGAGTTGTTTAGAGTTGTTAGAATTATTAAGTTTATTCCTTAATGTTTATAGAGTTTTAATAGCATTTTTCTTAATGCGCACCATGTTAAGAAGTTTTGCTGGCTCTCTAAAGTTCTCCATTTTGCTTTTGACTCGGTGGACACCTGGACACCCTAGTTTTAGGTGGCATTATCTACACATTGATATCAACAGATTCGGTAGTGTATCAACATTTTCGTGTCTTAACATCCATTCTCTTCCCTCCCCTCACCAAATAACGTCTTTCACACCCTACTACTCCTGCTGTCACTTGCTACTCTCTTGTTGTAGAACTCCGTGGCCCGCTTAATGAGTCGCGCCCGTCTTCTTCCCTCCACTCCACTCTTCCTCCCTCTCCTCCCCCACTCTTCCCCTTTTCACTGTTTCACTCATTCTCCTGTTCTTCTCCTCTTAAGGAACTTCTTTCACGCCCGTTTACTGTACATTTTCTTTCTGTTCTCCTGTTGCAGAAGTTTGTGGCCCGTTTCATAACTTACTCCCGTCCTCTTTGCACTGTTTCACTCATTCTCCTGTTCTTCTTCAACTCCCTACTATTCTTCACTCTCTCCTCCCCCTCCTCCACTCTTCCTCTTTCCACTGTTCCACTCCTCTTAAGTAACCTCTTTCACCCCCCACTACTCCAGTCTCCACTTTAACTTTCTTTCCTCCTGTTGGCCCTGTTGGAATGTAAAATTGTGATGAGTAGAGTTGATGTTGACAATGTCTGTAACATATTTTCTGTTGATCGACTATAAAATATTCTTTTCCCTATTCTGTTGCAGAACTGCCTGGCGCGCGCGCTCTACGACAACATCGCCGAGTCGCCGGACGAGCTGGCGTTCCGGCGCGGCGACCTGCTGACGGTCCTGGAGCAGAACACGGCGGGGATAGAGGGCTGGTGGCTGTGCGCGCTGCGCGGCCGGCAGGTAGGGATGGAAAAAGACTATCTATCTATACAGGGTGTCAGGAAAATATGGTAAAATATTTTAATACATGATAGTACAGATAAAAATAATAAAAAAAGTTCATATAAACATAGGTCCAAAAGTGCTTCGTTTTCCGTCTGTTTGTGATTTTTACATATTTAATCATTTCTCACGAACCTCTTAACGTATAAACTCAAAACTTGGTACATGGATGACCACTATTAAGACCTATTTTTGGAAGAAGTATCAAATTTCTACTTTATACCATTTCAAAATGGCGACTGTTTTTTGTTTTCAAAGCTAAATATCTTAAAACCCGTAGATTTTAGAAAAATTATACAAGAGACAAAAAGTTGTGAAATTTAATCCAATTAACGCTGATATTGAGATTATGATGATCGGACTACTAATAACGGAGAAATTTTAACCTTTCTGAATAATAACATGGTCCTTTAGAACAAACTGTCAGAAATTTCCATGTTTTTATTTGGAAAAAATAAAATTTCTCCGTTATTAGTCGTCCGATCATCATAATCTTAATATCAGCGTTAATTGGATTAGATTTCACAATTTTTTTGCCTCTTGTATAATTTTTCTAAAGTTTACGGTTTTTAAGATGTTTAGCTTTGAAAAAAAACAGTCGCCATTTTGAAATGGTATAAAGTAGAAATTTGATACTTCTTACAAAAATAGGTCTTAATAGTGGTCATCCATGTATCAAGTTTTAAGTTTATACGTAAGAGGTTCATGAGATATGATTAAATATGTAAAAATCACAAACAGACACACAGACGGAAAACGACGCACTTCTGGACCTATGTTTATATGAACTTTTATACTATTTTTACCTGTACTATCATATACTAAAATATTTTACCATAATTTCCGGACACCCTATATGTCGGTAGTATCGATGATTTTGTTCCGATATTATCGGTGTATCGATATTTCTTTTCCTATACATATCGACTTAAGAAAACAGGATTTTTATGACAGAGATTATTTCTGAGGCTGTTTCCAGGGCCTTGTTTCAGAACGATATCGGTAAATTAATATTATCAACTTAGTAATGTGTAAAACTGTCACTGTATCACAAAATTAATTATTTTCCGCAGTGTTAGTGTGCATGTACCTAGTAAAATTTGGAAATGACTTGTTAATAGTAATTTTGTAACTATGACTTCTGAAACCCGCTTTGAAATAAGGCACATACAGTACCATGAAAATGTGTATACATCATATTTTCTATTTTGAAATCTCCCCTAGTACGATTTAAAAAAATTCTTGCGTTCACTCTTTAAAATAATAGTTCAATCCCTCTTTGAACTTTCAAATGTTTGATATTTTTCTTCAGAAATATAGATTTTTCGATGTGTTGGAGATATCGATATTTGTCTCTTGATATATCGTATACAGGGTGTTGATAAAAACACCCTTCAGGACTTCGGGATATGGTTACTTACATCAAAATTAAGAAAAAAGTTCCTATACACATGGGTCCTAAAATGCTTGGTTATCCGTCTGTCGGTCTGTACGTGTTTTAACATGATTTTGCATAACTTTGGAACTACAAAAGATATCAACTTCAAACTTGGTACTTATATGCTGACTATTAGGACCTGTTTTGGTGCGGAGTATCAAGTTTCTACTTTGTAACATTTCAAAATGGCAGCCATTTTTATATTTTAAAACTTAATATCTTAAAAACCGTAAATTTTTCAAAAATTGGGCAAGGGACAAAAAAGTTGCAAAATTTTATTTCCTACAAAACCACATAAATATTATTAAGATCAAACAACAATTAACGGAGTTATTGCAATTTTTCCAACAGAATTCATGCTTGTTTTATGGTAGCTATAACAAATTTACTTGAATTCTGTCAGTAAAATTGCAATAACTCCGTTAATTGTTGTTTGATCTCAATAATATTTATGTGGTTTTGTAGGAAATAAAACTTTGCAGCTTTTTTGTCTCTTGCCCAATATTTGAAAAATCTACGGTTTTTAAGATATTAAGTTTTAAAATATAAAAATGGCTGCCATTTCGAAATGGTATAAAGTAGAAACTTGATACTCCGCACCAAATTAGGTCCTAATAGTCAGCATATTATAAGTACTAAGTTTGAAGTTGATATCTTTTGTAGTTCCAAAGTTATGCAAAATCATGTTAAAAACACATACAGACCGACAGACTGATAACCGAGCATTTTAGGACCCATGTTTTAAGGAACTTTTTTCTTAGTTTTGATATAAGTAACCATATCCCGAAGTCCTGAAGGGTTTTTTATCAACACCCTGTATATCGATAGTAATAGTTCCGATACATCAAACAGCGATTTACCGATATTTTGACAATAATCGCCATCCCTACACCAGGGCATCTGTCCCGGGAACCGGCTGCGGCTTCTGCCCGGCGTGTACAGCGAGCCTCAGCAGCCTCAGCAGCAGCAGCAGCAGCACGAGGGCGGCCTCAGCACGCTACAGCGGCAGGGCAAGCGGCGCAGCTGGCACGTCCAGCCAAACAAGGTGAGACTGGGCGAATGTTGGAGGTGGTGATTGGGAAGAGAATAGGGATAATCGATTGAAAACTATCGATTTAATCGATTAAAAACTACCGAATCAGTCGATTGAAAACAACCGATTGAAAGTATTCGATAGTATAATTTTACTGAGGGTCGCTTTCAAAAAAGGTTGTTCACTTTTACGGGAAGACTTTACTTCAGGAGGAGATAATTTTCGGGTTTTCGGGCTGCTGTTTCTATAGAAAAAAGAAAAAAATTAGGCCGGAGACACACGGAGCGATTTTTATCGTCGCGGCGAAACTGCCGCTCGCCCGCAGTGCATACATTGAAATGAACGTTTACACACAGGGCGGTAGGAATACCGCGCGACAATTACCTCGGTTCATTTAAATCTTTGCTCTATGGGCGAGCGGCAGTTTCGCCGCGGCGATACAAATCGCCCAGTGTGTCTCCGCACTTAGCATTTTTTCTGCGAACGGAATTTTTGAACTGGGGTTTCATGGAAATATCCCCGTTGCAGCAGGCCTGCATACTCAGCGAATTTCAAATGCAAAACAAATCTAACATAGCGAGATTTGACATGTTTTTGTAAGCTCCATTAGAATAACATGGGGAATGAGTATGCAGGTTTGCTGTTACAGGTATGTTTAAACTGGTTGGTTTTAATTCAATATTTAGTAGATCTGAACTAGAAGAAGCCATTTACCAAGTTTTATCGAGATATGTTGAGAAATTAACGAGATATAGAATTTTACTTATTTCCCATAAGGTTAACATTGGGACAACGTACTGTGTTTAC
This sequence comes from Flexamia atlantica, assembly GCA_035578135.1. NCBI lineage: Eukaryota > Metazoa > Arthropoda > Insecta > Hemiptera > Cicadellidae > Flexamia > Flexamia atlantica. The sequence goes on along the minus strand of JAQJVK010000023.1, from coordinate 4,976,824 downwards.
CACTTTCAATATCTCGGTGACCAATGGACATAGAGCAGTGATTAAAAATACTAAATTGTTTGTTTTTTTTTAGCTGAATTCAATGGTGCCAACGAAAATTTGATAAATTTTATTTTTCTATGTAAAAAGCTAAAAAACCCATTTTTGAGGGGGATTATCCCCCTTCACCCCCCTTCCGTTAGTTCGATCGGGCTGGTTCACAAACTCGTCCAATTGATTACCACTTTACATGTCTGTACCAAATTTCATCAAGATCGGGCCATTTTTACGGCCGCTATCGTGCTAACAGACACATATATAGATATATAGATAGATATATATCTAAAAATTCGAACGAATGGTGTATTTTGCTCCTGGGGGTTGCAAAACGAAAAGTTATCATTGTCGGGGCTTAGGTCTTACCATGAGACCTACGGGAATAGCTTCTTCCCTATAGGGGAAATTCGCTAAAATACATTATTTTTTGGGAAGCCACTCTCCACTTGGGTTTGGGTAAAGGATAGGTGTATGATCGCTTACAATCCTCTTTTTATTTACACGTGACACGCTTCACTTGAACAACAAGTGATTACTGATTACCTAGCTCAAGAGCGATTACTTTATCTTTATTCCCACTAATACTTGATTCCAAGTAAATACTATTTACGTGCAGAGTTATGTGATTATGTTGAACACTATATAGAAGCAAAATTACGATCAACATCCTGGTTAAACAATAGCACCAGAAACCCGATCTTTGCATGTAGTGTAGTCACCCCCTTAAGAGATTTTTCGATATTTCAATAGGGCTCCTAAAAAGGTCAAAGTTTCGGTCTTAAGGAGCATAAGTTATGGCTTGATTTTTTGGTTCGATAGTTTTCTAGTATTTAATGTAGATCCCCGGCGAAGCGAGGGATTATCATTTAGTTCTTTTTAAAATAGTTTTATCGCCAAGACTGATAGAATAAATTTCTACATACTTGTTTTTTTTCGAAATAGGCACTGTAGTGTAAAATAAAAAAATAGATAAATATACTACTGTGATGAGGTAATATACCGTAATAAGTTTTCTCATTATCAATATCCATATCATACTAGTACAGGAGCGGCAAGCGGCAATGATTCATCAACCTTATATAAATACGGTAGCCGCAGGCGGCACGTCTTGCAGATGGTCTTACATTGCCCATTTTGCCCGGTCTCGGTCGTGTCGGCGGCGCTTCCACTGTTCCACTACCCACCTGCGGTGACTCACGCCGAGACAATGGAAATGCACCGTACAGAACATTCATCTGCGCTGCTTACCCCCCCCCCCCCCACCCCACCAGCCCGCCTTCACGAGGCACATGCCTCTGTAATACCGCACACATCTTGAATAGGCGTTTCTGTGTGCTATAGGTAAGGTGACCAGACGTCCCGTTTTGAACGGGACAGTCCCGTTTTTTAGCGACGTGTCCCGTTGTCCCGACGAACACTCTCGGGACGCCCATTTATCCCGTGTTGGCGTTATCGATAAGAAAAATACTTTAAAAAATACGTTTCAATGTAAAAAAAACTCTTAAATAATTTCTTTTCGGTTCGTTTGTAGTTTCTTAGGAACTTAAAATTAATGATTAAGTTGAACTAGAGTCTAGCGCATATTTTCAATATGGAATTGTCTAAAAACCCACCAAAATGCTCCTAATTTTTAAAAATTGTCGGGGTAGGACCCCCTGACCCCCCTCTTAGTGGGGAAATACGTTTTAGTGAAAAAAAACTCTTAAATAAATTTTTTCGGTTCCTTTGTAGTTTCCTAGTAACTTAAAATTAATTGCAAGGATGAACTACAGTCTAGAACATATATTTTCAATTCGAAAGAGTCTAAAAACGCACCAAAATGCTCCTAATTTTTCAAAACTTTTTCGGGGGGAGCACCCCGAACCCTTTCTCTTTTAGGGGGTACACCCCCCGGAGGTCGGCGTCCCGTTTTGGCTACTCTAAGATGACCAGATTTTATAAAATCTGGTCACCTTAGCTATAGGTAGAGTCGAATTACGTGGCTTAGTCCGCTTAAAACAGTATAATGTTAATTTTACCATTGGGTTTACGGATGGGCTGGGCCACTTCGCTTGACTCGGCTTGTAAGCCCCCAAACCGCGCAACATATCCTCGTAGCGCTACCGTGTATGAGGCCTGGAGGCAGACCGTGACGCCACTTCCGGGCCCCAATATACACGACTATAACAAATAATAAAATAAAAAAGTAAAATAAAAATATACTTATACTTGTATAATAAAATTTTATTTTGATTTTGGTTTTCTAAAATACTATTTAATGGGAGCGATGTGTTTGTATTGTTCTTTCGTAAACATTATTTTTACAGTTAGCTGCCCCGTAAACCAGTAAACCAGGGGGTAATTTTTACAGTAAACCAGGGCAGCCTGCCCCACTTCAATCTACTTATGTACACTACTTTTTCGTTATACTGCTTCAAAAACAGATGTTTTTAATGCATGTTTTCCGGACCTAAATACACTCTTTTTATTCCTAGGAATTAAAAGCTGATGTACTCGATACCAGCTGACTCTTTATAGTCCTAGGACTATAAAAGTCAAAAAGTGCCGAGTACGTCGTAATAATCAAACAATATTCATTCGATTACAAATAATCGAAACATTCATCGTTACTATCGAAACATTCATTGTTGTCAGTTTAATCAATTTGTGAAACTCGCTCATTTCACCAATCGATTATTACATGCGTTCGATACGTCGATAGTTGTTCATTGTTGTCAGTCTACCCTAACACAAATGAAACAGACAATCAGCTGATTGCTTCAAATAGCAAGAACAAGACGGCGGGATCTTTTGAAGTAAACAAGCTGTAAAATTTTGGTTTTCTTAAGTAGTTTACGTATTGTATTGAGCAATATAACGAAAAATATAGTTCATTACACGAACCTAAAGCTGCTTTTCGTTACTCGGTCATTTTTCAACCTCGGCTTACAGCCTCGGTTGTAAAACTTGACCTTGTACGAAAAGCGTCACTTTAGGTCCTTGTAATGAAATATACTATTGTTTCATTAGTTGTCCAATGCTACGTAAGTGGGTCAAAAACGTACTTTAAGCGCGTCCCAAGGGTTTCTGGTTCCACGCACTGACTTATGAAGGCCCTTAATTGGCACATCTAGACGTCAAGGTGTTAAAAACACACGCAAATCATCATATCGTCCCGTTTGGTCAGAAATTTCTTCATAAAAAACGTCTTTTTGTAATATAAAGATGTGGACCATTAAAACTTTTAGGACACAACATGTATCGTGTGTAGTTCAATCAACTGATGCGTGCGTGTTGATTTCATTTGATTCAACATTAAAAAAGAGTTTGGACCTCTCTTCCTAGAATGGGATGTTATTAGTTTCATGAGTGAAGTACAGTCACCTTGCACGAATGCCACGCTCTAGAAGGAATTTACAGGTACAGTTCGGATTGTTCGACACTCATTCTTCGACACTCTGGATAGTTCGACACAATCTGACCCTCAACAAACATTCAAAGACTACTAAATATTTTGTCCAGTGATGTTTATTGAGGTGAAACCGTAAGAATTTTGTTCTCACCCCAGACATTTTCGACATTTTTTGTCGTACATCTCCTCAAAAAATTACGTTTATAACTATCATTAATTTTTTAACTGTCAAAAATTTTTCCCATATATCTTACCAGGTTGACCAGATGGTCAGTAGACAGACAGACAGACAGACACATTCCTGAGGGTTTCAAGGTCACACCGCCGCGGTCTCATCTCCTAATTCGGCGAACCACTTCCTTTTGTCCTCTTTGGATCGTTCCCATACAGTTGATAAAAAGAAGTATTTTTTACTGGAAAGAAGAAAAATAAGTATTTTGTTTCATCTTCAAATACCTCAAAAGAATTTTCCTTCTAGTTAATTCATCGAGGTATATTAGTTATACCAGCGTTATGTATACTCCAATCTTTACTCCATTTCTTCGAATCTTATTGTCCAAAGTACTATTTAAACCGATCGTACATTGCCCATCAGTCGTTAAATGCCTTAAGTCCTAATCGTTTAAAAATACATTGTTTACGAGGGTTACAAAGTACCTGGTGGACCGAGTCTTGCTCGGTGTTATTTCATGTTTACGGTTCATCCAGTTACTATAAAATATTTCAATGTCATAAAATTGATAAATAGAGACCTTTTCGGTTGTTCCATGGACTCTTCATCCCACTTGCTGTATTTTCCCTTGATGGCTGAGATTCCAAACAGCTGTTATGATTACTGTACTTCATTTGTTTACACTTTCCTTGTTTATTTTCATTGCCATCACGGCAACCATAAGGCCAATGTTAAAATTTTACAACTTTTAAAATCGATTTATTACGTTAATAGATTTTCTCCGGCCAAGTAATTTGCATAGAAGACGTTTTTTAGTCATAATTACTTATTTCCAGACTTGGAAGGAAATCATCGGAGCCGTTCTTTAGATCGTTGTGCAAACAAGCAAGCACGCACGCACGCGCGATAACATTGCTCGTATAAGAGTATAGGATATTTTATGAGCTAGTGCAGAGGTTATCGTGGAACCCTTCCTTTTTTTAACATGATTTGCGTTAGATCATGTTAAAAATAATTTATTTACCCGTGGTTTTGTGTATGAGTGGGGTCCTAATAAACTTGTCCGTCCTGTTTTAATCAGTGAGCCAAATGAATTCACAGGGCTTGTAACAGGTTATTTTTTTATTTTTTTGTTATTTTTTTTGCTCTTGGTTATTTTTTGTTATTTTTTTTGGAATTTGGTTATTTTTGTTATTTTTTTTGGAATTTTGGTTATTTTTTAATTTTTTCCAACCTCAAGAACTGCTACAAGCCCTGTTTACAGTATTCGTCTGTCAGACGATCTCGTAGCAGCATCGCGGCAGACGAATCTCATTATCCTAAAATGTGTGAAAACTAAGTCTCGTTGCGTGAAAACTAAGTCTCGTTGCATGAAAACCAAGTCTCGCCGTCAAATCTAGGCAGATTTGTGATTATTCTGTTCAGATTTTCGTTTTTACCAAGGTTTAGAATGTATTATCCCCAATATAATGCCGGTTTTCTAATTTTTAGCAGCTTTTTTGTGTGCAATAGGTTATTTTTTGGTTATTTTTTTCCTTATTTGAGTTATTTTTTTATTTTTTTCAACCTCAAGAACTGTTACAAGCCCTGAATTCATGATACTGCAGTTATGTATTATTTTATTCAACCGAAATGCTGTAACAACAAGCTGGTATGTTTTAATTACAAGTCCAAGCGGATGTACGGCGGGAGGCGGGAAGGAGGGTCATGGAGTATGGATTTAAATCTTTTGTCCTGATGTAAACAACCAACCAGGCCTGGTCACAGTCGGGTTAAATGTCAAACATTCTAGCCATTCAACATGACAGTACCTCTCGGCTTTTCAAATTTAAAATAGACCGTCATGAAAAGGGTCCCACTTATCTTTACCTTTTTGTTTATAAAAATAATGGTTTCATATTTCAAAGCTAAACTTGTTAACCTCTGTTTCTGTTTTATTTTGAACTAGCTGTTGTTAACCCGCTTCGCTGGGTTGAAAAATCTTATGAAGGCCTAAATAGTAGCCCAAAAGATGTAATTTGGAAGCAAGAATTATAACGTCAATATATTATGATGTTTCTCCATATATATATTACATTTGATAAAGCCGGCGGTGGCATATTTGGTGGTAGCAGTCTTATTTCCCCTTTCAAACAGTACATAATATGCGTTTTCTTTTTGAATTAATCTTTGTGCTATGCAATAACTACAAATTTTGTCAATCTTGCAAATTACTATATTCGGGTGTTCAATACAATCTATATTTTATTGGAATAATGTGTACTTTACAGCCAAAATCATAGTTCCTTGTCCTTTTGTAAACAGCTTTTAAACTGTTTAATTTAATTCAGCTTCTTCTGTTTAATCCCTTCTTCGAAGGTTCTCCGTTATACCTCTATTCTGATTATTTCTTCATCACCTTGTGCGTCTGTCTCCCTTTCTGTTCCAAATCTGGTACAACAGTGTTTCTTGATGTCGCTGTGAATTTTCCCGTGATACCCTTAGATGTGTTTCTTTCTCTTCGTTGTTCCATTTACGTGATAAGATACGGAATTGCAAACATTTTCTCCTACGTTTTGACATTTTTTTCGTCTTATTTACTACTATCTTTGAATTTAAAAACAAAAAATATTTAACTCTACAGTTTAGTGCACTTCATGTTTTTTAATAGGTAACATAACCTAACAGTAAAAATTTACTAAATAATTAAAAACTTAAATAGAAACACATTTGCTAAATAAGACTGTATTCACCTATTGTTCAAAAACAATTGTAGATGCTGCATTCTGTTGGCAACCACTTTAACCACGGTTACCTTTTCAAATTAAATCATGTGTTTTGATATAAGCAAATAAAACCTCAAGTACTCACAAAATCCTTGACATAGGTCCCTTTTGGACGATCCTGTGCCTACACCCAATCAGATATCGAAACCCATCCACCATAGTGCAGATCATGAGATTCCAAGCTTTAATACCAAGATCATGGGTCTGACGTGTAGTTTTGGCTGTAGCACTAAATATACCAACACACAACTCTTCTTTTATATATATATATATTGATTATGACGATTTATATTGGATGCACCTTTGAATGTACTTTGGACTCTTAAATGAAACAGGCGTTTTTAATTTCAACTGCTGGAATATTGTTTAGAAATAATTTATTTCAGTTGCAGGGAAACTATTAAGCATGCAGACGATCTGTAGTAGTTGATTCTTTGTGAACTTTAAAGTTTTGCTAAATTATCTGCATTTAGACCTAAAGTTTTCTTATTATGTGGCTACATACACGTCTGTATTTTTTTCATTGAGCAATACGGTACATAATTCACTCATTAGGAAAAATTATTGTAAAAAGTAAAATAATCCTAATTCAGGTCTTAGTAACTATTTTGAACAGTTTCTGTGCTAGTTATACAGTCGACTCTCGCTAACTCGAAAGTCCAAGGGACTACGATTTATCTTCGTGTTACGTATAGTTCGTCGTAGGCATGGTTCGGGTTATAGAGTTAAACTAAATGAAAATTCGTGATATAGAGGTAAAGAAAAATGTAGTTTATACCCTACATCTTCGACAAATCCAAGCTTTTAACTTATTTAACTGTTATATATCAATGAACAATACAGTATTTATAATATAATAACCTGTAAAACGTAAAAAAAAACACATAATAAAATCATATTAAATCTGATTAAAAAGTCTTTAATCTTCCTCTGTTTAAACATGTAAAAACAATTACTACAGTATCGATCATAATTTTTATTAAAACAATAATATAAAAAAACTTTACGGTATACCCTACAGCTAAAAAAATAAACTTATAACTTTCAATATTACTGTATTAATAAATAATACTTGCAGTATGGTATACAAAATAAAAAACGTATGAAATAAAATAGAGTAAACAGTTCAGAACGCTTCGTATTACAGAGGTCCATTCTGAAAACTTCGTGGTATGGAGGTAAACTTCGAGTTATGGAGGTAAAATGTGAATAGAATTCGTCTTATATACTGAACTTCGTGTTATAGAGGTAATTTTTGTGTCCCTTTGAGTTATAGAAGTAAAATATACCCGGAAAATTAGTTCATGTTATGAAAATTTGTTCGTGTAATGTATAGTAAATTCTTCGTGTTAGACAGGTTTTTCCAAGGGGATTAAAAATAATTCGTGATATCGAGGATTTCGTGATATCAAGGTTTGTGTTAGCGAGAGTCGACTGTAGTTGAATTGAAAGATAAAAAATGATAGGATTGAGTCAACACTCCTTTTAATTCCAAACGACAAACACATCATAGATAAGGGCATAATAAGTCTTGAGAGTGTGTACAAAGGATTGTCTTTAGCCCACTCGACTTATCAAGGCTTTGTTTAGACTAGACCCCATTGCACTTGTGATAACAGTTATGAAGCGAAGCCGATTTATGGGTCTTTAAAGAGGACATGATATCTTCGCTTCTAATCCACATCTTGTAAAGGAAACACATCATAAGTATACAAAAAAACTCTACTGTAGTTGGAGCAAAATTTACAGTTATTGCCATGTACTTCTCTGAATATTTAACTAAACTTCTATATAATGTAATCCTCAAAATCATGGCTGACACCCCAAGAGCTGAAGGGTTCAGGGTGCAATGTAGGATGAGGTGATTTCAATAAAGTACGATGATGTCAACTAACTTTATATGTTTCAAGAAAGGTGACTTATCTCACATCTATAAGAAAGCCAAACCACCCAAACTGAACTATTAAAATCCCATTCGACCAACCTTTAATTTTAAATCTAAAGTTACTTGTTTTGCTAAGTGCAAACTAGCATATGGAATTATAAAAGAGATGTTTAGATTTAAGTTTAAAGTTGTGGCCTTACAGTTCAGTCCGTAGTTGTTTGTTAATAAGGTAACTATTTCCTAGAACCTTGTGCAATATCCAAATAGTTTGTGCAATTTTTAAATTTCGGTTTAATCACTCTGCAATTTGCGGGCAACCCTTTTCAACATTGTACAATACAGTAACACAAAGTAAAGTGGAGCAATGCTAGTTTATGAAATAACTTTACTGCTATAACAATTTGCAAAAGAAGAGAAAGTGTGGACTGCTCCAGAATATTAAGTTTCTTGTGCAAGTCTTTTGCAATTAGTTTAATAACACGATACAAGAACCTGTCCCGAGAGTATTTGTAGTAATAAATTGCAGTATGCTGTTACCCTTGTGGTGCTACTATGTTCTACAACCAGGGTAATCTGATATTTAAAATGCAAAAATGAAATCTCAGGCAATAACCTTACAATCTTCGGATTAATTGTTATTGATTTTAGTTTATTTGATTAATACCGGGTGTCCGAAAAAGAACTCCCTAATTTTGACGAACTTTAATTTGTAATTTGTAAATCATATCGACTCAAATTATGTACTAAATGATAGGAAACCTCGCCAAGTTTTTGATACAAGTCACAAATGTTTTGTTGGATTTTACTTTGGGCTCATGGAAACAAAAAACAAAAAATCACATTTTCCCTGCGCACCAGTAGTTCTTCAAAATCACGTTGTAATGAGTTTTGTACAAGATTTAACAGTTAACTTGAAAACTAAGCATCCTACAGAAACCTCTCAGTTTATGTTTAAAACCTCTTACTTTTACCAAAACTTGGTTATTTCCCTTTAATTTGGTAAAAATAAAAATTTTGGGGTTTTCCAACTTTAGCAGTATGGCACACGAAACACAAAAAAACAATTTGTTCGTTTCCAAAACTCATTTCTCAGGACCCAAAAAAGCTACAAACCTGCGAAAACACCCAAACTGTAGGGAAAAATTCATTTTCTTTAATGTTATAAACTGAGAGGTTTCTATAGGATTCATAGTTTTCAAGATAACTGTTAAATCTAAAAAAAAACTTAAAACGTGATTTTTATTCACTACTAGTACACAGGGACAATTTGATTTTTTGTTTTATGTTTGCCATGAGCCCAAAGTGAAATTCACCAAACATTTGTGACTTGTAACAAAAACTTGGTGAGTTTACCTATCATTCAATATATAATTTGAGTCGATTTGATTTATAAATTGAAAATTAGAGGTCATCAAAATTAGGGAGTTCTTTTTCGGACACCCGGTATAATTATAATTAATTTTATTGTTTTGTATTGTATTGATTTGTTTGAAATAAAAAATCAAAGTTGTATATTACATTGTTAAACTCCAAATAACTAAAGTTCTTTACTTACTATTTTTGAATTAACCTAGAAATTTAGTTTGAAAAACTAAAAATTACAGGGAAAGTGCAAACCTTTAAAAAAAATATGCTACAGTAGAAAATTTTTATATTTGGGATCGCCAGAGTGTCGATTTACAAGTGATAGGGAGTAATAGAAATTTTATCAATCAGAATTTTTAAAACACTAGTTTTATATTGAAATTGCCCAAACTTATTTAAGATCCAAAAAGCAAAAATACAGTACATTCAATTGTTAACCTATACAGTAGAACCTCGATCAACCGTCACTCTATTAACCGTCACTCTCTGTTATCCGTCACCGCTATTGTACTTTTAATGTGTCGTAATAGACACCGTAAAACATTGAAAAGCAGAACTGACAGTATAGCAGTTCTGCTTTACTCTTACTGTATTTTAATTAGAACTGTATTATTATCCACCTATAGTCCTACAGGGTATAATTTTTTCAAAAATCTTAACTCTACACTTAGTGTACAGGTTTATTATGAAATTTCTGTTATCCGTCTCTTCTCTTATAACCATCACACTCTCGGTCCCGAGGGAGACGGTTAACAGAGGTTCCACTGTATTGAATTACTGTTTCCAACAAATTTGTACCGACAAAATATTTTGTGATCTTTGATTTTTCTAAAATTTGATTTTATAGCTACTGTTTCGGCACATCGTCTCAGCCTAAGTCGAAAAATAAGGATTGTCCAAGTATCCAGTGTTACACTATCGAATGTTCACTGTAGTTATTAATCAATTAATCAATTATCAATTATTGAATGATAACTTAACTATCCACACGTTTGATTTGTTTTCAAATATTTTATTTTCATCTTAGCTGGGACACACTGTTTGGCAACACTGTTTATAGGGACTCATGGTTTTGGTGGTTTGTCATCTGGCATCTCCAACAAACCTAATTTTATGTCAGCCTACATTATCTCATCAATTTAATCACATTACTCTTGTGAGTCACTCTTGTGATACTTTCAATCATGACTTTTTCACAAACAGAAACAAAATAGAAAAAATTTCCCAAACAACTTTTCCTAAATATTTTAATTTTTTTGATTTCAGGTCCTGACGCCGCAGAAGTTCGGAGATGTCTACTTGTACGACCTCCCAGCGAACCGACAGTCGCAGTCGCCCGGGGCGCAGCCTCGCTACGACGTACCCCCCACGACCCACACTCTCGCCCCCACCCCTGACAGCCAGGGTGAGCTCAAACCTCCAGCTAGGCTGTTAGATTGTTAGGTTGTTAGGTTGTTAGATTTTGAAGGAATGAAAGTCCCAGCTTTGCTGGCTGGATTTTCTCTCTTTGGAGTTTTGTGTACCTTACTGATAGAAGGGATTTACTGGGATGAGAAAGGTATGTGCTCAGTCAGCATCGTCCCTGAAGGAATCCTTATGTATCCTCTGGGTCCTTCCAGGGATGATCGACCCTCTAAACCGTCCACCTTCCAGGGCCCCTGATTAGGATTACCACCTAAGAACTATCCATAAGGGTGGGTCGAAAAAACAAAATTTTGGAATTTTTAATCGTAATAGGTCTCAAATGTTGCGTAATAGCATGTGGAATACTAAAAAAATAACTTCAAAAAATCATATAAAATCTTCCGGTTGCGCAATGTCCTTGAAGTTTAACATGTAAAACTCTGTAAGAGAATAAGTAAAAAAACCTTATTTGATTTATGCTGGGGATGGATAATTGTACAAAAGATTTGCCATGAAAAATGAAAATTGCTCTTTAAAACGTTTTTAAACATGATATAATGTGTCAAAATAGGCGACAGTATTATCGATCTATGGCCTTCTAAAAATCCCTTATTTAGGCATTTTTTCAAGTTTTTTTCAAGTTTTTGCCTTGTATTAAATCAATAATTCTGATGCCTATTTGCACAAATTACACCACTTTTCAAACTATTTTAAAAAGCTTTTTTCATTTTCATGGCAAATCTTTTGTACGATTATCAGTGTCAAGCATAAACCGAATCACGATTTTTTACTATTACTCTTATGGAGTTTTACATGTTAAACTTCAAGGTCATTGCACAACCGAAAGATCTATATGATTTTTTTGAGTTTTTTTCAGTATCCTACATGCTATTATGCAACTTTGGAGACCTATTACGATTCAAAATTCCAAAATTTTGTTTTTTTGACCCACCCTACTACTGTAGACCCCCTCTTAACCGACCCACACGGGACCGGACTTGGGTCGGATAACTTAAAAGGTCGGTTAAAACGGTTAATCCACTAAACACCCAAAAATGAAAGCTCTATTGTTTTAGGGTTCTATTACCATCATTCTAAGGCCGTTTCTTGATTATTTAGAAAATAAACTATAATTATCAACCTATTTTCCAAAATAATTACTGTAGAAATAGCACAAATAATAACCCCAAAACACGGTAAAAACAAAATCTTTCTGTAAACTAAATAATAGACGTGTTTAAAAAATTAACACCTTTAATAATAACACGTTTATATTTTTAAACAAATTATTTGTAATGTGATATTGATTGTCAATGCATCTACTGTAAGTTTTTATAAATTAATAAATGCTATAACCTATTCAAAATATTTAAACCGAAGCAACCTGTAGAATTGAGCGCAACGTTCCCATCGCCGAGTAATGTAACGCAAATGCCACAATTTCTAGAAAAGGGCGGTTAAAACAAATTGTTCTAAAAACAGGGTCGATTAAAACGATCTTTAATATTTGATCAGCAAGGGCGGATAACCCGATCGTCGGTTAAAACGAGGTCGATTAAGAGCGAACGGTCTACTGTATCCATGTTGCAGAGGAGAGCCCATCATCCTCTGTAGTCCTCTAGGCAGTAGCTCCAGGAGCCTGCCTGGTAAGGATCGCTCAATTGTGTCTCATATGCATAAGTCAGGATGATCTACTTCTCCCTCCTGAGCTTGGACGTGACTGGATATCCAAGTTCAGCTGGGAATCAAAGTTCTTTGGGAAACAAGGAGGAACCATGATGATCAGGAAGGTAGTTTTCCTGGATTTATTCAGATATACCATTACGATGATATATTTTATTTACTGCACCCATTGTTTACCTTTGTACTGGTTTAAATTAGTCAAAAAACATCCTTGGGCTGAACAGGCAGATATATTAGAGAATATTATCACTGAGAAGCATCATTCAAGCTCTTCTGCCATATCAGTCCTCAAATAAGCAGATTCGCTTTAAGGTTTATAGGTCAAAACAAGTATTAAAATATCAGCCAACCAGAATATGCTACCCTCTATATAAAATCTTTGACTTGGGTGTAATAAACTAATATTAAATATAATGAGAATTCTACTATCACGCTCTCAGAAGAGAATCATGGGTAGATCCCGGAACGTGGAATAATAATTTCCTGGGGTTGGATTCCCTACAAATATTGCACTAACCTCACCGTTCTGTTTACAGGCCGACTGTCGCGGACGGACAGCCGAGGCAGTGACAGTTACGACGTGCCGCCGCAGCCGACGCCGGTCCCCGGAGTGGGGGGAGAGAGCTACGACGTGCCCCGCCCCCTCGTGCCCCCCCTCACCCCCTCCTCCTCCCTCTCCTCACTCACCACGGACTCGCTGAGTGCCGGCAGCAACCGCAGTAGCCTTGCGCAGGAGTACGACGTTCCGAGGCCGCGACCAGGGCCCCTGCCGCTGCTGCAGCAACAGGTGGGTTTGTGATGGAGGACCGAGGTTAATGTTTAAAGTTCACGTTAACCCTTTGCGATTTTAAGGCCAGTAGGAGTGGCCACAATGCAGTCAGTAGCCAGTCGGAATTAATTAAGTCTGGTTTGCACGACAACCAGTATTATGGACAGTAACACCTTTAAACAATAGTGAACAAAATAATTTTTTTTCTACTGTCCTACTGTCTGGTCATCGTGCAAACCAGGCCTTAGTTGTATGGCTTGATTCCGATAGTAGGCTTGGCCAGCTCTACTGGCCAAGCCCCACTCTGCGTCAAGTCAGCATTCATCACTGCAGCTCATTCCCATCAGCTCAGAATTGTTTTCTTTTCACGTCCAGCAGCTCGGAATAATTTTCATTGAAACAGTGCAATGTTATCATAGGGGATTTTTACAATTCAATGTTGCAATGTTAGTCAAATAACTCCCCACAAGGCTGCTACACGGAGAAGAAATATGGCAGTAGTGTTTCGGGTAACTGCTTGACACACAGGAAGTCAAACAATAGGGAGACAATAGACTTCTGGGCGCCCCCCTACCCCCGCGCCCACTCTACGGCACTGTTCGACACATATTTAGCGAAACATTAGATGCGTCCTCTGACTTATTTCTTCTCTTGGCTCCTGCACTCTACAGGCATCATGCAAAATTTAGAAAAATAAATAAAAACACATGTTATTGGCACTTATTGGCCAGTCCTGCTGGACACCCGAGCATTCGTTTGATATCATGTTGGCCAGCACTGCTGGCCATCCGATCGCATATGACAACTGCTGTGGAAAAAATCTGACTTCCATCACTATGGAATAGTGGCAAACACCCAATCTGATTGCAAAGAGGGTTAATATTTAATGTACACGTTAAATTTGATGTGAAATGAGACTGAATTGTTTGAAATTGCACTGATATATTAAATGGAAATTTAGCTGTATGGGATTTTGTTGTGACAGACCTGGGAAGATTATGATTTGGCTCATATATAAACCAGTGGGCCAAAGTCAAGTGAGGCACAAAGCCGTAATAATGCTCAATGACTGCGATGACAGGGGTGATGACCGATGACCGATGACAGGGGTCGATGGCCGTGATGACCATTAGCAGGGGTTATCCGTGCTACCAGGTGCGGACGAACCACATGTCATGTTAACATTTCTTCAGTCTTAAAGCAGTTTTCCTCAGGGGTTGCTTTGCTTTATCGAAAGTAATGGCGCCTCTTAGTGTAGCTCCAAGGTGGTGTGGGCACCAGCTGCTCTGCTAAGCTGCGGCTGTGTGGAAAAGCACACAAGCAAAAGGAGCAGGCGTTCCGGCTTCAGTGGATTATGACTTGGTGTATTGACGTGTTTCGTTTCATCAGGTGCAGGCAGCAGATTCCAGCTGTCACTGTACTACGGCGAACTCAGAACTCAGAGTTGTAGTTAAAGCCAACGTAGGAGAAAGAATACTCAGCTATGAGTTCAATCCTTGTGGCAAGGATAACATCTATGTTACTAACATCTAGTCCATCTCATTCATATAACCTACTATACTAAGTTGGTTAGCGGCAGTATTAAAATAAACTTATTATAAAGGGTTTCCAGAGATTTCAGTAACGTTGATAGCGCGACTGCTACATTAAACCACTTTGATAATAAGATATCCTCAATAAAAAGAATCTTCTTTTTTATCCTTGCTGGAAAAAACGAAGAAATAGCCCTTACCCACATTTATGATTGCACACAACACATGAATGCAGGCCCTCTATGTTTCTAGCCTCTTGTGAAATCAACAGCACTGATGTCAAGGCCCTGCCTTGAGACAGCTAAGGGGGAGGTGCCAGTGTGCCTACCTGGGCATAGTTGCTAAAAAAACCTCCTTGTGTACTGTCACCACATCCATCACAATTGCACCAAGCAACTGCTCACTGCAACATTGTAATGTGTGGCCTCTATCGCTTTCGGGATTCTTCAGCTGCTGATAGTTTTGAAGTTCCTCAGGTGACGATTAACCTTTTGCTGCCCTTGTTTCTAGGGTCTCTCCAGAAAGAAGAATCTTCTTAATTCCCTTGAGGTCTACTATACTTTTGACTAGTACAGATTTCTTTGCGGCCTCCCTGAGACTTAATCGCCTTGTCAGAAGTAACATGGTACTAAGTTATGTTGTGGAACCTATTTAACCCCTCACATTCTCTGAACCGCAGGTGTACGATGTGCCCCCGCCCAACCCCGTGCCCCGGGAGCTGCCGCTGGAGTTGTCCTCGGCCCTGGACTGTCTGGAGCGCCTGGAGGGAGAGGCGACTACGGCTGTGTCTCGACTCCTGGCCTTCGTGTCTCCCGGCTGGCGCACCAGGGAAGCTCTGGAGCCCAGGTAGAAAACGAGTTTCATTCATTTTTATTTACCTTCAAGCTGATCTTGGCTTTGCTTGGAAGATTCTTTTACTCTTGTTGGTTTGTCAAGTGCTGTATAGTGTTGATAATTATTGGAAATATTTCAGACTATGACCATCTGTTGTGGTATGAACAAATCTTTTCTAGAATTCCGGCCAAATCATTACGCGGGTGAGTGAGTGCGCTGCTGGCGTTCTAAATATGTTTCTGGCCAATCATTTACCCATCTGAAGTTATAGACAGTTGTGCTCTTTGTTTGTGTTTTCCAAATCAGCTGAGTAAGTTCTCCAAATACACCCAAGTAAATGTGCTTCTATCTGTTGGAAATATGTTCAACTACTTAACTGTGTAGAGGAGCGGAGGTGTCTTTAACATCAAGTCATTTATACAGCTGGAGTTTCCATTTTTCGCCACCCGCCTAATGATTTGGCCGGAACTCTAGAGCATTACCTAAAACCAAAACCATGAAATGGGTTTAAAAACGGCCCTAAGGCCAAAGCCTTTGAAGCCCAAATACCACAGTACACATCATGAGATTCCAATCTTTAATTTGACACTTTGAGCTTTGATTGGTCTTGAAGTTTTGATCAAGGTTCTACGAAAGCTAGTTTTGGCCTTATCACATGCTATATAATCACACAACTCTCATATATATAGATTGTTATTTAGGAAACGCCTTAAGCTAGAAAATGCAAAGGACAGAGGGATAGATGAGTTGATAAACAACCTGATAAATATGTTTTATTTAGTTTGAAATTTAACTTGCACAATCTGATCATTTATAATGACCGTGCTACAGTGTAATTAGGTTACCTCTTTTGTTCTTATCTTCATTGTTCTTGTAGAAAATATTTCATCAACTGATGATGATGTTAGGCGTAAATTATTTGTGTATGTTACTGCTTACTTCATATTATTTTTAACACCCAGTGTAAACCTAACACCAACTGTATAGCCGGAAGCTCTGACTGTAAATAATTGATAGACCTTCCATTCTTATGGCCCAGCTGAAGCTAGTTTTGGGTGACCCAGAATTTGAATTTTATGTAGTTTGATTAATTACTATCAGAGGGTGCTTAAGGGAACCCCTTATTTTAGCTATATTCTTAAAAATTGTGTACTTTAAATTCATAAATCGATAATTAATTGAAAACTTTTTTCTGTATAAAAAATTATATATTACCTCTCTTACTACCAAAATTAGTAGGTGACATTAGTACACTCTGTTGGTGATCCACTATAACTAGGAGCTCATTTAATCCTGGGTCACTCAAAACGTATACACATTTTATAACGCGATGGAAGGTCTGCTTTAGATTCAAAGTCAAAGCCGGAAGTACTCAAAATATAAGCAAACAACACTTGGTGGTGGTTGCTGTAAGTTGTTGAACTTAAACAAAACAACCATATGGAAATTGTTGGAAATTTTTCAATAGTACTGTATGGGTATTACGGATGTATTGATTGTGTTCAACTATTTTACGAGGAAATACCAAAACCAAATGTTGGTCGGCAGGCTTCTGGATATCAAGCTGGCGGTGGTGCGGCTGCGGACGTCGCTGCACGACCTGGCGCAGTTCACCGAGGCAGCTCTCGGCAACGCGGCCAAGGCCCCGGACAAAGGTCGGTACCGCTGTCCGAGAGTGGGGGCAACCAAGATATAGGCATTTATAAGAAGCGTTAAAAGGGATTAGTTATGAGATTTTTGGAAAGTTTTTACAAACTTGAGATCAATTTGAGAAAATTTATTCAACTAATATTTCCACTAAAGGTGTGCGAATATTCAAATTTTGAACTTTTTCAAATCGAATATTGTGATATTTGATTCGACTCAAGATTTCAAAAGAAGTTCGATCACCGAACTGAATATTTAAATGACCGACATAAAATCAACAGTAGGTAAAATCGTAACCGTTTTCAAAATAAATGTAAGTAATTATGTAAAAATTACATAATTTTTATGCTGTGACACTTATAGTATAGAAAAAAATTATCTTCTGACAACAATTACCTTCTATTTATTTTAAAATCATAATTTAACATAATGATGGAAAAAAAAGTTTTATAAAAATTATTGACTGCACCACCTTAAAGTGAAGAGTGCATTTCAACACGTTCATTACTGCTTCTTACTCTACTTGATCCTCTGTACCGTACACAAATTGATAACACTCTTTGCCGTCCAGGACTGGTGGGGAAGCTGCGGCCGCTCGTGACCGCGCTGCGTCAGGCCGACAGCCTGGTGAGCGAGGTGTCGCAGTCGCTCGAGTCCGCCCAGTGGTCGCTCGAGGCCCTGAGTCGCTCGGACGGCGTCTCCCCCTCCCCCTCTCCCCCCGACTCCCTCGACCGCCTCGTGGCCTGCGCTCGGGCTCTCACTGATGATGTGAGGCAGGCTGCGTCCTTCATTCAGGTAAATGAGGTTTTATTGAGTATCTTGTAACTAAGACTGACAGCTCATTGCCGGTTGTTAAAATTAAGGAAAACTAAAGAAAAAAACCTTTGATGAGGGAATTCAAGAAAATAATAAATTTAAATCTACCCTGAGAAGCTATCTCCTAAACCTTAACTTTTATAACGTGAATAGTATCCTTGTGCACATGAAGACTTGTCCCCACTGCAACTCTTGCAACGAGACTTGGCTCAAAATTAGAGGTGTGCGAATAGTGATTTTTGAACTCGGGCCGGGCCGAGCTGAACCGAGTTTTTCTAAAGTTTTCGAGCTCGAGCTTTTTCGAGCCGAGCTATTTAACAATCACCAAATTATCAAAAGAAGTTATGAAGCTTGATTTTAATTTTAAAAGATACAATAGACTAATGTTTGCATACCTTAAGTGACCGCCAGCTCAAAAATAGAAAGCTTATCTCCAAAATAAATGAATTATCTGATAGGTTCATCAGTATTTTGTATTAAGTTACATAAAATTAATCAAACTGGCTCAAAAAAATAATTTACGAAGAAAAATACCAAATTTAAAATCTACATTTATCTACATTATATTTAAGTAATAACCAATCCTACAATACTTTACTTTAAAATAAATAGTTAAAATTACATAATTAGACAGTTACATATAGGTACTACAAAATTTAATTTCAAGAGTAGAAAGGTGTGGTTGAAAGGTTTTAAAATAGTTATATCTAGTAAAAAAGTCACTCATTTACACTTTGTCAAACACAAGATGTTTTTTATGTTCACTAAGTAAAGATGATACAAAATTAAATAGCCAATTGTGGCACAATATTCATGGCTAAACTTATTATTTCAGAATATAATATATGAATGAAATAATGTTTAATAACAACAATAATTTATTGTAATCATAAAATTAGTTGCATTTCTAAACTTTTGTGTAGAAAATAATGTACAATTAAGAAGAAGAAAGATCATAAATAAATAAGGACGGAATAGAGAGAAAGAAAGAAACAGCTACCTACCTCACTCTTCAAATCAGTTGCCAGGGAGAGGGGGGGTGGAGGTTGTTTACTCCAAGCCCCTTCCCTGTTTTTTGCTATTGTATGACTCAGAGTGTGTGTGCATATGCCAGAGAGGGTGAGTTAATTAGGAGATAGGAATCCTTACTACAAAATGCAAAAAATGCAAAATGCAAAATGCTTGTCATACAACTATAAATGACGGGTCATATTTTTTGTCTTATTTTTATAAATCAAATGAGACCAAAATGAAACTTGTACGATATACCGTTTAAGAGATAAGCCTTGATAAAACAATAGACTTAAATGCTGTATTTCGCATTCCCCTAGGTCAACTAAATATAGCTCCGATTTCCGTCTAAATGGAAATAATATTTCTTGTTACCTGTCAATGTCCTTTCCTTATCACTAGGGAATGTTGTTTGCAGTCTTTCGTGGGAGGGAAACACTCTCCCGGTTTAACGTGTCCAAAAATGGATCGCAATAATTATCTTTCTGATAAGAACTCTCTTATCAAAAGCTCGGCTCGAGTGTCGAGCTTTTTCAAAAAAAGTCAAGCCGAGCCAAATACTGAAAAGCTCGACCTAAAAGCTCGACCGGTCGAATACTCGCACACCCCTACTCAAAATAATTATGATATTGATGAATAACCTATATTTTTTGCAAATAACAAAATATAGTTAGAGGTTTATATCATTAGCTCGTTCCCTGCTGACGACTCCGATCGGAGTCATGCCGCACTTGCACAGCGTGCGTATGACTCCGATCGGAGTCATGGTGCAGTGTTATACAAGTTGACTACTGTGACCTCCGCATTTATCGGGGATCAACTAAACTATATCAGCATGTTGTGCTGGTTCTATACTTTATTTCGGTAGCGTTTGTTCGGTAGCATTTCGGTTCCCGCCACTAGCGCCCCTGGCGGACAGTTCCAGGGGCAGTTTCAGGGGGTTCAGCAGTTTAGGGTCACCTTGTTGCGACTTTTCAGCAGTGAACATGTTAGATTAATTTTTAACCGAAATCATTAGAAGTATATTTTTAGTTATTCAAAAAAAACTTGAAAAAGCTGTTTAAAATCTTGATAAAATCGAAATTTCATAAGAGAAACAATGAAGACATTGTGGACTTTGCGCAACTCGATGAGTATACAAACGCACTATACTCCCTCTTATTCGAACACTTTGGGACCAAAACCAGGTCCAGGGTTTTCCGTTTAAACCTTTGTTCCCTAAAACACTTTAAATTATAACTCTAATGCATACTGTATATGCTAATATTCTGATTTAGACTTGTGATTACTGTCTAAAATTTTTCCCACGGGAACCAAAGATACAGTGCTGCGCATTTCCTGCCAATCTAGTCCTCTTGAACCATTGTGTCAATGAAAATCATGAAAATCATCCGATTAAAAAGATGTCTATTCCGTGGAGTGTAGTCCGGTTAAACCGAAGTTTGGTTAAAAGGTTTCCATATAAGAGAGAGCCCACTGTACAGTAGAACCTCGCTAATCCGTCACCTACGAGACCGGGGGCATGGTCAGAACAGCAAAAAGGTCGGATTATCGGATGAACTCATTTTATTGACATGAAAACGTACAAAAACTGTATTTCGATCAGAAAAATATGCATTAAGATTGTTTAACAAGCTACTGTACTGTAAAAAACGACATTAGGACAACAAAAAACTAACCGCACCAAATGTTATTGCTCTACTGAACGATATACGCACCCCCAATGAGTAATACGTCATTGACAGGAGCCAACCTGAACGGAGGAATGCACCGGAAATGTAAACAAACATCAATTTCCTATTGCGTGGTCGGACTAACCGATGAGAAAACCCCGCTGAGGGTGAACTATCGGAGGCCTATTTCCCTGGCGGCATGGTCGGATTAACCGAGGAGTCGGACTATCGGAGGTTGGACTAGCGAGGTTCTACTGTAGTTTATTTTCATAGCTGCTAACCTTGACCGCTGTGTTGACAGGGCAACGCTACGCTGTTGTTCAAGCGAGGCTCGTCTCCCAGCGGAGAGTGGATGGAGGATTACGACTACGTGAACCTCGATAGCAAGGTATCCTGGTATAGATGATGTGTGTGAAAAAACATCGTCAGGCATATAAGCATTTAGGCGATATAATTATTACATTAAAAACCTTTACAATTAAATACTTTGACATTTGTTTGGGTTGTATTCATGGTTGTACCTCAGTTAGTAGTTAAGTTGATATACTGAGGTTATAAATAAATTTAAGAGGAAAAAAATCAAATTTGAAAGAATAAGTGGTAAACATTTTAAAGAAAACTGGTGTGACTGATTGACTAATGAAATTTATATGTTTGTCAAAAAAGTTTTAAAGTTTTTTTTTCTTCAAGTAGAGAGTTCTCTACCCACAGCAGTTTTTGTTTTTCTGTGTTTTTTTTGTGGCAACTTAACTTTTGGATCCAATTATCAAAGTAAAATTTATTTTGATAAACTGGAAAGGATATAAGAGTTGAGTATTCATTGTGACCTAAAGTCATTAATGTTCATGCATTTAAAACATACATGGCAGTAATTTTTGGGAAAATTAACTCAATTTATCTTCAGTAAATTTTTTATGTGAACACAATTTTTCTACGGAATCACTTTTTTTGATTGCTTGATGGCGTTTGCTTTTGGTACAAGCGGGGTTGTAGAGCCTAGTTATTCATAGTTTGTTCTTTAAAATAAAGTATTATTTAAATACTTTTTGCAAAGGCTTTAAATTTTTCCATCGTTCCGCCAAAAAATCTCAAGTGGCTGATTTTAATTTGTTAAAAAATTAAAAATATCGCCTGTCAGTAGCTATAGAAATTCTTTTTCTTTCTGTCAATAATTATAAAATGGTGAAATAATAATGACACACAATTATCACAGTACAATTTTTTATTTTCCTAAATAGCTTCAAAATCAAAAGGCTAAATATTTTTTTTGGATCAATAAAATGGATTATAAGAACTATACTGATTACTGACACCCCCTGTACTCTATGGTCGCAGGAGGCGGTGGCGCGACAGCACGCGGAGATACGCGAGGCGTTGCCCGCGGAGCTGCAAAAGAGCTACGACGCATTGGTGACAGAGGCGGAGAGAATGGCCATCGCGGGGGACAGGAGACCCGACGGTCTGGACCCCTCTGACGTCCAGGTATTTATCATTCTATATTCATAATATGTATATATAAAGGAGAAGGCTGAACAGAGCTGAAATTTGGTATTTATATTTTTATACTCCTCTTGGGCTGTAAATGCAGATGAAAGAAACAGTTTTACAAAATTCCCTTTGGGTAAAGTCCTTCGGTACTTAAAAAATTCAATGTTAAACTATAGAGGAGCTTTTGAAGTCATCACGGCAACTTCATAAAGTATAGAAAATTAAGTCCTAAATCCAATGAGTTTGTCTGTTTTTTGCTGGATGGAACCTGGTTGATTAATTTGGGTTATTTCCTATGTAATGGGGGAAATTCACTAAAATGTTGTTCATTACGTACTTTTGGCAAAATGAATTTGGCTGTATATTTTTTGTTTAGTAAAAATTAGTTCACCTTATCTCTGTCCAACATTTTCATTGAAAGCAGCAACATCAATGAAATACAAACTGCATAGGTTTAGAAATTCATTGCAACCTTAGTTGGGACTTAATTAATATTAATAAAATTATAAGGAAAATTCACTTTGGAATATTTTCCCTGGAATTTTTTTGGCCAACGTCCTGTTTTGAACGGGACAGTCCTGTTTTTTGGTGGTATGTCCATTGTCCCGTCAAACTCTCGTGAGACAAACATCTATCCCATTTTGGCCATTTTTGTAGAAAAATACATGTTGAAAATACTTTTTAACCCAAACAACTCTTAAATAAAATTTTCTTTGGTTCTTTCATAAATTAATTAAGTTTGTCAAAACTTTTTTAAAGTTTGAAGATTTTTTTAGTTAAACTTGTTTAAATTACTTTGGAAATATTAATATGATAATTGAAATATTATTATCACCACCTTATGAATTATCAATGTAAAAGAATGTTCTGTGCCAGTAAAGTATATCTGCACTGAGAAAAATTTAGTCCTGAAATACGTGGAAAATACACGTAAATAAGGGTGTGCGGGTTACCCACTGCAATCTGGACCCGGCACAATGCTCCGGCAGTGAGGCCGCCACACGGAAAATCAGGACTTAGTTTGTCTACATAGTTATGACGTCACTGGCTATGACGTCATTACTGTCGGTTGTAAGTCCTGCTAATCAGAGTTGGCTCTCGTAATTGCAGAGAATTTTCTCGGAATATCCTGCGATTCATTTTGCCTTCACCACAGTTTATCACAGAATATACATTCCTATTCTCGTAAAATACAACCGGTTTCTATGCACTGACTTGCCTAGTCTCTGCATTTACCGGTATTTTTGACTTAAAATCAGTAAAATATGTCTGGTCCCTCCCGTAGCGGTCACCCATCCAAGTTCTTACCACGCCCGATGTTTCTTGACTTGCATGTTCAGGTGAAGACTGCTATCTCCATTGCGTTACGGCTGCCTGTTGACGAATGTAGTTGTTGAATAGGATCTGAAGAAGTGATAAGTGCAGTTTTACGCCTAATGGTACTTCTCTACAGTGACAATTTATTGCGTAATTGAGTCTAGACTAGCCCTCCGTACGTGTCGTGCGTGTTTCCCGGTATCGGAATTTTTATAAAAGTGATGTTTGTTCGTTGTGTGCGTCTATCCGTTTGTATTACGTGGGTATGTGTCATGATGGTTTTCAACGCTTCTTGGCGACTTCCACTGGAATGAAATTTGATTTCCATCGCCTGAGGAAGATTTTTCTGAGATTGTAACTGTCGTAGCCCATAATATGAGACTACAAAGGATCACTTTGACAGTACAAGGTATTTACACCATTAATAGTAACAATTTATTGCCCTGACATATTTATTTGATACATTTAAAAGTGGCAGTAAATCATTGCAAGGTTATACTCGACCTGCATTCTATTTCTTACAATTCATCTTGTTTAAGACTTTGCTAAAAGTCCCTGAGTTATTAAAGTCGAAGCAGGATTTAAACAGTGCAACTACTTTTTTTGGTGATTTGTTCGTGGAAACTTAGGGCAGATAAAATTAATCTTAGGTCTAAAACTGATCAATGCGTCCTTGCAACTATTTAAAAATAAAACAATATTTATTTAACATAAGTACTGCTGGCAAATAAAACTATTTGATTTTCTTAAAAATCTAAGCTTTTTCTCAGAAAAATTGGATATTTGATATTCTTTTAGACGTTTCACTACCATTTACTTTATATGTATTTACTATCAATGGTACTGCAGTAAGTAAGACTGTAAAAAAATTAATAAAATTTGTATTATAGAAACCAAATGTTGTTATACAAACTTATATCACATTTGTAAAGTTTCAATCCCAAATATAAAAAACTAACACAACGGACTTTAAATCAATCCAGATTAGGTTAAAAATATTTATTCGATTGAAATAAAATATTTGATGATAATGCGAACAAAGACAAGGTAAAGACTAACTGCTTTTACCAAATCACATGGAAATAATTTGAAGTTCTCATCCTATCGTAAATGCAGTGAGCTGCAGGCAGAAAGTAATCATGGATAAACTTATGACGTGTTTTGTGACGTATACAAACCATCTATGACGTCACTTTAATGTTTTTTCCTTAAAATCATGGTAAATTCCCTGATTATTTGCAAATACGGCAGTTCGAGCGTAATTGCAGAGAAAACGTTCTTAAAGAAGGACTGCGTGTCCTGCGTCTGTACTAATGCCCAAAACTCTGCCGAGTCATTGAGCTGGGTCCAGACACAACACTCCTGTACGTGAGCCAAGTCCTTATTTACGTATTGCGAGTACAGATTCTAGACTTGGGGCAAAAACTCTGCTTTTCCGCTAAGATATTTTTCTCAGTGTGTTTTTGTCCGCAGGTGCTGGCGTTCTACTCGGCCCAGTGCACGACGCATGCGGCGCACCTCACCCACGCCATCGACGCGTTCCTGCAGACCGTGGAACACAACCAGCCGCCGCGCGTGTTCCTCGCGCACGGCAAGTTCGTCGTGCTCAGCGCGCACAAGCTGGTCCACATCGGGGACACGGTGCACCGCAACGTCGCGCGGCCCGAGGTGCGCGCGCGGGTACTGGCGTGCGCAGACGCGCTGAGCGAAGCGCTAGCCGCGACGGTACACAAGACCAAGCGCGCTGCGCTGCAGTTCCCCAGCGTTACGGCGGTGCAGGAGATGGTGGATAGTGTTGTGGACGTATCACATCTCGCGCGGGATTTGAAGATGAGCCTCAAGCTCGCCGCGCAGTAGACATCGGTGGATAGTGTTGTGGACGTGTCACACCATGCGGGGGATTTGATGAGCCTCAAGCTCGCTGTGCAGTAGGCATCGGTGGACAGTGTTGTGGACGTCTCCCACCCCGCGCAGGAATTGAAGATGAGCTTCAAGCTCGCTGCACAGTAGACATCGCCCCTCCCGGTATTCTAACCATTTAAGTAGTTAATCAAATTCCGTGATTTACCTCTCATTTTAAAGCTTTCGTTAGCTTTGTGCTGGCTATTGACAAAAAATAGACTCATGGTCTATAAACAAAAGAACATCTGTTCAACTGTACAAGATTGTACAAGAGTCTGGCTAGTCGATCGATAATTTAGTTTTAATCTTTTAATAGCAATCTAACTAGCCCTTAAAACTCTGGCACTAAAACAGAATGATTTTCCATAATGTTCCTTTCTTAGCACAAATTAGGTTACATGCTAGATATTTTAAAGTGGGTTTCCCAGAGATTGAAGAAAATATTATGTATGAACATTCTTATGATTAACAAATGCAAGGCTGTTTAAGCTAGTTGTTAGCAATAAGTCCTGTTCTATCAAGATGAATAGAAAAAAAAGGATGATGCTTATGTAGCGTTTTCAGCAGCATACTTATACTCCAGCTGAGATTTAACTTGTTTTCCACTACAGAACTACAGCTAAGTATAAGCAACTTCATAAGCAAAATTAAATCGTCCTTTGGAGCTATTTAACCAATCAACTACCGATTATTATTCTCTTGATGGAGGACGGAGTTAAAACAAGTTAAACAAGTACTTAAAGTATTAAGAAGGCAGTTTGTAGATTAAATAATTTAATATATATCATTGTCATGTTGTGTTGTATTAGTAATATATTGGTTAAACAAGATGTGATTTCCTTGGTTTTATACAGGGTGTTTTTTTTATACGCAACCCATTTTTAAGATTGAATAAGGGACATGTAAAGATGAGATGAGTATTGTTTTGTTAATCTTTACATTTTATACAACCTATTATTTCAGTTTTATCACATTTAGCTTACATTACGTGTTCAAACAGTCCGCCATTGGAACTTTCACAAAGTTGTGTTTTCTCCATAAAATTCCTGAACATATTTTGCAAAGTACTTCTTCGAATTTATTATTAAATTTGTTACTTTTGTTTTGAGGTGCTGAATATCCTGTGAATTGTTTTCGGAGCCGTTACCTTTTTTGTATCCCAAAAGAAAATAATATAGTGGCGTGAAATCCGGGGATCTTAGGGGGAATTATCCTTCACTGATAAAATAAAGTTTTGGGTTGCGTTAAAAAAAACACCCTGTATTATTTTTTGAGGTTCCTATGGATCAGGTAATCATAGTTTGACTGCAGTGGGAAAATAAACTAACTAATTCATCATTGATTAATTCATAAACTAACTAATTAACTTACTTCCCCCTAAATAATCCTATGAAGGGGATTAAAATTCACTTAGAAACTGAAGTGCATGTTTGAAATAAGTGACAGTAATTTTTGTAAAGTATCCACTTTACGAGTGGCTCATTTTGTGGATGAAAAACTTGTAACTATTGTAGCAGTGAATGTAAAGTATTTAGTAAATATTTTAGAAAGATTATTTTAAAGTTGTTTATAGTATTCTAATGCTGTTTAGAGAAATAGAAATCACTTTTTAAAAAGCACGTCAACCCGGTTTTATTTTAGAGGCTGTAAATTTGTTTAGTATTTCAAAGAGTTTTCTTGTATATTTGTTAAGATTTTTGATAATAATATACTATAATGAGAGAAATTTATGTGATAGGTTCTAGGTATTAGTGTAATGATTGTGCTAGGCTGCTAAGTTAATTTTTTTCTTGAGAGTCAAGCTAAAAGAATTTCAGCATGGTCTTTTGTCTTCCTTTAAATGCATTTTTAACTGGTTGTGAGTATGATAAGTGTTTGTTTTAGTTGCAAAAGAAAAGTCTTCATGTATTTTTTTATAGATTATAAATTATTAGAACCATTGCAGAATTATTTTTTAACTATGGAATGTACTATACTTAAAAGCAAAATTTGTTACTTTCAAATTAGGTAGTCAGACAGAATCGTAAAAACAGCACCAAATCAAATTATATTGTATCAGAACAAAAATTACTCTACTTGCAATAACTTATTGCTGCTCAGGGGGGATTTGGCGAGCCCTGCCCTCCCCCACCCCATCCTGATGAATTACTATTAAGAATATAACTGTTATAAGTTACTGGTGAAATTTTAACACATTCTGTTACACTATAGCCCACTGAATTTATCTTTAAACTACATCTATGATGATTTAGTTTTTGTTCTATTTATTGACACGGAGTGGCTATTTTTACTTTAATGTCCTTTCTTCGGATTCTTTCTGAAAAACAACTTTTTACTTTTTTACCGTACAACTGTGACTTGAATTGTTTGTTTAAGGTTTTATAGAATTTTTTGTTGAGTTGATTGTAAGTTTATAGTTGTCATTTTTTGTATTTGTGCATAATCTATGTTGTAAATAGTTTTATTAAAACAAATTATTTATTGCACATGATGTAATGTTTTAATATAAAGTCTTACGTCCAATAAATGTTGCAATTATTTAGTCCAACATGAGATTGAAATTCAGGAAAGACTTTGATAATAACTATATGCTTGGCACATTATTGTCGATCGTAGAGACTCAGTATACTCAATATATTAATCACTCTCTGACCGAACTCCTCCCTCACTATATTCTAAAAATTTGAGAAATTTGAACTGCAGTGTTATACCTCAAAGATTGCTTTAATCTTTAAGTGGGTGGTTAATTTTATGTTCAAATATTTTATTTTTTGGTTGACAGCATTCATTTGATTTGTGATTTGAAATTTGGGATTTGACGTCAGCAGTAGTCGTCAGTCGCCTCGCCTTTGGAACTGTCAAAATGTCAACTGTCAAATGTTTGGGTTTAGCATGCAGTGTTGCCAAAAACCAGGTATTTACTCGGTTTTCAGGTATTTTGAAAGCTGTGTGGGAATTTGGTGTGATTAAGAAAAACACGGGGATTTACACAACAACCTGGATATTAAAAAACAGGTAAAACCAGGTATTTTGGATAGCGAGGGTTTTTTAAAACTCCAGATATTTTTTTAGTTAGTAATATGTATTTGGTATGGCTGTATTGGTTTCAGTATTACCAGAAATTGGGTATTTGCCTGGTTTTCAGGTATTTCGAAGGCTGTTCAGGGATTTCAAAAGGATTAAGAAAAAATCTGGTAAAACCGGGGATTTCAGACTTGAGCTGTGGGGATTTGCATCCTAAATACATAAAGACGGGTAAGGCCGGGGATTTACCCAGCATCGTAGTTAGAAAAAAGCGGGTAAGGCTGGGGATTTTTGAATTATGATTTGCCTTGCAAAAATCCATTGTTCATGTAAGATGAGAACAATTTTTGTTGTAAGAGAACAATACTTGAAGAAAATATACATTTTTGGGTGTAAGATTACTCCCTACCTAGCAATTTTAGGAAACTACCCTGTTTTGGGTGTTTGGATAGTCATGAGTTGGTTTTTCGGATAATTACCCGGTTTTTTATACTTGAGGGGATTTTGCAAGAATCGTTGTCAAAAACCGGGTTAAAGTGGGGATTTTTAATGGAGTTTGCGATTAAAATGCTATGGTGTACTTGACATTTAATCACTTAAAATGTAAGAGACGACTCTTAAATGAAGCGCCATCATTGCTGTTACAAGAATCGAATAATTTATTCATTCTAACAATATTCTAACAATGGGTATAAATCATCTTGAGCAGTGTTACCACTGTAGAACATAAAATAGTGACAGTATTTCATAAGTAAGGTATAAGAAAATACATTACATTACTCTCCCCTAAAAGAAATATTATTTTACAAAAGAAATGATAATCTTGTACAGCAAATTAACAGTTAACTTTTTAAAATTAAAAAAAAATGAACGAACAAAACGTGTGACATAACCTAACTTAAACATCAAAGACTTTTCGAGGTACTCTGTTCCTCAAAGGATATCTCCTTTCTTGACTGATAGGCCTAACTGGTGTACTTACATTGCTTTCAATATTACCCTTATCATTTTGAATAGGCCTACTCGACTCACATTGAGGGGACGAACACGGTTAAGAGCTAATGTCCACGCAGGGACTGATTGATTTTCTCACGTTTGCTTTAGGTGAGGATTTCAGTACATCAGGACTAAAAGGTAAACTTCGCCTTGGCCGGTTAAACAAAGAAACATCTTGTTTAGGCGATTTTTGAACAATAGGACTATTTACATGTGAGCTAGTATCTACATCAGGCCTAGTCAACCTAGTAACAGGCAATGATGAAACAATTGGCTTTACATTTTCTTTTACTGGCAAGATCTGATCACAATGTCTCTTCCACAAAATATCAGAATTACAAAGTCTGACAAGATATGATACAGGACTGAGTTGTTTTACAATGTTAGCCTTAGCCCAATTAGAAGCTTGAGAAGTGCGGTAGTCCTTAACCAAAACTAACTGGTTTTCAGAAAAACTTATATTTCTACTACCTGAGAAATTATCAGATTGCCTGGCCAAAGAAGAATTTACTTTAGAAAATCGATCAGGTCTCAGCAAATCAAACCTAGATCTTAGTTTGCGTCCAAACATCAATTCAGATGGAGATTTACAAGTTACACAGTGACAAGCATTTCTGTAATCAAATAAGAATCTTACAATAGCTAGGTTTACATCCTTTCTCTGCTTAAGTGCAATGTGGATACTCTTTTTAACGGTTTGTACAGCTCTCTCGGCAGCTCCATTTGAAGCTGGGTGGTAAGGAGCAGTTAAGTTATGTTTGATACCATTTTGCTGGACAAAAGTTGCAAACTCAGAGGAAGTCCAAGTTGGACCATTGTCAGTTACAACCGAATAAGGTAAACCAAACCGAGCAAAAATTTGACGTAACTGACCTATGACTAATGAGGCAGTTATCGAGCGCATTGGGACAATTTCAATGAATTTTGAATAAGCATCAATCAACAACAAATACATCTGATTACCTATAGGCCCAAAGAAATCCATGTGTACACGTTCCCAAGGACCGTGTGGCACATTCCAACTACACAAAACATGTTTAGGAGGACTTTTTCTCTCATTTTGACAAAACTCGCAAGAGTTTGCAACTTCCTCGATATCAGCATCGACATTTGGCCACCAAAAAGTGGTCCTTGCAATTGACTTCATTTTAACTACACCAAGGTGTGTGCTATGTAACTCACAAAGTAGGTTTTGCTGCAAACTACGAGGTACAACTATTCTATAGCCCCATAATATGCAATTATCTTCAACAGACAACTCATTTCGCTTTAAAAAATAAGGCCTTAGCTCATCAGTTACATTCATTTGACCTGGCCAACCATGTAATGTATAATCTAACACTTTGGATAAAACTTCATCTTTAACAACTTCATTCCTTACTGTCTTAGCTGAAATAGGGAAACAAGTTGTTTGAATAAACTTGAGATAATCATAGTCGTCTACATCATCATTAGAACAAACTTTAAGAGGCAATCTAGATAGGCTATCGGCATTTCCATGTTTTGAGGATTTCACATATTCAATATTAAAATCAAAACCACTTAAAAATAAGGCCCATCTCTGTAAACGGTTGGCAGCCATTTGAGGGATACCTTTTTTCTTACCAAATATGGCTAACAAAGGTTGATGATCTGTTAAAAGAGTGAAACGACGAGCATACAAATATTGGTAAAACTTTTTGACACCAAAAATTATTGACAATGCTTCCTTCTCTATTTGAGAATAATTACATTCACTTTGAGAGAGAACTCGAGAAGCATATGCAATAGGTCGCTCAAGACCGTCTGGAAAGACGCATGAAAGGACACAACCTAACCCATAGCTACTCGCATCACACGCTAATCTTATTGGCAAATTAGGATCATAGTGTGCTAAGCAAGGCGTTTCAGTCAACAAACGCTTTACTTGGGCAAATGCGTCATTGCACTCTTTTGTCCATTCCCATTTAGTCTCCTTAGACAACAATCGGTACATAGGCAACAAAACATCAGATAAGTTTTTGAGGAAACGTCCATAGAAATTTACAAGTCCTAAAAAACCTTTCAACTCTGTTACATTTGTAGGTACAGGTGCTTTTAAAACTGCGTCTACTTTACTTTGATCGGTATGCAAACCGTTTCTGTCAATATGGTAGCCTAAATAACTAATATTTTCCTTGAAAAATTCACATTTTTCCTTCTTAACTGTAAAACCTGAGTCATTCAGCCTCTCTAAGACTAATCTAACATTTTTCAAATGATCTTCCTTGTTCCTACCTCCTATAAGGACATCATCTTGAAACACAGCTACAGGTAAATTACCTAAGTTTAGAAGTGTTAGTTCAATTATTTTCTGAAAAATGTATGGCCCACTTGTGATTCCATAAGGAATACGACTATAGCAATATAACCCCTTAGTAGTCGAAATTGTGGTCAATTTTTTTGACTCGTCATCCAGTAACAATTGGTGATATGCATGTTTTAAATCAAGTTTACTAAAATACTGACTACCTGAAAGCTTAGCTAGTAAAGATTCAATCTTTGGCAAAGGGTAACGTTCAACTTGCAAATTTGGATTCAATGTGACTGAAAAATCACCGCATATCCTAACAGAACCATCTTTCTTAGGTACAGTAACTATGGGTGTACCCCAATCACTTATATCAATAGGTTCAAGGATACCTTGGCTAACTAAATTTTCAATCTCCTTATCAACTTTATCCTGCAAGGCAAATGGTACAGGCCTAGGTTTGCAATAAACAGGAATAGTACCAGGCTTTACTCTGAGACATATTTTTCTTTTAATAAAAGTACCTAACTTTTCAGAGAAAACATTTGGAAAGTCATTACATAACTGATCTACCTCAGAACCATACATTTGGTTGAAACTTAATGCTACATTTAATTCTTTCATCCAGTTTCGCCCTAATAATGGCAAACCACCATTTGAAAAGACATACAAATCAAGCAATTTACTTGAACCATCATTATTGTAGCTAGCGTTTACCTTAATATACCCAATAGGGTTTAAAGCAGAACCATCATATGACTTAAGTGACAATTCATTGTTATATAGCCTAAAATTAGCAAAAGACTGGTTGTATACTTTTTCAGAGATAGCACTAATTGGTGAACCTGTGTCTATTTCCATATTAACAACTTTACCTTCAATGTTGATCTTAACCATGAAAGGTGCTTCATTTCTTACTAGAACAGAAGTAGGCTTGTTCTTACTTGAAAATTCATTCATATTAACATCATTGGCAACATTAAAAATACCATCATCATGGCTTACATTGTTTTCAAAAGATAAAACATTTTCAAAATCTGTTTCTAAATCAACATTTTCCCTACCAACAATAGGCTGAGGTTCATCTTCATCTAAGCCTATTTTATTATGGCGAGCATTTTGCTTACCCTTATGATTATGCTTCTGATAAGTTTTCTTAGGACAAACTGCAATAAGATGACCTTTAACCTTACATAATTTGCAAGAATAATTTAAAAATCTACATTTAGACCTTGTATGGTTAGTACGGCCACAACAGGTGCACAGCATACCATTACCGTTATTAAAAGATTTTACATTAGGCTTAGACCTAGCACTTTGATTTGCAATGAAACTCTGGTTACCGCTGACACTCCGGTTACCCATATTAGGCTGCGCTGATTTCCTTCCCATCTGGTTCCTTTGGTAGTTCATCGAAGTAGCTGAAGCTGGAACGTGAACGACCGCCACATCATGCTCCGCAGATTCCCAGGCCAGGGAAATCTCCACCGCTGACTTGAAAGTAAGCTTGGCCTCAGTGAAGAGACGCTTTTTCAGGCTATCGCTTAACAAACCTGACACAAATTGATCCCTCAGAGAAATGTCTCTATTTTCAAAGTCACAATCCTGAGCGGCTCTTTTCAGGCAGAGAACAAAATCAGAAATACTTTGTCCACTACTTTGAGTTATTTTATGAAACTTATATCTTTCAGAAAGAACAGAAGGCTTAGGCTCCAAATGAATCTTCATTAACTTAACTAAATCATCGTAGGACTTCTGTGCAGGCTTATCGGGCTGGCAAATATCCCGAAGGACATCATAGGACTTCTGACCAGTGAACATTAGTAAAAAACTGTGTTTTTTATCATCAGGAACATTATTGATTAAAAAGAATTGGTCCATCCGTTCCACATAACTGTCCCAAGAAGTCTGCCCCTCTTGAAAAGGCTCCAAGCTCCCAAACCATGACATGGATGTACTCGTCATTGTAATAGGCGAAGAGACAAGTCCGGTACTTACAGTAGTCGTAGTTATTACATCAGCAGTCGCCGCCGTGGTCGTCATTTCCTAGCATAGCGTGGCTAATCCGCTTCGTCGCCATATAATATGGTGTACTTGACATTTAATCACTTAAAATGTAAGAGACGACTCTTAAATGAAGCGCCATCATTGCTGTTACATGAATCGAATAATTTATTCATTCTAACAATATTCTAACAATGGGTATAAATCATCTTGAGCAGTGTTACCACTGTAGAACATAAAATAGTGACAGTATTTCATAAGTAAGGTATAAGAAAATACATTACAAATGCCAAATCCCGTCTCGCAACACAGTAATTATGTCATCGAGTCATGACTTCATCTTATAGCGCATTAGCCGTCTTTAAAGATGATAAACATTATTTGTATTTTGTAGACGTATCCGTCAAAACTTATATATTACTCCAAATTTAATATTGACAGTATCTGCCAAGCTTAATGTAATGAACAACAAGTGTTAAACTACATTTAATGCAGATGTTGTGATATCATGCATAACTTAATCAAGCTAAGTTAATTTGAAGTAAAGTATAATCCTACAGAAATTGTTTTATCTTCGGCTGATTACATTTACATGAAGTAAGCAAATAGTTCATTTTTCATAAGGTTACTCTTAAAGGTTCTGTTTTAAATCTGTGGTCTGGGAGGTACATAGATAGAAATTTGAGTGTGCAGCTATGTCAAGTTTTTTAGGTGAACGTTTGTAGTTAACATTATCCTCAATACAACTTAGTTTTGGCAAAGATATTTGTTAAAAGTCAAGAATAGCCTCATCAGTACAACATCTATCCAACACAGGCTATTCAATAGAGGCACATCAAAATGTGAATTTGACAATTTGACCCTCACTTCATGCATCTGCTGTGTGGTGTGGTAGAATGGTGGTAGTCGGTAATGGTGTAACTTTTACCCCAACCCAACTGCTTCAGGTGGAAATGGTTCCCAAATACGATGACTATATAACGATAACTTCCGTCAGTCAAAAACTGGTGACAAGTGCTTGTGTTAAAAAAATACAAAGCTTCGATTGGCTAGAACCCGACGTCTCTGAATGGCTGTGAGCCAGTTCTGATGGTAGACAAAATTAGACAATTCCGCCACTGAACGGAACTCGATTACATGCTGTTTTGCAGGGTAAGCGAGTTTCGTGGTTGTCCAGTTCCACAGTTACGGAGTTCCGCTGGAAGACAATTTTCAAGATAGGAAAAGTTAAAATGGGGTTACCGAGTTCCTTGGTGAGTCAATTCCGTGCTCCCATCTGGACGTTTTCAATCCTTGACATTATGAAATAGTTTTTAAAATTGATTTTGAATTGGACGCTTTAAAATGAACATTCTACACTATAAAATAGCAAATCAACGTTATGAAACTGTTATTTATTAATATTGCAATTTAAAAACAATGAACCTTGACGCTCAGCACTTGGACGTTTTGGAAGTTATGTTATATTGGTTATATTATTTCATTGTGTTCCTTAAGAGCGAGCCCGATGGGGTCATTGATAACAAATTTTTTTCTGTGTATAATGTAATTAACCGTGATTCAGACATAAAAATAAAATAATAAATAAACGAGTATGTTCGGCCAATAAAATAACATTATTTGGCAATAGCAGCGATATAAAGTAATAAAAATGCTTACATCTTACATCCCTCGGCGTTCCGTAGACCGTTGAGCGGCGTGGAACTTGTCGTTATTCGCAACGGTCATTATGCTAACTATGCCTTCTGTCTCGTAGGCTATTCTTGGCGTGTCGATATGAATAATTAATTATTCAAGTTATATTATTTTATATTAAATTATTTGGGTAAAGCATAGATAAAATATCCTTAGGTATGGTAAAAAAAACTTAGCAGCAGATGTCAGCTGTTCAACAGATTTGTGTTCTGTCTTCTGTTGTGGTAAATGGTAATATTTATTTAGGTTTGGACTGAGGAAAATGGCGTCGTTATCGCCGTCAGCGGTGAGTTATTGGTTTTGTTGAATCTTTATTGGTGATTCTTTCACATACTTTTATAAAAAACTCATTTTCTAATATCTATGACACACTGTCGAAGAGTAAAGAAGTAAATAATTCCTAATGTAATGTAATTAAAAAAATTGTTAACCTCTAAAATTTCCATGAAGCAAAATAATTTTTGTATACTTTCAATCTTGAGCTTTTAAGTGTTGTTTGGAATTAGAAATGTTGGATATATGGGGTATATGTCGAATGCAAAAGGAATTGGATGTTCATAGATTTTATACCTGTTCAATTTCAATATCCTCTAAATTTACAGTAGCCTAGACTCAAGCCTCAAACTAACTCCTAGCCTAATGCAGATTCAGTTTCAGGCCTAAGATGTGTATTTTAGAGTTGCTTCAGGATGCTTGGCAAGGTCACCTAACACAATAAACCAATTTTAAATTTATTTTTAAAATGAAATGTAGGCTACCTTTAAGCAGATAATACCAGGGGCAATTTATACATCAAATCATTCTCAACATAGGTTATCTATAATGGGCAATTCACACATGATTGATTGTATTAGGGTTTTCATCAATCTCCCCTACTCAACATACACAGTTAGTTGTTCAGTAGTTAATTTTTAATTCAATCTGTTAAATTGCTTTCTGCAAACCCCTTTTTATAGCATTCTAGTTAGAATCCAACTAGTTCGATAAAGTTGGCTGCAAACAAGCATAGGCCCCTATCACAATATTTTATGATAAAAATATCTGAAGCTTGTTGGCAGGCCTAAGAAAAAAAGTAAGAATTGCTCTTGTATGTAGGTTATAGGCTTCTTATAAATCTTTATAGGAAATTAACTTACATGTAGGACACTCATAGTCTACCTTCTACAACGGTTAGTATTGATAACAGTAACAATGCATTGAGCTATGCAACAACAATGCAACAAAGCTTAATTAAGGAGCCTTAGCATCAAGCCTTGTCAAGAAATAATAAAGCAGAAATAAACAGCACTTATTTCTATAAAAACAATCCTAGGCTATATTGGCTTCCTATTACCATAGGTAAAAATTCAATAATGAGTAATTTGTTGAGTGCACTCTTATTTGTAACTGTATGAAATGAAATTCCGTAGATAAAACTTAGGCCCTAAAGTGGCTTGGTTTTTACTCTTGTCCACAGCAAACTGGTTGGTAGGCTAAGTATTCATGTTTGGTAGGCCTAACTAGGCCTATAACACCACCCAAATCTAAATCAATTGTAATGGTTAACCCTTTTAAGGCCAGCTCTCAAACTGTGGTACTTGCGAAAAAGGCCAGCTCCCAGACTGTGGTACTTGCGAAAAAGGCCAAGCCATTTCTTATGTGCTGTGCTTAGTTTTAGTTAAAGGGCTATAACTTCCACAATTTTTATCAGATACTCATGATTCTTTTTTTAAATTGTTCCTAATTAAATGGGCTTTAAAATGCATTAGGATATATTATGAAATTATCAGAAAGAAATTTTGTTTACAGATGTATGTAAGAAAATTTTAATGAGCTAATTTATATTTTTCCACTTTGACGGAATATAAAAAATATCTAACTTTGTTTTACATCCAAAAACCATTTATAACTATTAAGTAAAACTTATTTACAGTAAGTATGCCAATTTTGAAGCACCTACCTTAATTAATAACAGAACTATAAGGGATAATGTAAAAATTGACACTTCACTGTTTTAGGCCTAAATGGCTGACGCCATGTTATTTGCATACAGGAGGGTGATTTCGCTTACAGGTCATTTATCTCGACTTCTTTTGCTCATTCTTCATTGAAAACACAAGTCAAGCACACACAACTCATTTAATAAATGATATTTGGTCGATTAAAACAATAACCTCATCACATAACCAACAATACACAAAAATTAAACAGCAACAAAATCATCACATGGCCAGCAGACGATCATGACATGAAAATCTACATAGACGACTAGGAAATTTGGTCTAAAACGGCAGGATTTTCCATTATTCATGAAGCCCAGATGTCCCTCTACAAGGGAATATCAAGTTTAGTGGCCTTTGGAAAACACAACCAGCCAGTAAACGGGACAAAGTGGACGGGTGCCTATTACGGCCGTCGGCCGCGAACGTAGTTTTTACCACGGGTGCCTATTACGGCCGTTGGCCTTGAACGTACTTTTTACCGCGGGGGCCTATTACGGCCGTCGGCCTTAAAAGGGTTAATTAATTGGCGAAACTTTGATATCCGACTCCATTGTATTTAGGCTATCAATATTTACAATCGATTTGTCGAAGTTATGTTGATTCTACAAGTACCGTAATTGAATAAAATATTTATCAGGTGATCTAACAACAAAACATATCAACATCCAATATCACTATCCCTTGAGCGGGCGCTTCACCGGCAAAACGTGAGCGGGCGCATGCGGAGTTTTACTCCGCAACACTATATTGCACAAAGTTAATCCATTTTACTTGTTTTATAACGAAATAGGCTATTGTATTTAAATGATGACAAACTTCATTAGGAATCACATTTCATCGTCGATGCAATTAATTGTTTTAATTTAATAGGTGTAATATTTCAATTGAACATAGTAAGTAATTTTCTAGTATAAAATATGTATTAATTATTATTTACATTTTTGGACTTTACCTTTCGCTTCTCTTTTTCGAAATCGAAAGGAAAAGTCCAACAAATTTGATAATAATTACAAATCCTTCGCTATTATGAATTTTAAAAATAGCTATCACTGTCTGTATAATGGGAAAGGGCACTCCGCAAACTGAGACTGCATCTCTGAATTGCAAATAACGAGGTACCAAGGGGGGGGGGGTGGGGGTATAAATAGCTTTAGGAGATTCCTGGAATGAGGGGCGTAAAGTACGGAGCCGGACACGACCGCCGACACCCATTATGTCTGTTTATTTTAACATAAAAAACACGTGCGGAGGAAAACTCCACGTGCGCCCGCTCGAGGGCTATAAAGAAACCTGTACTATTCTAACTATATGAATAAAACTCATTATAAATAACATCATAACTCAACTATCTTTAACTAACTTAACAAACTTAAAACTTATTGAAACATTCAGAGAGAGACTGGCAGATGGATAATCAACTGTACACGGTGTTCATAAAGTTTTATCACGTACATTGGGTATCAATTCATTAGAAAAAATAAAGAAATTAATTCGCTAAACATGGGTTTTGAAAATGCTGGGTTTTCCGTATGCAGCTCTAAAATAATTTTAACCTTAATTAAATAGCTTAAATTAAGCTGAATAAATCCTTTAAATAGCTTGAAGAAACAACTTCAAACTTGGTATGTAAATAAGGACCAGTATGACCTTTTTAAGTGCAGAATATCAGTTCTTACCTTGTTCCATTTCAAAATGGTGTCAGTTTATAGTTTTTGAAGCTTAACATCTCAAAACTATATTAATATTATTAAAATCATACAAAAAAAGAAAAATTTAATTTTTCACAGCAATGTAGGGGGGAGAGAGTGGGGCAGTTTCATACAGGGGCACTTTCATACAGTTGAAATTTCCTGCCTTACAGAAGAGCAGGAAACAAATCATTCATACCACCTATAGGCCTCATCTTGTACTACTGCCTATAAAATTTTCAATTCTCCAGTGTTTTTCAATTGAGAGATATTTAACATTTACTACTGGAATCCGAGGAAAAAGTCTTTTTATGAGCATATGGAAAAAAGGAGGTATAAGTAATTTTTGAAAATATTTTTGCTGTTATTTAATGCATTATTAGACAGCTCAATGTTTGGACTACATATACCGTACACTAACTGTAGATCTTCAATTCTAACTTATAAAAAAGTTACATGGTAATTGATAACATAACCACACTTGGGGCACTTTCATTCATTGAAACGGGGCAGTTTCATTCAGCACTGGGGCAGTGAGAAATTATAGGAAATTAACTAATAGAGCTGACACAGATGAAAATGTTTTCACAGCTAATTTTAGGTCTAACTTTCATTAATAATAAGTCATAGGGCTATTAATTTGCAAGAAATTATACCAAAACTTCATCAACTTGTATTTTGGAACAAGACTTCATACAGCTCTTTTTTCTGTTAACAATTTAACAAGTAACATTGTGTTACCCACATTTTATTATTAGTATTAAGTTTTTAAAGAGCTTGAAACAACAAACAAAAGATTTAATGCTATTTTTTTCATTATTTTCTCTTCGTATGACTCTGAGACCCCAATGAAGTATGAAACTGCCCCAATTTTGGGTAGTTTCATACAAAGTGCAGTGTTTTGGTAAAAAAATATTTTGTTCATTTCTATGAAAGATAAATTAATTTAAAAACTTCCACGATAATGGTTAGATGATACGCAATATGAAAATAAAATTTCAGCACATTTCGTTTGGAAATAAGGGAGCTAAAAATACGTTGAGCGATGTGATTTTGTATGAACGTGCCCCACTCTCCCCTATAGTGTATCAGGGTTACACCAATAAAAACTTAGGATCTAATAATTTTTCTGGAGTTAACTTACTATCACAAATGAAAAAAATGCTGAAAAAGTGCCAAATTTCCAGTAGTAACTTCAGAGGGATAAATTTCTGAAGTTTGAGACAAAATTTATGAACACACTGGAGATTTATAAGAATAAGCAAGATATGTCAAAGTCAATATATACATGGTTTTATATGATAAAATCTTTTATTTGA
Source organism: Flexamia atlantica (assembly GCA_035578135.1). NCBI lineage: Eukaryota > Metazoa > Arthropoda > Insecta > Hemiptera > Cicadellidae > Flexamia > Flexamia atlantica. Next base: position 4,936,157 of record JAQJVK010000023.1, on the reverse strand, counting down.
TTCCATTTTAGTTAGCTTTTTCACTCAAGAAACTGACTTTAATGTCAACTGAAAATAAAAACACTCACGCATAAATAAATTATGCTGGTTTGCTTCAGTGAAGTACTCCTTTCCTCTTTCCATGTGCAACATACGTCATTAATCAATGAAATCCTGTATAGGAAACAATACGGTTTGTTCGCACGTGCAGGTCAAGTAAAGCCTCACAACAGTTATAGAGAGTGTTATAGGATTAGCAGTGCAGTGCTTCCCTAACGCAGTTGGTTCTCAGCTTTCAATGTGTCAACTCTCGTTGAACATTTGATTGTAAAATCCATTTAAGTTTAAAGTTTATTGAGATGCCTTCCTTATTCAAAAAGGCAGTGAAAGAAGTTACTGCTATAACTCGTCTTGAGGTATTGTTTATAGTTTGTATTTTAAAGGATTTTCACTAATTACCCATCCAATCAAAGTTAAAAGGACGGTTGTTTATTTGTTCTAAGTTACCATTTCCTTCCTGTGTTTTTTTATATTTTATTCTTTATTTTTTTAGTATGTATAAGATATTTTTTCACTTCCATTGTGCAGAAATTAAAAGTAATCTTAACAATGTTACACATTCAAACAACTTAAAAATAAATAGATAAAACTGAAAATTTATTTCTAATGCTATTGACAAAATAATTGCTTAAAGTTTTTTCTCCTTTACTTTGGCATGGAAAGTTTATGTATTCCTTTTTTTGAGGAGTTGGCACCTTTTTTAAATCTGGCATCCATCCCCTCCACATATTATAGGCTATTTGTCTGAACATGCTACGTTATCAAGCAAAGCAACAAGGGATTCGAATTGGTACTAGAATGAACAGTACTTGAAACTGCCAATCAACGTTTGTTGCTTTAAGTTTTTCTCACCTTTAGCATGGAAAGCCTCTTACTTTTTTTTACGAGTTGGCACTTTTTTATATCTTGCATTTTTACCCTCCACTCCATGTAGACTATTTGTCTGAGCGGATTGAACTATTGATGATGCGTTATCAAGGAAAGAAACGAGCGAGTCAAATTGGTGCTAGAACAGGCCTAAACAGTACTTGAAACTCACTTAACTTTAGTTGCTTCAAGTTTTTCACACCTTTAGCATGGGAAGCCTCCTACTTTTTTTACGAGTTGGCACCTTTTTTATATCTTGTATTTTTTATTATATTATCCTTTTTTTAGCCCCTAAGCTGTGCGATTGAAATATTGTGAGACTTCACTACTTATAGGCCTAGTGTAAATTCTCAAGACAGCTCAAATAATTTAAACATGAATTAGGACATGATTCAACGTAATCACGTCATCTTCACCTGTTTGAACGATGTGAAGATCATTGTCGGCTGGATGGCTTCGTCAATGAACAAATTAAAAAACACGAACACATAACATTTACTACACTCACAAAAAAAACAATGAAACAAAAACCATCAATTATGTTTTTGTTTCAGTGTTTTTCGTGAGTGTCGTTAATGTTTTTGGTTTCTTGTTTTTTAATTTGTTCATTGACGAAGTTTTCCAGCTGCCAATGATCTTCACATCACTCAAGCAGCTGAAGATGACGTGATTACATTGAAATATGTCCTGAATTCTGTTTAAATTATTTCAGCTGTCCTGACGGTTACACTGTAAGTGGTAAAGTCTTGAAATATTTCTTGCATTTTTTTCTTCCACTCCACATAGACTGTTTGACGTAGCATCATATGTTATCAAGAAAAGCAATGAGCGAGCCGATTTGGTACTAAAACGAACAGTACTTGAAACTGTCATTCAACTCTAGGGTCTTGAAACTATGACATCGCTACTGAGGTATCTAATTCTGGCTCACAACTGACTGCCACTGACTCACTATCTTTCTAGGACAAAATACTAATAGTTTACTATAAAGTACCTAACAATAAGTTTAATGTGTATTACATTTTCAAAATGTAATTGATATGAAAGGCCTTGGAATTCAGCTGAATCAATATCATAGGTTTGTTTTTGTCATTTAGTGTTAGACCATTTTATATTTCAAGCTCGACAGTTAAAAATTCATCATACGATTATAACAACAAAATTTGAAACAATCTTTTTATCTAAGTTTTTAAATCTTATTAAAGTTTGGCCATTTGGTTTAAATTTTCAAATTAGGAATATGTAGGCTATTCTGGGTTTCATAAACAGATCAACCTGTCAAAAAAGAAATTGTATTCAAATTGAAAAAATGGGACTCCAATTTTGGATGCATTTACAATGAGACACCCTAGGCTAAGTTTGAAGAGAAATGCAGAAAAATGTTTTTCTAAAAATTAAATTTTACATTTAAAGTTCTCCTAATAAATTTATAAAATAGCAGTAAAAAATGTCTAGTTTAGTACAGTAGAGTCCCACAAACCCGGACTAATGTGGACCGAACGGTGTCCGGGTTTGTGAAAATTCTGAGTTATCGGGAAATGAGTAAAAATAAGAAAAAAACAAGAATAGTTTCTGTTATTTCTATAAGAAATCATGTATTTATTGCATAGTAAAAAATATAAAAACTATATTAGTTACAAAAAAAACTTAAAGAAAAACTAAAACTGTTTTAAATGTGTCACACCGTGCTCTGGCCTTGAATCTCAATGCACTTGATTGCTCTGGCAAGCTTTCCGAGTTATCCAGAATTCCGGGTTATCGAAGTCCGGGTTTGCGGGACTCTACTGTATTATGCTTAATGATTATACATCACCTCAATGGTAGCTAAAACTCAAAGTAGCTTTCAACGATTTCAAGTACAAAATATAACCCAATTTCTTCCAAAATTCTATGACAGTTTAATTGTGGTTTCAGAGACGACTGCAGAAAGAGTTGATGTCCCTGGTGAAGGAGCCGCCCCCGGGTGTTGTCGTCGACAGCAGTTTAGCGGAACAAAATTTAAACGTGTAAGTGTGATATTTACTATTTCAGGAAAAAATCACAATTTAGGTACAGTAAAAGCGTGATAATTCGATACTCTGTGTAGTCTGACATGGGCTGACAATCAACGAACATTCAAAGACCACCTAATATTTTGTCCAGTGAGATTTATTGTGACATATATTATGATTTTAAAGTTAATAAATTTGTGTGTAGTGGTTCAGGTATGTGTATGTAATAAATTAGGGCGATGCACATGTAAAAGCTGTATTTGAATGCTTCTGTTAATGTAAAGTGTCATACACTCCCTTCAGTTTGACATCTCAATATTTAAACATCCCCGAAGTCCACCAAGTATCCCAACTATCACAAGTCTTCTATACATTTCTTTTATCAACTACTTATAGTTCCATTTCTTACATTGAATAAAAATAAATACTAATCTTTTATATTAAAAGGAGTTTTAAACCTTTTGAAGTTGTTTAAAAATTTAGTCTGACATATTTATTTATTTATTTAAAAAAGCAAAGGTTTTCTGCACAGAGGTAGCTATCCAGTAATTTAGACATCTTTGAAAGTGATATGACGTTAAGTTTAAAACTAGATTATTGTTTTTCAAACTTGTAGGAACTTCATGTAAGACTCAATTTGCCCCCTCAGGCTAATTCTTACAAAAATAAAACAAAAACAGCCTGCAATGGTTTCAATTTTTTAAGCACCTTATTAGGAAATCTTGACAGCTCCTAATTAATATTCATGCTGAAACTAACAAAGAAATTGTAAGTAACGGGTTCAGAAGATCTAATCAATCTTTAATGTTAACATAGCTCATCTCTCTTCCACAACCTTTATCTGCACACATGTTTGTCAGTGAATTGTATATCAATAATTACCGCGAGACCATGTGACCTGGTCAATCATCTTGAGTTTTTAAAAGTTTAACTTAAATTATGTTGACTGGAGAAAGAAAAATTAGATAAATTGTCAACTCGGTTCTTTTAAATAAAACTCTCTGACAAACTAACGTAAAATCTAATCTATTCATTGTAGGTTTTTATTGAAAAAAGATTCTTGCATTCTATATTCTACATTCTAGGTTGTACATTATACTATCAAGAAAGAATACATCCTACATGAATACACTCTAGATTCTTAAATTCTAGGTTCCAAATCTTTTTGAATGTGTTTAATCAATTTGAGTCTATTATGAAGAAGGTAGATATTATTTAATGCTATAATAGTGGTTGTGTGTAATCCTATACTCTTATATGAGCAATGTTATCGTCCGTCCATTCTTGTTTGCTTGCTTGCTTGCACGATCTCAAAAACGGCTCCGAGGATTTCCTTCAAAGTCTGGAAATAAGTAATTCATAACTCAACTAGCTGATACACCCGCAGCTTTGCCCGCTGAAAGGATAGCTCATTTCAATTCAATTATATTATGCCTTGTGCAATTTTTAGGAATAATTAACAAATGGACTGATTTGTTTGGGTCATGTGCGTGCAATTAAACCCTTAAGTTGCAACTTATAATTCCACTCTAGATGAAAATGAGAAATTGTAACGTTTCCTCTAAACATGTCCCCCCCCTCATGATTAGCAAATGGTATCAATTAACTTCCTCCAATTTCCCAATACAGAGAATGAGGATAACCCGGAATATAAAACAAAGAAGACACTAAGGATCAAAGCCGTGGCCAGGAAGTTTTTCGGGAGGGGGGTTTAGCCACCACCGCCGGCCGAATTTCCGCCTCGGCAAAAGTGGTGACCTTTTTTTTTTTTAGACACTTTTATTGTCATTTTGGACCCTTTTAAACAGTTACCGGGCCCCTCTACGTTTCCTCTGCCGGTTTTGGGGGAGGGTTTCGGCTATTTCGGGGGGGTTTTCACTTCCATTTACTACGTTTTCAATGCAGTATCTACTATTTCGGGGGGGGGGGGGTTCTGACCCCCTAACCCCCCCCCCCCATTGGCTACGGCCTTGCTAAGGATGGATTTCCAACTTGGCATCAATCTGAATTTAGCACGTTTTTGAAAATAAACCGGAAACTGTAAGAAAAAGTAGGAGGTAAATATCTTGGCCAAAAACCTATTTACCCAAAAAGTTTCTCATTAAATTTTTTAATTTTATTCTTTCAGTAGATTAGTTCTCGTACCTTTTCTGTTCCCTGAAAATATTCTACAGGACTCCCATCCATAGTTAGGAAAAACTAAAATGGCCGCTTTTTTTGAATTTTTTCAAGTAATCTATTTTAGCCGTCTGAGAAAGAATATTTTTAAAACCTTTCTTTTTTTCGCATCCAAAGCCTATAAAGAATAATTGTGCCAAGTTTCATGGCCCAAAGTCTTGTGGTTTTTGAGAAATTAAGCTTTGAAAGCTAAAAGTGGTCGCCATATTGTATTTTTAATGTACTATATTTAGGCCTTTAGAGATAAACTATTGCAAAATCCTCTCTTAGTACGCATCTAGAGCCTGTAAGGAATATTTGTGCCGAGTTTCATGGCGCTAAGCCTTATAGTTTTTTAGAAACTATGATCAGTCAGTCAGTCAATGGGTTTTGGCTTTTATATACATAGAAAACATCTTTTATGTAGATTACTTGGCCAGAGAAAATCTATTAACGTAATAAATCAAATTTAAAAGTTGTAAAATTTTAACATTGGCCTTATGGGTTGCCGTGATGGCAACGAAAATAAACAAGGAAAGTGTAAACAAATGAAGTAATCACAACAGCTGTTTGAAATCTACAGTCATCAAGGGAAAATACAGCAAGTGGGATGAAGAGTCCATGGAGTAATAAAAAAGGTTTCTATTCATAATTTTATGACATTGATTCCTTGAAACCATGAAACTCGGCACAAATATTTCTTACATATTATGAAAAACACCGAGCAAGGCTCGGTCCACCAGGTACTAATGTTTTAAAGTTAAGAAAATATCCCCCTTGCAGCTGCCTGTATAGCCCACTCAGGGAATTCCAAAAGCAATAATTAAACTCCGGGTTACAGGCTAGGCCTTGTGTTTAAAAATTTTTATCATTGTCGGTTTTGACGTATTGATATTTTTACAGCTACAACTTAAAGGCAGAATCTCAAACGTAGGCAACATGTATTTTTTCTAGAATTTTAATTTGGTTTTACTCATTTGAATGAAATTTTACTTCTAGATTAACACATTAATATTATAATTTTGAAAAAGAATGTAAACAAAGTTCCCCTCGTTTTTTATTTCTTCTACTGCCTTCTACTGCTGAAAATTGTATCAGTGGCTTCAATAATTTTCTCTATACTATTTTAGAATCATTTTTCACAGTTTTCAATATGTCTGTTTCCAGTTGGACTATACAAATGAAGGGTGCCGATGGTACATTGTACGAAGGAGAAAATTTCACACTACAATTCAAATTTAGCTCAAAATATCCGTTCGACTCTCCTGAGGTAAGTTAGACTTTAGGCCAAATTCTCTGTATTTTTACAGACCACATGAATTGTGATAATATACACAATTGATAATATACACATTATTTTTATAATTTGTGTAAAATTTTGGTATCCAAATTATATGTTGAGTAACAATAAATTTGTATATAAAATGTTTAAAAAAGTCAAAAGCTAAAGATACTAATAATCTTTCAGACTGAGGGCTTCCATTGAACTGGGTTTTGCCACAGAGAAGAGTCTAACAGAGGTCACTTTTAAATGGGTCTTCTGTTGTGCCCAAGTGCTTGCTGGTTACAGTTAAATCCAGCTACAGTTAAGCTACTAGTTACTAGTTACATCCAGTTACTAGCTACAGTTAAGTTAAATTAGGAGAGGACAGCGACAGTGCTGCTCTCTCGCGGCGTTAATGGTGAACTACTTTTTATAAGTCCTTGACACCAGCGCTCGACACCAGCTGAGCGCAACATTAGAAGATACCTCTGTTTGATTCTCCTCTGTGGTTTTGTTAAAAAAAGTCAGGCATTTCAAAAAGTTTCCTGTTTGTCAATTTCTTTTCAAGGATGCTTAGGTCATGTGAAAGAAGTTGAAGTGTTTCTAGTATCTGTTATAATGAACGTGGATTTTTTAAACCCTGTAATTGTGGTGGTCTGCCATAATTTTTCAAATGAACAGAAAAAAAGAGGTTGCACAACCATGATCGTAGGCCAACCAGGGGCAAGGATAGACCAAAGTCAAGGGGGATATCACTACCAGGGAGGGGGCAGGGGTTATGGGGTACCCCCAAGTGGATGGGGTCTAGGGGCACATCCCGTAAAATTTTTAATTTATAGGCATAAAAACATGCTGTGAAATTTGTAACTGTTGGAGTTGTTGGTTGTTGGAAGAATGGTGTGAAAGGGAAATACCCAAACATGGATCAGGCTGGAACAATATAGACCAGGGTGGAGGTACAATAAGGTAATCCTGTATTGTCAGGAAAGGATTGATCAGAGCAAATTTCTATAACTGTGAAAATGAATAGGATAATTTATCTAGGTGGAAGGTTTACCCTGAGGCCGATCGTGCCCATTGCCATATGGTCACCTAAGCCAGCGTTGATGAACAATAATTAAGTAATTAATTCCATGTACAACTACATCAAACGCCAGAAGGGCCTACCTTGCATGTGATTGAGAATAACTGTCTGAATTTAAGCATAACTGTCTATTCGCTGATTACTATGATTCTGAATAAAGGTTTAATAATGAACTATTGAACTAAGTAATTAATTAATTGTTGGCAGACAGTTCAATATTTCTGTTGAAGCTACATCGGTAATAATTTAAGGTGTCGCCTCAGGAGAGGCGAAACCCACAGAAAATTCACATCTTAGAAAAAACCCCTTAACTAGAATTTTTCCCTCCGGCACCCCAAAACCAAGTTAAACTAAAACATAATTGGCTGATATCAATTTAGAGAAAAAGTCCTAATACTTAAACTTAGCGTTAATACTTATCGGTTAAACAGCCAAGTGCCCTGCAGTCGGATTAGTCTTCGAATGGGGAGAGACCAGGCTTTTCAAATCCAAAATTTCCCTCTGTCTTTCCAGAAGGTTCAGGTGGGCTGGCCTCTGCTCAGGTATTATGGCCAGTACCTGGTTTGGCGCTATATATAAAAAAGTGACGCGCACGGCACAAACTTCATAATTCCAATTAATATTGTTGGATCATGAAAAATTGAGATATTAAATTCGGATTAAATTAAAATGTCCTTCATACAGAAAATGAAGTAGGGCACAGTATAAATATTTCAAAAATTTGCCCAGTCATTGACAGGCTCTCGGTAAATTGACGATTATTTCTTATGGCCACTCTTAAGTTTTTACATTATTCCACTTACTTCACAGAGAAAATAATACATTTACTCACTCCCATCATTTATTCGCAGTTGGTAAAAAATGTTTTGTGTAATTGAATTTCATGGCTGTTTGTGATGTTAGTAAAGTTATTAACGCCACTTTCCTGCGATTAATACATGTACGATTGTTTTTTACAGCCGTTCGTGCCATTTACAACATAACACTCCCGTTGTGTAGTCATTCCCACAATCGGTTTGGTTGGTCGTTTTTACAGCCATTTACAAACAAGTTGTCAAACTTATGTCTGTTTCTCTCTTTTTCTTCTCATCCAAAAGACGGAAGCTCAATATCAAGTGCTGGTTTTTTACAAACTATTTGTCAAGACGGATCTATCCCCCTGATCTCCCCCCGTACCTACGCCACTGGTTCCTCACAGTCTTGTTTATCATCTGGCTGGTCTAAAGCCATCTAATGACATCCCATTAACACATTCGCTACTGGTATAAAATATAGCCTCGCTGACTCAGTGATGAGTCAGCTGTTGTGTAGAAATAGTAAGGCGGCTCAGATCTGAGCTGGCCGAGTCCTTCGAAATAGTTGGGGGCTCTGATATGAGGCGGTGTTATAGTGTGACTAAATGGTCGATTGTGAGATACCGTCTATTTTAGAGGCTTGAAACTTTAGTAGCGCGGTCTATAGGGATACGGCCACATATATGGTCTCTGGGTTTCTCGAGTTATAGTGTAAATACAGTGTTGTTATGTTGGTACTCCCGGACAACCACAGCTGACTTGCAGCCGTTCAGTTTTCAATAACCGGGAACTATCCTAAACAATGTAAACACGAGTTTTTAGTGCTGTAAATGAATTAAATGAGACGTGCAGTGAGTACGGTAACGTGTTTTATCTATTGATAATATGTAATTGTGACCATGCGGCTTATATATGAGCCAAGCCTAAAAATACTAAAAAAAGGTCATGTTTGCCACCAGAAAGATTTAAACTACATTTAATGAAAACTAATAGGTAAAACACATTTGTTTACCAGGGCTTTGGGGGTTGTCATACTTATACATATCCGGGCCATAAGAAACGACTTTCTTTTTGCGGGCTACCACAATGACCGATGCTCATATGAGCCGCCCGGTAGGGAACGTATTAAATGTGAACTTAATGAGTGGGTGAATGGGTGAACTAGGTGATTATTTTCACTACCCGTATTCTCTCTTTAAAACACAGACCTTTCCCTAGACCCTTGTTTTTACTAGAGGTGTGCGGATAGTGAATTTTTGGATCGGATCGGATTCGGATCGGATAGCTTATGTTCGGATCGGTTTCGGATCGGATAACAACAGGTTCGGATCGGATAATACCGGATTCGGATATTTACGGCGCGGCGTAATGAGCAGATCTAAATTTTCTCATAAGCCTAAGGTAATTGCAAGGAACTACCATATTATCCTAATGTGTAAGGTAAGATTTGCCTTGATAGGGTTGTGGTATTGATTGTTGTGATATATTGTTTCCAATATAGGCCAAATGTAAATTATTAAAGTATGCAAAGGATCATCTAAATATCTGTTAAGAATTTAGAAATTCATTGATTCCCCTTAAGCATAGGTAGTATATAATTGAATAAGCTTATTAGGCCTAAATCAATTTCATGATTTGCAACTTAAAAAATCCTTTTTCAATGCAACCTAAATTTGTCCACTATTAGGCCTCTGTCTTTTTTGTTCTTTTCCTTTTTTGATCAGGGACTAGGCCTAAGTGACTAGACAAAAGAATTAAATATAAAACTTGAAACACCAATCACCTCATATTTGAAGAAAGCTTTACATTTTTATTTATGCATTGATGCCTGACAACCTAGATTTTGATTCACTACCCAATAATACTAAAAAAACAAAATAAGTCTGAGCAGTAAACTTAACCAAAATTTCAAGATAAGTTTCAAATGTTGTAAGTTTCAGTATTAAAGCTTGGTCATTTAATTAGAACAAAGGTCTATTTGTTTTATATCACAAACAACAAGCAAACTCACTAATTATTTTCATAGACGTAGGTTGTCAAGTCGCATTGTACTGTTATCTAAGAATGTCCATTTTAATCACGTATTGAAAATACGGCCGGCCGGCTTTGACGAGGCGTAAATCGTCAAAGATTAATATTACAGCAAAATAAAAACTTATTTGTGATTGTTCAACTCTCTATTTCTAGCTAGGTAATTGTTTAATTGATAAATAAAGTAATCTGGCGATTGAATAAAAGACGTTCTTGAGTTAATTCGGCTTTTAAGCAGACGACATTCAAAAATGAGGTGAGATGGAACGACAAAACAATGAATGAACAGGTTCGCCAAATCTTTGACAGCCCAAAATTATTGTAGGCTTTTTATTTTATCGTATCAACAGGCCACTTAAGATATTTACGGCCTGAAATAGTCGTACGAAACATCAACACGACTATTTATTTATGGGGTATTTACGGGATATTTCGTTTTCGAAATTCAAGACGACTGTTGGACTGTCGATACTGCCGGTCAATGGCGAACACTGATTTGTCTTGATTGCGATTCTCCCTCATACCAATCGATGTTTCTTTCGGTAACGAATACTAATCGAGACAGAACTATTATAGGATGTACTACTACTTGTTAACTGATTTAATGCTAAGAAACAAGAATTTATCTTAAGAAAATGTTTGTTATCGTGTCGGGTATTGCGCAGTAATCTGATCGTATACAACGATCTCGATCTGATCACGAGTATTCACGAGTCGCAATATCGGCAACCGAAATACATCGCTTGATGCATACCACTACATAATCGCATCGTGTTGAGGCGTGTTGTTGGCCGCTATCGCAACCGTCGCATTTCAAAGCGTCGTCTTTGCTCCGCGATGTTTTCTGTCACTAATGTACTTTCGTCGGCAGTGACTTCTTTTGTTTGGAAGACTTTCCTTACTTGAAAATTTGATCTTTCTTTACAATTTACCCAAAAAAATGCAGTCTATCCGATAGAGTCGGATATCTAGTCAGTCTTACCGGATAGTTATTAAACCCTCGGATCGGATTCGGATATCCGATCCGATCCGAATCCGATCCGAGTTTTCGGATATCCGCACACCTCTAGTTTTTACCAACCATTGATGGAAAATGTCCGTGAACATCAAAATCAAGAAAGTCGTCGTCGTGTTATAGGTGATGTTCGTGGGATCCAACATCCCGGTGCACCCGCATGTCTACAGCAATGGACACATCTGCCTGTCCATTCTCACTGAGGACTGGAGCCCCGCGCTGTCCGTGCAGTCCGTCTGTCTGTCCATCATCAGCATGCTGAGCAGCTGTAAAGAGAAGGTGAGTTCACCGTAAAATGTTCTAAGCGACAACACAAGAGCAATCCGTCAGAATGTGTCAAACGCCAGTTGTTTAGAACGTTGAAACCCCGAAAAAAGCTAAAACGTTTTAAAATCCTTAATGGAAGATAAAAATGTAATACAAGACTCTTTCATGATAATATAGGGTATTAAAAGAATATACGATATCATAAGTTCTGACCATGAAAAAAAAGGTTTTAGAATTCAACTTTCAACGCTTGATTATTCGAAACTAGGTTTTTCAAGTAATCAAGCATTGAAAGTTGAATTCTAAAATTTAGTTTTTTCATGGTGTTCAAATTTTTTTACTTTTTAATTTTTTTATTCAATTTTTTTATTTTTTAAAATTCATACCATTAATACATTACTCTCCCCCAAGTGCGAGATCACGTGTGGGGCTAGAAAATAACATGACAATTATTATTTATAACAAGTGTATAGTTCTTTTAGGCCAGTCCTAACTCTTATAGAAAATGTAAACTCATACTTGCGTGTAACAATAAAACAGTTAACGTTTGATTGTCAACAAAATAACAGTTAACATTTCAAATTAAATTAAATATCGACTAAAAGAAATTGCACGATTATTTATTAGAAATCATGTTTTATAGTGTCAATGGGCGCGTTCAGCCGCATTCCACCGGTGGGTAACCGATTACCATAATCACTAATAGGCAAATCCACCGCATCTTGACAATCAACAATGTCCGGTTACTTACCGAATCCACCGTAAACACAACATCGGTGGATGCACCACAATGATCGGTGGATGGTACGTCCACCACTACCGTTCACTTATTATAGGTTAGTATATTACCCACCGGTGGAATGCGGCTGAACGCACCCAATGAGTTCCTTGGCTTAAACTAATTTTAAAAGGTGATGATTGTATGAATTTTAAGTTGTGATTTTCTGCATTAAATTACATAGCATTTGTTTTGTACATCTGACTTAGTCATGTACCATTAAGGCATTACCTCTGGGTATGTGTAATATGACTGAATAAATCAAATAAAATGAGAATGATGGTTCATAATTTATGATTTTTTATACAAAATAAGATTAAGAATATTAATGGAAAAAGAATAAAGAATTTAGTAAAAAAAGTTCAGCTTATGTGTAATTTAAGATTATGAAAATCAACAACAAAACTAAAGGAGTGTTATAATAAAACTAGGTTTTATTAATTATTTGATTGAGTTGATTGTTACTTAAAAAATGTTCTCGTAAGTAACATTTTTTAATGTTTATTTAAAAAAATGTATTTAAAATGTTTCTATTTCAGAAGCGACCTCCAGACAATACATTTTATGTTAAAACATGCAACAAGAATCCAAAGAAAACGAAATGGTGGTACCACGGTGAGTGACATTATTGCTTTTTTTACTGGTTTATTCTTGATAATTCACTTAAATCACAATTAAAGAAAGACAATTAGGTAATTGTTCTGTGTCAACTACCATTAAAGCCCTGAAAATCTGTCTTTCCACTCATACAATGAGTAAGATTTGAAATCAAAATTGAGTCTAGGTATAAGAAAGGTTTATAAGAAAGTTGTGGTGCTTTTATCTCTTTGTTGGTTATATTGTCACTGTCTTTAAAAATGATGGTACAACTGTTTACAAAAAATAAATAAAATAAGGATTTTGTCCAGGAAAGGGACAAAATTCATTTAGCTTACCTAAAGAAGTATTTCATCTGTTGAAAAACTCTATATAGTTGATTAACTATAATATAATATATAGATAATTTATGAATTAAATAATAAATTTGCACTTTCTTACAAGTAAGGTAAGAACAGATTAACAAAGGTTGCAGAATATGTCTTGTGAGTTCTGAAATATGATAAGAATTGTTGAATGATCTGGCCTACTTATTATAGCTCTGGACAGCCTTACTGGCGGGTGAGTGAGTGCGCTGTTGTCGTAATTAGTGTTTAATATCTGCAATGTTTTGGGAATAAATCACATGATCATTTGTTTATGTAAAGGTACGTTACACAAGAAAATATTTTGCTGCAACCGCAAGTGCAACTAATATTAAATGCTTGCAAGCTGTGCAAGTGTGGAAACACATTCTTAAATGCAAACAAATCATTTAAGATGAAAGGTTGCCAAAATAAAAAGACCAGCTGATGCATTGCGCAAATATTTCCCAGAAATTTTAGTTGCGTAAGAAATCTCTCGGTGAAATATTACAGGGGCATTCTTTTGTAGTGTAAATGAGGTGAAACGTAAACAAAGTTTTGACAGTTCTACCAAAACATGTGTTCATTTAGCAGAAATTTTTGGAGATTACAATTTTTTAGTAAGGCTGTCCAGAACTATAATTTAGGAGTTATTGCATAAACGGTTTTTACAAATGCTATCCGAGTATCTCATTGCTATCGTCAAAACAACTTTCAAAGATTGTTTTGGGAGGTGAAACTGATCCCAGAATAATTTGAAAAATTCTATGACTCTTCCTCTGGCTCTAACCATTAAGCCGATGACTTCTAATCGTATAATCTGTTGTTTGTCTTAATGTCTTATACTGTCCCGTCACACATGTCTTTTATCTGTTTATGGCTGGTTGTTACTTTTAACCCTTAACTACTATGCCGACGTCTTCCGGACGTCACCAATATTTCCCTCTCTGTCGCACCTCCTTCCACTCTACCCCTACATCCGCCCTGGCCAGTACCTTTCGATTGGATGTTGAACTTTCTATGGTGAACGTCTTATCACGCTCGGACTCAGTGTTTAGGCGCCATTTTGGAATCGACGTCTGTCGGATGTTGCATAGTGGTTGGGTTCGTTTTATTTTATAACGTCGACGTCCAAGATATGGGTTGTAGTAATTACGTAACTTTATATACAATATCGTGACGTCCAATAGACGGGGCATAGTGATTATGTAACTTCATGACTGGGTGTAATAACTGAGTAATTTTGAGTGAATTTGAATTTGAACATTGAGTGATCATGAGCGTGCAATTATGTTTCAGTGTATTTCAAACAATTCATTAAATGTTTAAAAATAGAAAATAAGGTTTTTTCTTCAAATAATTTAAAAAACCAAATTTAATACCCTATTTTTTGTAAACCTAACATAAAGTGAAGGTTTTTTTAGAGGGGGTTGGGTAAGTATTAAAATTTGCCTTGGAATGAATTACCTTAGTTGCTAAATTAATTTAGTAATATACCCAAATTATTGTGAGCAAAACGCCAAAATTAAGATTAAAGAAAAAAAGTCTAAGAATTTCTTTTATTCCCCTTCCACCCCTTAAATGAACTTTACGTCTGTCAGACGTGGCATAGTAGTTAGGTTAGGTTTATGGTGCATAGTAGTTGAGGGTTAAACTGGACAGTTGGATTTAGATACTTAGATGCATACATACATGTCCATGTTGTGTCTTCCTGTCGATGGCAGTACCTGTCAGTAGCAGTGACATCACATCTTCTGATGGATCCATTTATTTATACATTCCACTTCTTCAAAGACTCAAAGTTCATTTTCTTAAATGCATTTCCTATAATGTGTCCACACATCTTTTGTGTTTCTGTGTGCTAAATTTAAAATTATTTCTTCTGGTAAGTTAATTGAATTCTGTCCTTTTCCTGATATGAGCAAAATCCTACTCACCCTAAGACTTTTTACCAAAAACAAATGAATAAATAAGGGGTTTTCCGGAATACTTGTTGGAACTCATGTACGGTCATCAGAGTTCATGCCCGATTGGCATGATTTTTTTTGTTTTTAGCATTATCTTTCACTACCGATATCAGAGAAGGCAAAAAAACACTTCTACACATTATTTACTTTTGACTTTCTGTTTTTAGCTCTGTTATTGCTATCTCACAATGTAATGGATATCTTTTGGCACTCTATCCATCATTTTCAAACTCCCCTGTCAGATTAGCCAGGCTGCATGTAGGTTATAGTCGGATGTAGGCTGTGACAAGCTTACATTTTGCTGAAAATTTGTCCATATTCTTTGAAAATTGTCGTTTTACACAAATGAAAATAAAAATGGTCTCACAAATTTATTTTATTTTCTGCCAAAATTGATTTAATACTAAACTAAATATTCATTTCATTGGAATTAGTTGCAAGTTTTTATTTACACAAAGCAGCTTTTACACCTACCTGTTGCCATCTACCTGGATGTGAAGATTAGATATGTTGTTTGGTAGTATTCCTCCTGTAGGGAGAGGAGGATTTTTAACCACTAAAATTGCATCCCCCCCCTCCCCCTCGGTCCTAAGGCTGAATCCGCTACCTACATAGAGTAATAATGAACTTCGTAAAGAGTTGGCACTTCCATGTTAACTCGATGGTAAGGGAACAGCAGCGCTGTCTGATAAAAGTGCTACGAACTAAAAAGATGCGATATATCGATGGTCGTCGATGCGACATATCGATCGTCATTGATGCGACATATCGATCGTCATTGTCTGCTTTGTTTATATTTTCGTTTTCTTGTTTTGTTTGCTAGACTTTCAATTTTAATGACTTTAACGATTTGTTTAGATTAAGTACGTGCCGCTAGTG
The DNA here is from genome assembly GCA_035578135.1 of Flexamia atlantica. Lineage (NCBI taxonomy): Eukaryota > Metazoa > Arthropoda > Insecta > Hemiptera > Cicadellidae > Flexamia > Flexamia atlantica. Next base: position 4,920,083 of record JAQJVK010000023.1, on the reverse strand, counting down.
CAAGTTGTTTCGCGAAATACTTTACTGAGTGATTCTTATTGTGCTTAAAGCGATTGATAGAAAATAAATACGTAGATGTTTACATAAAAGCACTTAATAGCTTTAAGCACAATATGAATCACACAATACAGTATTTCGCGAAACAACTTACACTAGAACAACTTTCTGCAAACGTACTTTAGGTATTTTCCCACACTCAAATTAATTCCAACTCGTTATGGTTGTGTACACGTCGCGTCGTGACAGAAAATCAGGGGAAACGGAATAGGAAGTTAGCAGATCGTTCTCGTGGTTTTGATTGGCTGATTCAGTGAAGAAGAAGAAAACCATGTTTTTACAACGACATCTAACTAAAGTGCTTCGAACTAACCCGCTCCAATAAGCTTACCTCTTGGCTCCATTTAAATGTCAGACCGGTGCTACCTACCTTACATTTATTTTAAGGCAAATATGAGTGAAGGATGAATGTGGGAGGCTTTGTTAGTGGCTAGACTATCTGTTTCATTCTGTGCAGATTAAATTTCACCTTACTGTATCCATGTTTCAGACGATTCCGTATGAAACCAAATCATCTGCAAAAACGCCTCGCCACGATTAGGCAACGGAGGAACCGAAATATTTCTTATTCTTCTCGCTAACTGTTGATAAAAAAACATATTAGATCGACTTTTAAACCGCAGTGAATAACCATTTTAAAACAAAAGCTAAACCTCTGTATATTATATGAAAATGTTGAACTAAACGGCATATTTTTATTACAGTTATTTGTCTATATGTTAAGGTTTTGCTGTTGTCAGATTTGTATATTTTGCTTTTTCTCCCTGCGTATCTTTGCGACAGAATTTAAAACTTTCCTATTTTGTTCTGTGTTGTTTTGTTGATTTTTTTGACTGGGAAAGGAAATATTAATTTTCTGAATCATTTTGGCTGCTCTGTTTTTCTAAAAATGTTCAAATATATCTTATATACATTTTTTTTAAAGATCCAAAAGATTATCCATAAGAGGGACATTAAGAAAAGGTTCTCTTAGAAACATTTCTGGACAGAGATGTTATACAGGCCCTAAAGCAGCAGATTTTTGAAGAAATATTTAGTGATATCATTAAGGGTCCATCATATTTACTTCTAAAAGAAACTTGTGTTCATTCTTATCGGAACTATTCATTTGTCGTAAAAATCCTGAAGCAAAGATACCTAGGGAGAAATTACTGTTTTATTAATTTAGATTAAACTACTTCTATTTATTGACTTGTTATCTCAATTGTTCATCACTTATTCTAAGTCAGGTCCTGTGCTTTACCCTCTATCTTAGGTTTAACTATGATTTAAGTTTAGAACATTTGCTTATTTTTATAGATGATTTTAAATTTTAGGCTTGCTTGCACGATTAAATGAAATAATTTTATAAATTGATCTTTGAGTTGTTTACAAACAGAAACTTCAATGGATCTTTACTGTAAGACAAGGTGTATAACATAATTTTTGTCTGTGATTGATTAAATAGAGGATTGTGGTTGTAAAAAATAAAAATTCAGAGTTGAAAATAATTTTAATATTTTTGTTGATGTGTCTATGTCGTTATTATTTTTAAATGTTTGGTATTCCTCTACTACACATTGTTGTATTATTCCTATGCAACATTACTTAGTTTATAAATAAAATTCATAACATTTATAATAGCAATTGCCAACAAATTTTGCAATATTTATTGACGTATATTTGATGAGGAATAACTGTAACATCTTTTATATCAAACAGATATTTTTATTAAATTATTTTTCTTAATTTTTGCCTGAAGTATAAAGCATGTTATGAATCTTTCTGATCACATTAAAAATCCTAATTATTAAATTTAGAATTGGTAAAAAGTTCCCGAGCTAAGTTTAGTAATACTTAATTATAATTTTTTATGAAATTAGTTATTTTCAACCACTTGCAGCATACCCTCGTTAAGGAATTATTAGTTGACATTCTGTGTGGTCCTAAATAGGTTTAAAAAATCATATAATAGACCCAATGAATCAAAATTTTAGCTAACAAGAATAAACTTTTTTATTTATTTTTGTTATTAAATAGTAATTTTGGTTGTATCAAATATTGCCTGTACTTTTTAATGTGTCATTGTTACATGCCAACTGACACTCAGGCTTTTACAGTCTCTTTCACTCTTTCTCTGTCGCTTTTTCTATGTTGAATTCAGTTCCTTCATCTTAACAATTTAGTTGTAGTGAATTTGGTGCACTTAAAAAGTTCAATATCAACGTTTTGGGCAAAAATTGTCACGTAATTAATTAATATGACTAAAATAAAACAGTAATTAAATGTTGTTATTGTTTTAAAATGGCCAAGAGTCCATTCCAAAGCTACGCTCAGTAGACGGTAGGGATTGTATATATCTATTGTTAAGATTACTATTACTGTACATGTTTGTATTTATTAAAGACTGGAATGAAACATATTGTTTAATTCAACCAAGCGCTTGAACTAACTTCTTCATACTTATATCAATACAAACAAATAGAGACTGAAAATCCTTTTACTTTTTTACTGTCACAAATACTTTTTTTTTTGTAAAAAATTAATAAATTAAAAACTTTTTACAACTTATATAAATCATGGGAATAAGAATATGCAAAACATATTTCAAATATGGTTTATTAAAAAATGAAAAATTATAGCATTTCTGTACAAGTAATGATCAACAAATTTTCTTATTTTTTAAAGAGTTAAATTGCTAACATTTAAATACACAAAAATTACATTATGGAGAAACTTTTCTTATGTGGTATGTGCAAATTGGAATGGAAAAACCAGGTGAATCAACAAAATGTAAGTACTTAATTTTTTGTTCTCATTAGGTTTTTTTTGGTTGGAGGTGATGTGTTGCAGTATAAAAATTAAAATCTTCAGACTATAACTTATTGTACAAAAGCAGAACTTTGGACAAGGCAAATTACCCTATTAAAATAAAAGTTCTAAATATGTAAAAAATTCCTAATGCATAGGTAGAGCAATCTACATAGGTAGGAACATAATATGAAATTGGAAAATGGCACAAACTCATAAAATTGGCACAACAAAACAAAATGCTTTTAAATGAAACATAATTAAGGGAATGTGACTTCCTGAGAGGGCTGAGTTAATGTCTTTTCAATAAGTGAATTTCAATTGGAACAACTTGTTTTAAGTGTGTACCACCAAACTGTTTGTGAGACATAGTGATTGGTGAGCAACATATGAGATCATAGCTTAATTGATAATAAGAACTGTTAAAATAACTTGTTCAGCAAGTCAGAAATTGATAGAGGTAGTGAGGTATGAGAAGAAGCTTGGGTGTTTACAAACAAACCCAGATGAATTTGGATTTTTCCAGGAGGGGAAATAAATATTTACATATGATCAATCGATTCAACAACAAATTTCTTGTGTCAGTCATGTGTTACATGCTAAACAAAAAACATGTCACCTGTTTATTGATTGTTATTTAAAGAGCAAAACATTGTTTCTAATATCAACCCACATTTTGTTTTGGTTTAGTATTTTTTATCTACCAGACTAGTAGCGTAATCACATGGTTTTGTTTACTTCCACGTCATCAATGATTTCTTCCCCTCCTCTGTTGAAACTTCAATCTCAAGCTTCTTCTCATACCTCACTACCTCTAGTCAGTTTTTGAACTTACGAAATTCCCGATGTTTGCGTAACAGTCGCGTATGGCAATCTTTCCAAAACACCAGCGTGTTACACCAATGGCACACTGTTTTCCTTTGATTGCCGAGTTGAATATTCCTAGTTAATTGTTTGGACACACTGTGTGGCGCAAATGAAAATTATTTTGGCTGAAACCAATCGATACGATACAGTATTGTATTTTTGGTTGTATAAGTGTTTTCAGTTGCATTTTGTATTATTTCAAAAACTCCAAAATTTACAGTGGTAAATGTTGGGCTGAATGTATTAATGTCTCTCAGATTAAAATATCGTATCAAAAATAACTAGTCCCCCTCCCTATTCTTGAATCGAAGCTCTAATAAAGAAAAGTTGAGGCGGCAAAGTTGTTCACTTCAAATCACAATAATACTAAAAACAAGTATTCCAATAAAAAAATAGCTAAAACACTTTTATTTCGTAGTACATGTTACGAATCCCAAATCATCAATGAATTCCAAAGAAACATGGGGAAGGGCAGGGCAGGGTTTATTGCTTGGCCAACATACATAAGATGTTTAGGCCCAGGCCTGGGGCTGCATTTTTAGTCTTTTTATTTGTTCCATAATTTTGAGGAAGAGGCAAATGTTTAGGATTTGACAAAACAAGATTTTTAAAACTCACTATAAAGATGACAAAAAGCTTAAAGAGATTGTGTGTAAGCCAGATGCAGGCCCACTAAAGCCAGATGTGTAGACTAAAGCAATGGCCAAAGAAGTAGACATACGGTAAAAGAAATCTACTAGCAAAATTAAACGTTTTTGTTTTGGTTATTTTTTTAATTATTTAGAATAGCAGTTTAATTTCCCAACGAATGGGTTCAAATTCTCGACTCTTTTCATGACGTTTTAAAGAGCTTTCAATTAAAATCAGAATTTTTACCCCACGAGTTTTTTTTTACATTATAAAGTGAATTAAAAAATTTTAATTAATAGTAATCTGCAAAAACAATAATATTAAACAAAGAAAACACACTGGACAAAGAGGTGGCATACGAGGGGAGTAGGGGAAGAATGGGGGGGGGGGGGTAGTGGCCTCATGGAAAACTTGGCTGAGGCGTCCAAAAGTGGGGGGGGGGCACATTAGGAATTTTGAGGTAATCAATCATGTCCCTACTTTCTTTTATTAGTATACATTGTATCTATAATGTACACCTATTAAATAATATCAAAAGTTTTTGGTCTGTTAAAAACAAAGTTAAATAATTAAAATAAAAAATCTAAAGGTATACTTAGTTACCTTCAAGATTACACATAGGTCATTGTCACAAGTATAACTCTAAAATATTTTACAAATATAGTGAAAATTTACAAAAAGATATAGGGTAAAATAAAACATTTACCACAATTAAATATGAATGAAACATTCAAAATGGAAATTTAAAAATAAGATATGCATATTATGTAAATTCTACAAATAAGTTACACATAAAATAAATATTTGTAAAGATGCCTACAATTTCAAAAAGACTAGCGAAAAATCATGTAGTTAAATACTACATTATTCCTAAAATATCGTCAATTTGATTAGATGTGAAATCTCATTGCCTATCAATTATTGCTAAAACTCACATCACAACAACACAGTTTTATCTTCACTCAACTTTTTAAGAATAATTTTTAAAGACTATATTTAGCGATTTAATTTGGATTCGGCTGCTTGAATAAAACAAAATAAATATATTTGTTCATCGGTGTTCTTCAATATTTACTAGGGCTGTCTGGAAAGTAACCTCTGTCAAGCACAGCTTGAGAAGTAGGGGCAGAAACGCCGTAATTTTCACATCAGCGTGAACAGTGAATCAATACCCTTTTCGGTATGTGAGGCAGATCATCACGTATTTGTATTGCCACGTAATTGTTAAATATAACCTCAAAATATGAGTGCCTAAGTAGAAAGTCCTGCCAAATTGGAGGTGCACTACTAAGACGCATTTCACAAAACAGCAACCAAAATTTATTCTGTGCCCTTTTAGCTCAATATCTCTTGTCAGACTCCAAGAAATTTTGGGGAACAATTGAGAAGACCCGTGCTTGTTTACTGTTGTTTCTTAAGAATTTTTCATCCTATCACCAGTGGATTGACATATAATTATTGTGAAAGTTTATCCTTCCACTTAAAAAAAATATAATCGCTGACTGACTGTACCTTCAGTGAAAATGTGAGAACGATTCACTGAATGGAATTCATTATAAATTTTGGTTAATCAGAGTTTTTTTTTTTTTGGAAAAACCTTTCAATTCAGCGCACCTCGAATTCGGCAGAACTTCCTATTGAGGCACTCATGTTTTGAGGTTACATTTAGAAAATGCACAAGTATGATCTGCCTCACATCGCTAGAAGAGTATCAGAGTCACTGCGATACAATGACGCTAAATTACAGGGCTACTTCTCAAGCTGCTCAAGAATGGAGTTTATTTTGTAGATGGCCCTTTGTTTACTAAGCTTTGCTTAGTAAGTTTTGTTTACTGCTCTTACTTTTGATGTTGACTGTTTCACAATGTAAACATTTAAGACCAATTAGTTTTCAGTCAACATATTTTTAATGAACCCCCATTATTTAAAGGTCAAAAGTGTGAAAAGTTTAAAGTTGTTGAATATATAAACTGCAATGTTGTAATGTTTCAATGTCATGTTCATGCTATACAGTCGACTCAATCATGTCGTGGCACTTGGAATACTATTTTTCAATCAATCTCTAAGGCCCAGTTCACATTAGAGCGAAAGCGACTGAGGTTTGAATACAATTGAGCAAGCGAATGAGCAATTGATTTTGAATGTGAAAATTTGTTAATCAGTGGCCGGCATCAAGAGCTCAAACCTTTCGATCCCTTCTGACACAAAAGTTCACATCCATTGAACCATACACTTCTACAAAAATAATCAAATGAAAGCAGCATTTATTGAGCTCTGACATTCATTGCAGAGTGATCACATCTGAAGATCTAAATAATGATTTATAAATTTTCTAGTTTCAATCGTGTGCTTTTAAAAGTAATGCGGAAACTATACATCCACAAGACATATGAGTCCTAATTTACTATCCTCGAAACTGATTACTTTTATATTCGACAACAAATATTCTAACTCGCATAGGATTCTGCTCAATGAAAATGCTCCTGTTTTAATCTAACTACTGCTGTGCTACTTCGAAAGAGCAAGAAGAGATTCAACTACCACCAATATTCACGGTATTGTAATTGATCGGAGGTGCAAGTAATCACTGCTAACAAAGGCCACGCAAGGGGACGACCCATTCATCTATATTCGCTCTAATGCAAACCAGGCTCAAGATTTTCCCTTAAATAGATGACTATTCTAGATGTCGGTGATCGTAAAATAATAATTCTTTTTACAGTTAATTCTTCTGAGACAAGAATATAAAGCCTATATGTGTGGAAGAAAATAATTCTGCACTTTCAGTTTCATAATTTGGAATGAAATAAACTATAGTATGGATTGAAAACAGGTCATCGCATTAAGAGGGAAATCTTCAGAGAATATGGTATACTTTCCGTTAGTCCCACTATGGAACCCCTCACTTCCAGCACCAAATTTTCTGTAGTACACCCATTCATACTACAAAAAACAAATGCTTCCGGTTGCTCGAAGAGTCAGAGAGGTCCTTTCGTCCTAAGTCAACAATCTGTCTAAATTCTGTAAACAAGAATTTGTATCAATATATCGGTCAGTTAATAATATAGTGTTAGCTCCTGAGCAATCAAATTTTCACTCAACATGTTTTCATGCCAAAATGGAAGTTAATTCACCACTCAAACCGAATCCATCCTCAATCGTAATTGAAACAATATAAAATTTTATTAGTGGTACACTCTGATAGAATCTTTTTTTATCTGACTACTCTTATTCGTCACTATCTCAGTTGAGATAGAGACTGTAAAAAGATATTCCTATATTCTCAGGTTATAAGACCAGCAAAAAAATTAGGCTAAAGCCAAAAAACCTTGAAATTCAGTGTCCTAAACTTTGGTCCAAGAGGTCGCATGCAGATTGATTCCCTGACATGCCCACACAAATTTGAGGGCTTTGGCCCTGTTTCCCTTAAAAGCTTTTAAAGTAATTCTCATGAGATGCCACTGGCGTAGACCCAAAAAACCGAAAAATTAAAAAGAACCACCAGCCCAGCTGGGATCTATAAGGTGCCGTAGAGCTATTAGTCACAGAGGCAAGCTTGTGATAGTGAAGGCAGGAACAGCAATCGGCCATGTCTGATTTACAAGGTCAGAGCACTACCACTGAGCCTCTTGTCCGGTAAACACAACAAACCGCAAATTACAATGACCTATACACCTCGTTTCCTTTTTCCAAACAATTTTCCTCTCAGTAAAAAAAATATTTGAGCTTCAACGTGGGGACTAACGGAAAGTGACCCGAGACTACATAAGAATCTACGAGTATGGTCATCAGTATCACATCACATCGGCTGCGGGTGCTTCCTAGACTCCCCCTCCCAGGGGGCGCATCCAAGGTCACCACCTACAGAACAAACAAGTCGGTGAAAATGAAGTATATGTTGTTATTACTCTGTTTATAACAAATATCAAAGAATCTAAAAATTAAAAATCAATGACCTCAATGAAAATTAAATGACTGATGAAATTAAATTTTGGACCACACCCGTTAATAACATACTATAGTCACAATTCGGCTAATCTTACCCCATCTTTTCAAAAGTGATGTCATATTGTACATATCACTGTTTCAGGTGATATGTATTTCAGGTGTTGTATTTTAGATGAAAGTTTTATAAAGTTTCTTACTGAGAAGTTTCTGAGTTACTGAGAACATAAATTAACATTTAAGAGGGGGCTAAAGGTAATTCAGTGTCGCCAATTAATTACAGGTCATTGGCGACAGGTTATACAACCCAGTTAATTACAATGCAACGTTAGAAATTCAGTTCATGCTGGGAAAATTGTTTGTCCATCTTCCATTATCATTGCTGAGTAATTTTAGTTTGTATCTTCCCTGCGAGGGCGACACCAAATTGTCTTTAGCTCCCTCTTAAACCCCATTCTCAGTAATTTTAAGTTGAAAAACAATTCAAACAAGAAATAATTTTGAACTAAAAAACTTTGAATTTTTGAAAGCAAACTCTGAAGTAGGTACTACATTTAATTGACATGATAAATGCTGCCTGAGTAAACTAAAAACACTGGTAGTTAAACACTGCACTTAGCTGAAGCACTTAGAGCTGAAGCTGAAATTAGTAAAATTAGCATCGAAATGGCCTAACTTGAAACTGTAAACAACATTTACATATTTTATGAATAATTTTCTGATCTTAGTAACTGAAATTGATTCATTTTTTAACATTACTGATAAAACATAGTTGAATAAATTATGTCATCTCAATGTCGATTCCCCTCTGTCATAATCAATCTTATCCCCTGCCATTTTCAGATGACATTATTTATGGACGGGCCCAAAGAAGCTGTATTATGATGAGGAAACATGCAATATATCTTGGTCACAGTCTGAACTGGAACGTGAGAACGGATGCTTATCCAGTACAAACTATGATAGCATAATAAATTATCACAATATGTTTATCAGTAACAGATTAGATTACAGAATTACACTGCCAGAACTTAGCCTTCAGGAAGCAATGTCAGATTTATCACTTCCTGATTGATTGAGATGATGATCTGCTCTCTAGATTTATTGAAGGAAGAAGTATCAAAGGAAAACACAGTTATGACACAGACCGATATAAACATTTTTTTTTTTAGAAAAAGAGATTTTAAAAAGTCATATCCTGATTTAGTTTTGTCTTAACCTTCTGCTCATCATTTATGTATCCATAAAAATAAATATACACCTGAACTTTTTGCATCGCAAACCGTGCGTTACCTCGAGAGCCGGCCTGTGGTTTTGTTGATGGCGGTGACGGTGGACTTGGGATCAGGGGTGAGCGAACTCCACGTCGTGGAGACGCAAGCCTCGAGCTGCAGCGACGGACACAACTCTACAGCCGCGGGCGACACAGCACACGACTGCACCACTGAGTAGAACCTGCCCGACAATAGACAAAGCTCTTTAATTACATACTAGCTGGTGGCAACCCGCTTCGCTGGGTTGAAAAAATGTTATATAAGATTAAATTGTAGCTCTGAAAGACATAAATTGGAATCAAAAAGCTATATAACATATAAAATTTTTTGTAAAAATTCACTATATTTTGATATTTCTCCGTATATACAGGGTGTTCAAAAAATATGGGGTAATAATTTACGAAGTGATTCCTTGGGTCAAAATAAGCAAACAAGTTGATATAAACATAGGTCCTAAAGTGCTTCGTTTTGAATCTGTGTGTTGATTGTGATTTTTACATATTTAATCATATCTCACGAACTACTTAACGTATAAACTTCAAACTCGGTATATGGATAACCACTATTAAGATCTATTTTTGTAAGACATATCTAATTTCTACTTTGTACCATTTCAAAATGGCGACTGTTTTTTGTTTTCAAAGCTAAATATCTTAAAAACCGTAAATTTCAGAAAAAGTACACAAGAAACAAAAAAGCTGCAAAATTTAATTTAATTAACGCTAATATTGAGATTATAATGATCGAACAGCTAATAATGGAGAAATTTCAAATTTTCCAAATAAAAACATGCAAATTTCAGACAGAATGTTCTAAAGAACCATGTTTTTATGCAGAAAAGTAAAAATTTCTCCGTTATTAGTTGTCCGATTATTGTAATCTTAATATTGACGTTAATTGGATTAAATTTTGCAGCTTTTTTGTATCTTAAACAATTTTTTTACAATTTACGGTTTTTAAGATATTTAGCTTTGAAAACAAAAAACACCACCATTTTGAAATGGTACAAAGTAGAAATTTGATACCTCTTATAAAAATAGTTCTTAGTATTGGTTATCCATATACCACGTTTGAAGTTTAAACATTAAGTAGTTCGTGAGATATGATTAAATATGTAAAAATCACAAACAGACATACAGACAGAAAACAAAGCACTTTAGGACCTATGTTTGTTTATACAAACTTTTTGGCTTATTTTAACCCAAGGAATCACTACATTAATTATTGCCCCACATTTTTTAAACACCCTGTATAAATTCTGAAAAATCGGGGTGGCATGTTTTAGTACTGGCATACTTAGTTTTCCTTTCAAACAACATGTTATGCATTAGCTAAATTTTGTCTATATTGCCAATTAGCTTACTACAGAATCAGAATCAGAATCAGAATCACTTTATTCATTGAATTATATACAAACTATATACAAAACAAAGAATGGCGTCAACTTAAAAACTAAACAAAGATACAATTGAAACAAAATATTTACAAAAAATACTAAATAGTATCTGAAAAGTTACAGCTCATCAAAACAGTAAAGGGCCTTATCAATTAAATATAATTTTAATGCCTTCTTAAATTTATGTATATCAGGAAGTAAACGTATTTCAGCTGGAATTTTGTACAAAAATTTTATGCCTGCAAAAGTTGTTTTTTTTTGTTGTGAAATCTAGCCTATGTTTTTGAATGGCAAACATGTTCCTATTTCTTGTCTGATACTGATGTGTATCGCCTAATTTTGGTAATTGGGTTTGATAATTTTTAACCATCATGATTGTTTCTAAAACATATAAACCGTAAACTGTTAAAATATCCAATTTAGGAAAAAGATTTTTGACTGAAATATCAGAATTAAAACTGAAAATTATTCTTATTACATTCGGTTGTTCATTATAATCCATATTTTGTTAGCAGTTGTATCCTTATTGGTCCAAATGAACAGCTTGCACAGTGGGCTGGTTAAAATTGGCTGCAGTTCGATCCCTTACTCGAAGGTCCTCCATTATTTCTATGTTCTGATTGTTTCTTTCATCAGCTTGTGCGTCTGCCTCCATTTCTGTTCGGATCTGTTGCGGCAATCTCTCTCTCTCTGACACTTTTAAGTAGTGATGCGCAGTTTGATTCTTTTCGGTGAATCGATTCATCTGAATCACTCAGTTCCAAAGAATCGAAAATTGAATCGATTATTTTGATTCATTTGACTCACTATCCACTGCTTACAAAAACGTCGACTTTATTGGTTTTTATGGAATATAAAGTGGTTTTTAAATGTTTAATTGCAATTAATTAATTTGTTTGGTGTATTCAAACTATTTCCAGTTTAAAATTAATTGGTTCAGCTGCATTTTTAAACATTAAACCATATTGCTAGGTATAAAGTCAATGTTCCTGGCTCCTTTAACATTCTCTACCTGTCACGTGCTTCTCTCTCCCTCCCTAACACCCCCTCACCCTTTTGCCCTTCCTCCCCTCCTTCGTTCCTCGCTCTGACTCTACTTCCCTTTACTTTTGTAATCTGTATCCAATAATATCTTTATTATTATTAAGTTATTAAGAACGGAAGAAGGGCAATTGTTATTTTTTCTGTAGCCTGTTGCTATTTTTGTAATTATACATGAAGTTAATAAAAGTTTGTAAGTTAATCGAAAACTAATTTTATAGTTTTCTTTTCCTTTAAGTCAAACTGATTCTATTACACTGTTGTAGTTTCCTTTGATTCCTGCTTTCCTACCCCTCACCAAACACATCAATGCCCATTCCTTTGTCCTACAGGAAATTAGACACAAAACTCAATTGACTGACGCAAAGAATCATGAACAAAACCGCGTGGCATCGTCTGCGGCATGTTTTTCTACAACTGATTCGCGCCATGAATCAATTCTTTTGAAAAATCAATCATGATTCCTTTGATTCACTCGATGAGTCATTCAAATTGAACGATTCGTTCGCGAATCGCACATCACTACTTTTAAGCTGTCTAGGGGTCAGGTTTTCTTGATATTTCTATGCATTATTTTGTGATCCTATAACAAAAATTCCTTAGGAGAGTTTCTTCCTCTGTTTCTTTTTTTTTTGTTTTGTTCTATCTGTTGTCTTTGCGATGAGATAAGGGATTGTGAAAATCTCTTGTACGCTTTGCATTTTCTCATATTGTTTTTATCCTTAGAATTTGAAACCCCAAAAAAATATGTAACAGTTACAAACTCTACATTCGATTGTACCTCATGTCCCTAATAACTTAACCCTCTGACCTCAATGTTATAATCTGGAGTCACTTCTTGTCTGAAAAGCGTGCCACCGTCGCCGCTATGTTTCTTATTGTTATGTTGGCCAACGTGTCATTGGTGGGATAAAAGTTCTTTCCCCATTTAAATGAATGTAAATTGAATGATTTTTCAAAGCAGTTATCATTGTTTTAAACTATATTACAAGTTTAAACCTAGTTTTAAACGTAATTTTGAAATTTAGTGAAGCGCTTCTAATAAAAAGTAACCGATGTTTCTGAAGTTAAGTAATGTTCTGATGTAAAGTTTAAAATAGTCTTGTTTCTTGTTTGGTGGTATTTTGGTGTAGGCCTAAAGCATGAATAACGAGAACTGGGTCAATTAATTTATTTCATTACTAAATTACTTACACAAAAAATGCAGATCCATTATTACATTGTATCATACTGGGAATTAAAATTTCGAAATTTCTCCCTAATAAGTCACTGTTGAATGATTGTTTGAATCAGTGTCAGCACAGCAGATGGCCATCTTGACTTGAGAATGACAGCATCCAACCGATGAGCCAAAGAGCCAATGAGCATACACGAAAAAGCCAATGGTACCAACACAACACAGCCATCTTGACGGCACACTTTTCACAAATGTTTAGTCAGAGAGTAGGGACTCCAGATATATATAGAGCTCAGCGACAAAACCGACCAGTAAAAATTTATCAAACAATTAAAAACTGTGATGGTTGGGTGGTTTGACCTTTGTAAAGGGGAAGTATTTGAGCGTGTTGTGTGAGTAGACTGGAATTATTATCAAACAGACTCTTATTATGCTGACTGACTGTCAGCTCAGGCTTTAAGTAGGTCAGGTAACAAGAGGATGGGGTCATTTGCTTAGAAGGGGTTTTTGGGTGTGTGTTGGAGGACCGAGGGGCCTCAGGGCTCGTGGTCCGTCAGGCCAGGGCCCACGTAAGTAATCTTAGTGTTTTTCCAAATTTAAATGATAGGTCTTTTAAATCATACAGTTCCAGGCTGCTCACCCTTTGAGTTTTTCAATTCAATCCTTTGAAGTAACAATAAAAGTAATGAGTAATGTTTGTTTGGTTTTGAGTTTTAATTGTACTAGAATCTTAGTTTTTATAAAGTATTTCAGTTGTATGAGTATTTTGGTTTTAGCCTGGGAATTAAACGTATTTTCATTGTCAAGCATGTCTCTTTATTTAGTAGAGCTACGTTCCCAATGTGGTCGTGTACGGGACTCCTTAGTTAACAGCCAACAGAGGGGTTTCGTACACGTCACAAAACAAAAACAAAAAAATATATTGATCGACTTCACGAAAGCGGCCAGTACCTGGTGGCCAGGGAGTCGACCCAGGCGGCCAGGTCGCGGCCGGAGCGCTCGGCATTGGCGGCGGCGCGGGCAGCCAGCCCGGGGGCCGGGGGCGGCAGCAGCTGCGACTGCGGCGAGTCTCCAGCCGCGTACGGCTGCGCGGGGCCGCTGTGCTGGAACCTACGCAACACGTGGCTTGTGTAATCATCGTCCCTCGTTCTAAAATTGAATACATCAAACAAACTAACAAATGGATATATAATTGTAGGAAAACCTTAAATAAGGTAATTTAAATTTTTAAGGAGACCTAATTTATTTGGCATCTGATGAGGAGTAAGTTTGGGACTGCAATTGGGTTGATTTTCTCTTACATCATTTCCAACATTTTCTATATCATTCAGTTGAACTTGAAATGAATATAACATATTAGGAAATAATTTTTATATAACTAATTGTAATCAGATTTTGTTAGGTTAGGTTCAGTTAGGTTGGAATTAGTAGACAAAGCAACAGGCAGAGCGGCGAGTGGCTGGCGCAGAGTCATCACTGCTGCTGATCGCCTATCTCTTTCCTTACATAGCTCACTGGTTATTCCTACTTCAAAGAATTGTTTTCAATATTCAAATTGCCATTTTACACTAACATTGGGTTGTTTTTGTCACAAGATAATTCAATATTGGACACCGCCATTTTGAAATGCTGTGAGGATAACATGTAGGGCTCAGAGTCTTTACATGGGACTAAAGAGTGGACCTTCACGGTACGTCCTGAGTGCAGGCCGGTTCCGATTCCGACTCAGATTCAGATTATCGGCGCCTGTTTAGTCTGATTCAGATTTTTTGTAAGTGGCCATAGTGGAGGCATGAAAGGCTCGCCGACTCGGCGAGCATGCAATAGAGTTGCCAATGTTGTGTATATTATTTCTCCAGTACAGCTAATGTAATAAATGCCTAATTGAATAAGTGTTATTAATTAATTTACACGGAAAATTGGTAATTTAGGAGGCCTCTGCAGAAAAGATGTCAGGGAGTAGTAAAAAAACCACGTAGCAATTAATTATTTTATAATGGTAGCCTTAACGGCAGCAAAGCAAGCTAACAACAAAATGTATGCTCGCAACTTTGACATAATCAGGATTCAATTTGTGTACCTTATCTCAAGTCTTTCTAGTTCGTGAAAATCTACAAAAAATATATTGAGATAGTGCGACAAGCAGATAAGGAAACAACAATGGACTTACAAAAAATTGGAGGCGCAAAAGGAATATTTTAACTCTACAAACCATTTTAGCTGAGTAATAACCTATCATTTCAAATTTGACATTTAGTTCCTATGACTTGAATCAGACCATTATTCTTTTAAGTTTGAATAAGCTGCTTTATTTGTAAAAAAATCCTTATTTTGACCTATCCACTAGGCCTACAGTCATTGAACATAAATTTAGAAGTATTGATCTTGTACAAATAGGTTGTTTCACTAACCTTCAACGCCGAGTTCCAATGAAATTTCTTTCCAACATTTATCTACTATATCTCTGTTTGAATATGCTATGCGTATTTAATCCCAGATCGGTGGGTTTCTTACAATATGAGAGATTAAAGCTGGTAAATCCATTAAACTGCTGAAATTAGGTTTCAAAATTAAATGTTGCTATTTATTTAAAATGGCGGCTGGAGCAATCGGAAACTGGAATCCGCAACCGGAATGAATAATACATTTTGGTGAGCAGGCACCTGCGCACAAGCTCTGCTTCCGGCTGCCACTATGGCCACTTCCGTTAAAATACAAGTGTCATTCCTGTCGCCGAAAATCTGAATCTGAGTCGGAATCGGAACCGGCGTGCACTCAGGACATACCGTCAGATTGCAAACTCAGTCACAAAGGTAAGGCAACAGAGCTGCACGAAATGACAAAATGTTCTTTACTTCTCTACTTCCCTTTTTATCTAATCTAGTAATCAACTTAAGTATGAAGGTTTTCAGTAAAATCTTTGTTCTTAAAGTAACCCTGACCAAAACAATATTTGAACTGTTCACTTTAAGACAGGGCAGACAATTTTCCACCAGATATCTGATTTCTGGTGGCCTATACAATATTTCAAAAATTTTCCACATTACAACATTTCCGGAGCCACTGTTACAATATTTGAGAGTAGATATTACCTAGCCTGCTGCTGGGTGATTTCATGTCCGGAGGAGAACTGCAGAGGAGAGATGAGGAAGTCAGTCTGAGCCAGGATTGTGTTGTCCAACACCACCTTGAGCCCCCAGACCCCCGGCAGCAGCGGCGTCCTCAGTGACGGCTTCACGTTGTAGATCTGCCGACATAGGGATAACCATCACGTACTGTTCTTTAACACCTATACCGAAACCCCCGGTCTTAAAGACCTCAGGGAAATTTCATTCATTGATATTGGCAACACTGTTGAAGTGTTGGTGCTAGCCCTCCCAGTACCTTCCTCCCTCCCCTTTCCCTTCGCGAAGTTTTTTTGTTTGAGTGGTCCTCCTGTAGTCGACTTCCTGATGTTCAATTACGTGCCGGTCTCAGAGACCACAGGTTTTGGTTCGCGTTAGTCTGTTGTCCATTATTTCTTATGCGGAAGTTTCACAGACCAAGGGTTTCGGTTAACGTCACACAGTGAGAGTTTCGGTAAAGGTGTTAAAAAAATTTTAGGCGGGCTATTTTCTTCTACTTTTTTTCTATTGGGCACTTATTTCACATTTACCTGAAGGTGGGTAGTGCCCAATAGAAACAAAAATCACTTACTGACCCATTATATCACTTTGGCGAAGGTTGGGCTCTAAGCCTTAATTGAAAGATCAGGGTTGGATAGGAGAATCAATAAAGCTTACCTAGTGGTTAACATTTCATAATAATACACACTGAACAAATAATACCAAATCAAAACATGAATTTTCAGAGCTAAACAATGTAGTCTTTTTAAATTGTTGAACTAATTTAGATTAAGAAAAAATAAATAAATGGAAACTTAAATAGTTTAAGTTTGACTCTGAATATGGCAGTCATTTTGAAAAAAATCTGTGAAAATTATAAAAAATAAAAATATTATCGAATAAAAAATTAATCATGAATAATAATCCACATAATTTTTCAAGTTAAATTACACTCTCAAAACCGTCTAGCCTCAGGTGGTATATACATTGATTCAGTTTGGACAAATTTTAATAAAAAAAGTTATGTGGAAGGGTTTTACAGCAAACAGCAACAGAGACATTTTATCTAAATTTAAATACCTCATCGGCTTACACAGTGGTGCCAACTCACCGCAGCAGTCTCGTCCACACTGGCCTCCGTCACGTCCGCCAACACGCCGACGGGGTCGACCCACAGCAGGGTGAGGTTGGCAGCCGTGTCGCCGCTGACTAGCGTGATGGCGACACTGGGCTCTGACCACACCCCGAGCACCCGGGCCAGGTTGCGGAACATCTGCTCCTTCTGGTCAAACTGTGAGCTGACCACCAGCGACTGCCAACATCCAAACAACTGGTCAATTGAGTGACTGGTCAATACAGTTAATTGTTAAAAGAAACATGCAATGTTTATGGTTGTCATAAAAATATTATAAACTACTTAGAGAGTTTTTAAAAATAAATGAACTGACACAACATAGTCCATTAGCACTAACTAATGGACAGGCACTGCTCAGCAGCCTAGGTAGCTTTTATAAGTAGCAAAGGTTTTTGTTTACTTAAAAGCTTTACATGAAAATTACTGTTTTGTATGGCCATAAGTTTCTTTCAATTCTGATTTAGTACATTATTAAAGGTAACCAAACCTGCCTGAGATGATAAAATTGTTAATACGAGACATGTTTCGCATCTTGACGATGTATCCTCAGTTGATGAAAACCTATTATTAAACACATTAGAAGTGTTTGTCATAGTTCACACGGTAGTACACATACTCAACATTAAAAAAAAGTTGTTAAAACACACACGGACACTTCATACACTTATACGGGAACGATAAACAATACTTTAATTGCCAGTAGGAGTGAAGGACATGTTTTCGCAACTTCCGTAGGCCTACTAAACTCATATTGCAAATCTTGTCTGTCCAGTTCAGAACACGTCATTCAGTACGCTGTTTACGTGACTAGATTTAGTGTACATAATGACAAGTATACTGCCCACTCGTAAACATATTAACAAGTTTACTTGAACAGGTTATCAAAAAAATTAGTCAAAGGTAAATATGTAGTAGTCAGGTTTGGTAAATAGTCAAAGGCATGACAACATCTGCCGGGTTCAGACCGTAAGTAATAAGCTTTCACTGCTCTACCTTGATGCGCTGGGCCATCCCACTGCTGTGGACGGTGAGGTTGGTCTCAGGTCGGAACCACGTTTCCAGCGTCACCGGCTCCTCCCGCCCCTTCACCCGGGCCGAGTACTTGATTAACGTCCCCTGCAATCCAAACATAAATAAATAAACAAAATGCCTTTATTTTCAAGCGTTTCTCAGTTTACACTGATTTACAGACCAACTCGAGTTAATAACTTAGGTAAACTAACATTAATATATTTACAGTTTTAAATGTAAAAATCAATGTTCTTTTCAGATGTTTTACACTCAGATTTGAAAGCTGGAATTGCCAGTTTGTCATTACATGGGAGGCCATTTGGAGAACAGAGTTTGTCCCGATAGAATCAGAGAATATTGCCAGTACATATAAAGGTTCTCAAAGTAGTGTTGATAAATGTTTGTCTATTTGCATATAAATATGAACTTTATTTACATGTGATATGACAGTATTTTCGCTACACTACTGTGAAATCACTGTTTTCGTTAAGTGTTTTGCACCTGGGAGAATTTATCATTACATTGTTAACACTACACAAAATCTATGTTTACTGTGTTAAAGTAATGTTTATTATGTTTTTGATTTTTTGTAATAAACAAACAAATATTTGTTATTGTTTCATCGGTTGTGTAGCAAAAAGTATCATTAAAACAGGAGTATGTTAGTATGTAGCATTGAGTATCGCTCAAGGCATATTTGAGTGCTCTTTAAATCATGCATAAGTAATTTACATATTCTCAACCATATGAAGTGCTCGATAAATCTAGCACTTCTAACATATGGTCTCGAATATATGCTTCAGGATATGTAGTGCTTCGGAACTAGCAAGTGCTTCATAGCTAGCAAGTTTTTGACTGGTCCCAAGCCTTCACATGGTTGGTCTACATGACGACGCATCTTAGGAGCTAAAAAGAAATATGCAATGACTCACTTTTTACACTTAAATAAAAGGTTTAAAATACATGTGCCGTCAAGTGATCCTAATTTGATGGTACGGGTATTTTAAACCTTTTATTTATTGTAGGGGTGTGCGATTAGTGATTTTTGAACTCGAGCCGAGCCGAGCCAAGCTTTTTCAAAAGTTTACGAGCTGGAGCTTTTTCGAGCCGAGCTTTTTAACAATCACCAAATTATTAAAAGAACTTATGAAGCTTGATTTTAATTTTAAAAGATACAATAGACTAATGTTTGCATACCTTAAGTGACCACCAGCTCAAAAATAAAAGCATCTCCAAAACAAGTGAATTATCTGATAGGTTCATCAGTATTTTGTATTAAGTTACATAAAATTAATCAAAATGGCTCAAAAAATAATTTATGAAGAAAAATACCAAATTTAAACTCTACATTTATATATATTATATTTAAGTAATAACCAATCCCACAATACTTTACTTTAAAATAAATAGTTAAAACTGCATAATTAGACTAGTTACATATAAGTACTACAACATTTAATTTCAAGAGTAGAAAGGAGTAATTGAAAGGTTTTAAAATAGTTATATCTAGTAAAAAATCACAAATTTACACGTAGTCAGACACAAGATTGATTTTTTTATGTTCACTAAGTAAAGATGATACAAAATTAATTAGCAATCCCAATTGTGACATAATATTCATGGCTAAATTTATTATTTCAGAATATAATATATGAATAAAATAATATTTAATAACAACAATAATTTATTGTAATCCTAAAATTAGTTGCATTTTTAAACTTTTGTGAAGAAAATAATGTATAATTAAAAAGATCATAAATAAATAAGGATGGAATAGAGAGAAAGAAAGAAACAGCTACCTCTCTCACTCTCCTTATCAGTGGCCAGGGAGGGGGGTGGAGGTTGTTTACGCCAAGCCCCTTCCCTGTTTTTTGCTATTGTCTGACTCAGAGCATGTGTGCGTATGCCAGAGAGCGCGAGTTAATTAGGAGATAAGGAATCCTTACAACTACAAAATGCAAAAATACAAACTACTTGTCATACAACTATAAATGACGGCTCATATTTTTTGTCTTATTTTTATAAATAAAATGAGACCAAAATGAAACTTGTACAAAGCCTTGATAAAACAATAGGCTTAAATGCTGTATTTCGCGTTCCCCAAAGTCAACTAAATAAAGCTCTGATTTTCGTCTAAATGGAGATAATATTTCTTGTTACCTGTCAAT
Source organism: Flexamia atlantica (assembly GCA_035578135.1). Classification (NCBI taxonomy): domain Eukaryota; kingdom Metazoa; phylum Arthropoda; class Insecta; order Hemiptera; family Cicadellidae; genus Flexamia; species Flexamia atlantica. The sequence continues at coordinate 4,899,488 of JAQJVK010000023.1, read as the reverse complement.
GTCCTTTCCTCATCACTAGGGAATGTTTTTTGCTTGTTTTTCGTGGGAGGGAAACGCTCTTCCGGTTTAACTTGTCCAAAAATAGATCGCAATAATTATCTTTCCGATAAGAACTCTCTTATCAAAACCTCGGCTCGAGCTTTTTCGATAAGAGTCGAGCCGAGCCGAATACTGAAAAGCTCGACCTAAAAGCTCGACCGGTCAAATACTCGCACACCCCTAATTTATTGTTACATAGTGATCGAGGCTATCCCATAGTGAAATTTTTACTCTTGTCATGAAATATACTACTTTGAGTTACCTGAAGTTGTGTCTGAACCTCAAAATGTATACATATAAACAAAACTTCAAAGTTTTTTTAACTAAAAGACATGTAACCTAGAAACCTTGTAACAGTTATTATCACCTTGTAGTAGTCGTTATGCAGATAGGACGTGACTTCGAACACCTTCCCCGCAGAGACGCTGCATTTCGCGGCCATGTCAGTGAGGTGCTTGGCGGCGAGTCGCGCCAGGGAAGCGGCGACAGTTCCCAGTGTGTCGTCGTATGGCGGAGACACGTCCTGGAAATGGTACACACTCTCCCAGTAGCTGTGCAGCCCGGTCACGTCTGCAGACAGAGTAGCATGAATCTAGAGGCTTAAGTTGAAGCATTGAGATTATTACAAGCATTTACAATAACCTAAGAGAAATGAGAGAAAGAGCACAGTCAGGCAACTGACAAATTCTCAGTCAGGTAACTGTATCAAAAATAATTTTTTTTTACCTTTTAATACCTCTTAGACTGGGACACAGCACTAGCTGCGTATTTTAACCAGAATATGAGTGAAGGATGAGTGTAGGATGATTGTGGCGCGATCTTGTTGTCTTGTTCCTGACTAAGGCCGACATGTTCATTAGACAGGACTGTTAATTAATAGCCCAACAGCCAATGGCAACTAAGGGACCCACATTTTAACAAGGGATCCAAACCCAAATTTTGCCTGGTTTACAGTTTAAGAACTGGTCTAATTATGAGGACGGTCCTATGAACGTAGTACTCAATAGTTCGGACGTTAATCCTATTTGTCAGGTCTTTCCTCAGTAAAAGAAGTAAAAATCATTTGTATGAGGTTTGTGGACTTATCCGAAAGTCAGACAAAATCTCAATAGTATGAGCTTAAAACACTAAAGTGATTAATTCTTACAAGTACACCATTGTTGTTATTTTTCTATATAAAAGTTATTTTTACAGTTGTGGTTGTCTGCTTGTTTTATTTATAGGTGATGTGCTTCTTTTGTTCTGACTCACTGTCCAATGTTAATTAAATAGACCAAAACCATAATTTAAGGGCTTCCCACATGTTCCTTGGTCCACGCACCGACTAAAGACCCTCATAAGGCATAGCTAAATGTAAACGGCTTTAAAAAAACATGTAAATCATCAATGTTTAACTCAGCATTTTAACTAATTATTATTTAATTTGTTGGACTTTTCCTTTCGCTTCTAGTGTTTAAAAAAAGCGAAAGGAAAAGTCTAACATATTAAATCCTTCGCTACTGTGAACTTTAAAAATACAACATTTTAACCATAATCTTTTTCACAAAATTTCCCTTGTTATTTTAGTTAATTATTATTCCAGTTCAAATATGCAGCCACTGTTATGTCTCCGTTGGTGATTTTAGACCGGTTTGAAAGTCAAATTTGGTAAACACCCATTACTAACTTGTCTGTATGGCTCTAGACATTTTTGATCTGAAAACGATGATCAGAAAACTTCAACTAAATCAACTGTAATTGGTGATTCCTCAAGGGTGGAAAGAGTTACTTACTGCTCGGGTACGGTCCGTAAAGCCACTCCTCAAGCTGGAAAATGATTTCCTGGTTGACGATTGGCTCGAACTTCCTTGCAAAGAATAACGGCCGAGGCTCCGTGCCCTGTAATAAAGGTTGATCATTTTATTTAATGCACATTTTTTTCTGTTACGATTGTGCCTCTATTAATCTTAATATAACTGATTGACTGATTAATTGATTGTGGGGTGGTAAATAAACTCAAGGATCCCTGCACATCAACAAAAGCTTATTGTGCTCCCCTGGTCAGCTAGATTGGACGTCCTAACTACGGCCTCAAAGAGGCTTACAACCTTTTTCCCAACGTTAGCATATGCTTCGAGACCCAATGTACTCTTCATGAAGAGGCAATAACTTAAGAGATCATATATGAACTGGTTTGGAACACAACAAATGTGTTATATTGATTTTTATTAGGTAAAAATTACCTAGGTTTAAACAGACACAAAATCGGTCAGTATAACTGTCTTATGAAAACATCTTCAAAACAAAATATACCAGGGTGTAGTTCGTGTCTCTTATAGAACCTTTTTTACTGAATATCTCCGATTTTGAAATTTTGTCGGTTAGACTGTTTTAGAGGGGACTCCTTCAATTGTACTGCAACTTCGCCCTGAGTTCTACGTGACTTACAAGCACACCATATGAGAAAACATCTTCTTACAGTGTAAGAAAGTTCTGCATTGTTCTTCCAGAGGATGTCAGAAACCAAACACGAAAAAACTGAAGACAGCCCCCAACAACTGATTGACAAGACACCCCTTTTACTCCTTGAATGAGTTCCTGAAATGGAAGGAAAACCTCCACGAACACTAATGTAACCTGACGTCATTGCAAATCTTTATGTTTTGTTAATAAAGTGATTTTGATTTGATTTGAGTTACCTGAAGCCTAAGCCAGTCCTCGGTGCGGAAGTTGTTGGGACTGCAACCGCACCAGTCCACCACGTGCTTGTACTGACACCGACAGCCCAGCCGCCGCTTCCAGTTGGTCACGTGCAGGTTGTTGTCCACGTAACTCCCGCAGAACTCTGAGTTCCGCAGCAGCGTGTGGAAGAACGACTCGGCAGGCAACAGCGTGTACCTGGGACGGAAAGGATAATTTAATCTGTTAACTCTTTAAGGTTAGGTTAATTTTGACAAGCTCTAGGCTGTGAAGATCAGGTAAAAAGGAAGGGGATAGACAGCTAGCTTACCTAGTAAAGATGAAAACAGGTGAAGCACAGAATACCAAAAGAACACACGTAAATTCTTGATATTTCCTCCCATTAGTACTTCATCAGAAGAAAGAGAATGATAAAGTTCTGGTACAGGACAATGGCTGTTCTAGTCAGTGTCAGTGTATTTTCAAGTTGTTAATGAGTGATCTTTTAAGTTACCATAGTGGTTTTTGTTCATTATCTATTTCAAAATAGATAATGGCTTAAAAAAAATGGAAGTGGGGATTGCAGATGAGGAGCTCTCTGTAATTTTCAAGACATTGTCGTCTAGCTATGCCAACAGAAAACTGTGTGTGAACAGGGTTTTGCCTATTGGGCAGGCAATTCCCATTTTTGATTCTTTATTCACAGGGTAACAGTTTAACCTATACCTGAAAATATTTATGATTAATAAATGTCTTCGAAAGAAAACTTTTTTAATTGTTGCTGCTGGAAATAATTTTTATTTGCCTTCAAGCTAGACAATTGTGTCATTTTGAAGTCAAGTAAATACAATATTATCCCACATGTTAAATTGTTTATCTTCTAAACTTTATTCTGGAAATATGGACAAACATAAACAACTTTCCACCCGTATACTGGCAACCTGCATTTGACAAATGAATAATGCCAGAACATTCATTGCCCAGTCACATGCACAGATAACAAGTAGGGGAAAATTAAGGAAAAAATCAGGAGACTGCCCTTCCGCCTGGAGGACTAGTTTTTCCCTAATGTTGCACAACCTTGGTCCCGTATTATACATGTACACTTTGCGTCCCTGTGACTGGGACGCTAGCTTCCCTGGACAAATGTATAGCATTGAATCAAATGAGAGCATATGTAAGTTGTTATACATGGACAAAGTTGTCTGGGACACAAAACTGCGTCTGAAGTGTGTCCTGACTGTGTCTGAGGGCAAGATGCTGATAAGACACTCCCGAGAAGCAGTTTTGTGTCTCAGCGTCTCGGCTGCCGGTGTCTCTAGTCCTCATAACATTGAATCTTATGAGAACGTCCCACGAGCTAATATACTTAGACACCTGGTGTCCAGGACACGGACTGCAGCACAACGCCAACAGTGGTCGTTTTGATAACAAAGTTACCGCAGTTCGTACATATCCTGTGACCGGTTAAAATGTGCGCGATATATCGTTGTAGACTGTGATCGTATGAACAAAATTAACATGGAAGAAGAAGTAGAAGATGAATTAACAGAAGAAATAGAAGAAAACCATGAAGTCCTTGAAAAAGAAATTGAGAGTGATCAAGAAAAAGAAGCAGAAGGAGAAACAACCAATGCATCAAAGAAGACAGTAATAAAAGGTAAGAAAATAAATCAGGAACTTTTCCTAAAAATGCAAAAATTAATTGATAAAAAATTAACATCGAAGAATGCCGGTGTTCTCAGTCACAGTCTCAGGCACTTGGAACGCAAAGTGTCTGTGTGTAATACGGGTCTTAAAGCCTCTGATTGTTACGTACTTGAACACAGTGAGCAGGCCGGCCACCAGGTCGTCTCTCGGCTCGCGGGTCAGGTAGGTGACGAAGGGCCGACTCAGCGCCACCCAGTCACTGCCTGCGGACACGGCAAAGCGGGCTTAGTTTCTATAAACTAACCTGCGGTTACTGTAAAGTGGAAGTTCATTTATAAAAATGTAACCGAACATTTTTAAAAGTAGAGTTTAATGTGGAGCTTAATTGCTAGAAATCAACCTGCGAAAATTATGAATTTCCACTGCTTTGTTTCTTACTTTCACTTAACAATCTGAGAAAGTTTTCTGATTATTTTGCAAAATCACAGTTCAATGTTCAGTTAATCTATATAATTAATACGCCAACATGAAATTTGTCTTATGAACTCCTCCGTCATTTCTTAACCGATTTTGATCATTGACGGCTCATTGGAAAGAGCGTGTCACGTAGATTTGCAAACTGGCCTTACATTTTTGAAAATGTCCCTTGGGCTCTGCCCCATTGGCTTTTAAAGTTCCCATGTTATCCTTATGAAAAACATAATTGTTTACATTTTGATCAGCTGGATAATTTAATTGCTGTTATTTTTTAATTTGTGTAAACATAACCCTCAAGACGGATCATGTTAGCATGATTGTGTTTTAAATTTGTCGCCATTTGAACTATCGCTCTGCTAGAGTAGCGCACGATTCCGTGTGCTCGGATCCACTAGTGTAACTTATATCCCCCTCCCCTCACCCTAAATTGCTCAGTGCTTACATTAATGTAAAATTTAATGTTAAAAGAATTTAATTGCTTATAAAAATTAAAAAATATAAGGTACAAACATTTTTATTGTAGACCTATTATTCAAACCACCACTATTATTACATACAATGTTGAAATATTGAACTCAACACAACAAACTAAAGAAACGATTGCAACTCAAGGAACATTTAAGTTAGGTTTACTTAATAGGCTCAGTTAAGTCTTCACTGATCTCAGGACAATAAGTCCTAAATTTTTCATCACCGAATTGTATTTTATTTTAACTTTGTTTGAAACAAAATGTTCTAAAAATAGAGAGACAAAACAATATTTCCCATTTTTTCTGACGTTTAGCATTTTCTCCACACTTTCCATTGGTATTCCTCATCAAAATTGTAAAACCCTGTCTTTTTATGTTTATGACATCATAAATAACATTTTTGGCTTCCCGCTGAATCTAACACTTACCACCTTGCGCCTCCTCCTATGACACTCATCCTCGCCCCACTCCCCCCTGTCATTCACCCTTACCCTCCCCCCATGACACTCAGCCATCACCCCTTGTCTTCCTACCAATCACCCCTAATCACCCCCAACCAACTCACCAACCCCCCTTTAAACTCACCCCACCCCCAGGACACATGTGACATCTCCCGACACTCACCCCCGTCCACCACCACCCCCCACGGCAGCCGCCGCTCCCCCGCCCGCCACATGTGCGCTTCACACTCAGCGAACGTCTTGTCCAGCCCCTGCTTCTGGATGAAGCGCTGCACTTCACGCCCGTGCGACTTCACGAAGTTCAGGTCCCGGTTCGCTGTCAGGAAGTCCACCAGTTGGGTGTTCCTCCTGGAAAAACCAGGGACAAAAATGAAGTTGGCGAAGATTTTTCAATAAAGTTTCATTTTCAGACACATATTCAGTTTAGCTGACAAAGGTTAAAAAACTTGCCTGTCTTGGATATAAATACTCCCGTTGCAGCAGACCTGCATACTCAGCGAATTTCAAATGCAAAACAACATATTTCAATCCAACATAGCGAGATTTGAGACATGTTGGTAAGCTCCATAAGTATAACATGGGGAATGAGTATGCAGGTTTGCTGCTACAGGTATATTAAAACTGAGTGGTTTTAATTTAATAATTAGTAGATCTGAACTAGAAGAAGCTATTTACCAAGTTTTATTAAGATTTGTTGGGAAATAACCGAGATATGGAAATTTACTTATTTCCCATAAGGTTAACATTGGGACAACGTACTGTGTTTACCACTTTCAATATCTTGGTAACCAATGGACATAGAGGGGTGATTCAAAATACTTGAGCTGAATTCAATGGTGCCAATAAAAATTCGATAAATTTTATTTTTCTATGTAAAAAACTCATAAAACCCATTTTTGGGGGGGTTTATCCCCCTTAACCCCCCCCTCCCAGTGGTCCGATCGGGCTGGTTTACGAACTCGTCCGAGGGATTACCACTTTACATGTCTGTACCAAATTTCATTAAGATCGGACCATATTTATGGCCGCTATCGTGCTGACAGACACATATATATATATAGATAGATAGATATATAGATATATATATAAAAATTCGAACGAATGGTGTTTTTTGCTTCTGGTGGCCCCAAAACGAAAAGTTCAAATGTAATTGTTTGCGAGTTTTTAATAACAACTAATTTTCTCAGTACCGATAAAGATAAAGTTCTTTTTAATTTTAAAATTTAAACACTTGCTGTAATTTTGAGTGCCTAATATAGTAGTGTTCCGTATGTGGATTTAAGGCCCTCCATACATAAGAGTGGCATGGTGAGGCACTGAGTGGTACCTACATAATTCACATTTGAGTTGCATCAAGTGGCAGCGAGCAGCGCATCTCCAAATCAGCTGACTTTACACATAACCCAATGCTATTTGACTTAGTTTCTGATGCCACTCTGGTGTGTATAAGGCCTAAATAAAAATACCCCCGTTGCAGCAGGCCTGCATACTCAGCGAATTTCAAATGCAAAACAACATATTTCAATCCAACATAGCGACATTTGACATGTTTTGGTAACCTCCATAAGAATAAAATGGTGAATGAGTATGCAGGTTTGCTGCTACAGGTATACTAAAACTGGGTGGTTTTAATTCAATATATAGTAGATATGAACTAGAAGAAGCCTTTTACCAAATTTTATGAGGATATGTTTAGAAGCAAGATATAGAATTTTACTTATTTCCCATAAGGTACAACGTACTGTGTATACCAATTTCAATATCTCGATAACCAATGAACATAGAGCAGTGATTCAAAATACTAAATTGTTTGTTTTTTTGAGCTGAATTCAACGGTGCCAACAAAAATTTGATAAATTTTATTTTTCTTAGTAAAAAACTCAAAAAACCCACTTTTGGGGTTGTTTATCCCCCTTTACCCCCCCTTCCGATGGTCCGATTGGGCTGGTTCACGAACTCGTCCGAGTGATTACCACTTTACACGTCTGTACCAATTTTCATCAAGATCGGACCATTTTTACGGCCGCTATAGTGCTAACAGACACATATATATATATAGATATATATATAGATATATAGATATATATATATATATCTAAAAATTCGAACGAATGGTGTTTTTTGCTTCTGGTGGCCCCAAAACAAAAAGTTATCATGGTCTCGGGCTTAGGTCTTACCATGAGACCTACGGTAATAGCTTCTTCCCTATAGGGGAAATTCGCTAAAAGTCACCTGATGAAACAAATAATACGATAGCCTGATTGTATTTAGTATTAAAATGAGGCATCAAACAGAAGAAAAAGCAAAAAAGCAAAAGCATAAAAACAGAGATAGATATAAATTGGTAAGCTCATAACTATTGAAAATGATTGGCACGGGGTGCTGCATGTTTGTGGATAGCCAAGGTACCAAATGGAGCTGATCAACAGTGTTTAACTGACTGCAAATAAAACGTTTCAGGTGGAAATAAAATAGGGCAGTAGACATCAAAACATACATAACACTTGTTACATTTGTGTCTGTGCTAGAAACTTAAGTTTACATCACAAGTGCATCAAACCACCATTTTCCCTGTAACTCTTTCACACATAAAACCCAATCTTCCTTCTGAGAAAAAATTTCTTCCTAAAATCCCAAGATCCCAAATCAAACCGAGTCAACAAAAGAACAACCTGGAGGCACAACAGCACTTACAGATAGTAATCATGATTTTCCATTCCATGCCTTCTGATGTATCGATAAAGTCCATAAATGCTAAATAATCATCCCAGGTCTGAAAATTAAACTTATTTTGTTGATTGATTGAAAACAAAGAATTCAGTGTTAAGAGCACAAAAGATTGTGTCAATAGATAAAAAAATTAATAACCTACCGGTTACAATAAAAAGAATATACATATTAATCAGAATAAATTAATACCAATGTATTTGCAGAAAAATTAATCATTACTTTCTTTTAAAATAAAAAAATAGAGCTTTAAATGATCCCTACTGATTTTACCTTAAACCTATTATTCAAGTTTTAAGTATCAAATGAAAGTGGTATTTTATGGATATCACCTAACAGTTAGTCTGCTTCAGTCATTATTTTATTTAATATTTTCAGCTATGCTCTTAAAAGACTGTAATTAAGTAACTAACTTCACCTGCATGGTTTAAACTTACTATTTTATTTTAATGTCTGCTTCAAAATTTTAACTACAGTAGAGCGCCGATTATCCGAACTAATTGGGGACAAGGGGTGTTCGGATAACTGACTATTCGGATAATCGAACATGAAAGACAAAATTTAAAAATTGTAAATGTAAAAAGGCAATTCCTACCAGCTGGGCAATTTCGGTGTAATTCCTACTAGTAAAAAGGCTAAAAAAATGATCAAACAAAAATTATTCATGTAATTTTATTATGAAATCGATCAGAATACTTGGTTATAAATTTTTAAAGAACAATATATCATACATAGATACAGTACACTGTATACTTTTTATTTAGAGAAAAAGTCCAAAATTTGTTTTTGTTTTAGCCCTGACACTTTTTTTTGGTGCGCAAATTTGAATTGCTTGAGAATCATGTTCAAAATATGAATTATTACAGCGTTCGGTTAACCGACGGTTCGGATAACCGGGGTTCGGATAATCGGCGCTTTACTGTATTTCAATTTCAAATCATTTTACTCCACAATTTTCAATTCCAACCCAAATGCTGTTAGAGATATAAATAAAATATAATAAATATGATTAATATTTATGCTGAGAAAAGAAAGTTCTATATTTATTTTTTAATGTCTAAGTTAATTTTTTAATGAAAAAACTTTTTTATAAATATAAAAATGCTAATCAACCAAATTACTGATGGTTGCGCCAAAATTGGAGTAAATAAATAAATAAATAAATTAAAACACAGCTTTATGACTTAAAATATCAGGAGAAGTTCAAGGCTGAATTACTGAAAATCACTAAAATTCATTTCAATTATTACTATTCAATCAAATTTTTTATAACGAATATAGGCCTAACGATTACAATCCAAAACGACTCGACTATGAGGCAAACAACAAAGCATTATTCAATGTCAACATTCAATGCCAATAACATCAAACACTCTGGTAAAAAGGCGGCAGTAATCAATTATTCAGTCCAATCAGTCCATCAACAAACAGATAGTAGCCAGGGAACCGTCACCACACAACACTGAACTTGAAGTGGTTCACCAATCAATAACTGGTATCTGGCAATCATCAGTGCCGGATTGACCACTAGGTCTATTAGGTCAGAGATTATGGTTGTGCGCTGGTAGGGGGACCGCACACGATCAAAAATAAAGAATTTAGAGTGAATTAGAGGATAAAATTAGGTTGTAGATGGTAATATAAAAAAAAGTTTATCACTTTTGACGAAGTTATTAGGTTTCAGGGTGGCTGCACAGAAAATCTGCGCTTAGGGCCAAGGCGGGCATAAATCCGTTACTGACAGTCGGCGATGGATAACTACCACCGAGAGAGGAAGATCGGTGAGGGATCGTTCGGCGTGGTCTACTTGGTGACCCACAAGAAAACTGGTGCAAGTTTTGTAACCAAGGAGATCAACATAGCCAGGATGTCCCCAAAAGGAAAGGATGAGGCATTACGAGAAGTCCGAGTCTTGACTAGACTGCAGCATCCCAACATCATAGCGTACAGAGAGTCGTTCATCCAGGGCGGGAGCTTGTACATAGTGACGGACTACTGCGAAGGCGGGGACCTGGCCAGCAGGGTGAGGAGGACCTCTCTAAAGGCTTGTTACTTCACCGAGGAAGAGATCTTGGACTGGTTCGTACAAATATGTCTGGCGCTGAAGCACGTCCATGACCAGAAGATTCTCCACAGGGATATCAAGTGCCAGAATATTTTCCTGACAAGAGGGAATATCGTGAAGCTTGGAGATTTTGGAATAGCTAAGATCCTCGAGAACACGATGGAGCTGGCCAAAACTTGTGTCGGAACGCCGTACTACTTGTCGCCGGAAATTTGTGAGAACCGTCCGTATGACTGTAAAAGTGACGTGTGGGCATTGGGTTGTGTGCTGTATGAATTGGCGACGCTGCGGAAACCGTTTTGTGCGGGGAATGTGAAAAGTTTGGTGTTTAAAATCGTCAAAGGCTCTTACCCCCCGCTTCCGTTGAGATACAGCTTCGAGTTTCGGAACCTCATGATTCACATGTTCAAAGTGAACCCCAGAGAAAGGCCTTCTGTGAACAACATTCTTGCGAGACCTTTCATTTCCAAAAGGCTCGACAGGTTCGTGTCCAACTTCATTGCGACTCCGATGATTTTGAGGAAAAAACCACAGAGTGCTCATTTCGTTGGAGGAAAAAAGGAAAAACACAACTGTAGGAAACTTCCTCCTCTGAACAAATATTGTGAGGAGGAATCTAAACATACCATAAGCGATCGAAAGAAAATTCAGGAGCATAACGTTAGAGAAGAATTATATCCACAATCTGTGATAAAGGAAAAAATTGAAGAAACGTTCCAGTCTTCGCTAGGCTCCCAGCTGTTAATTTTCGAAATCCTTCACAACAGAACCAAGACGGCCACAGAAAAAACCAAACAAAAACTCGACACTTCAGAAGTAAACTTTATAAATAGAATGAGATTGGACAACTATAGATCAAGATTTTATCATAAAATGCTGAAAGGACACAGTGTGTATAAACCAATAACCAAAAAGATGGAACTCTTTTCAACCATAGATAGTGAGCAAGTGATGGAAATGTTGAAAACTAAAACTACTTGTGTTACTGAACTGCGAAAAAAAGAGGAAAAACCGAGAATGATGTGGAAAGATTCAGAAAGCTTCGATCTACATAATGTCAAATTAGAAATGACCGCTTCCAAGATGGAGGTTACAACAGATGAAGATTTTGTCACTGTTTTTGAGCCCTCTTGGAAACCTCAATCTCAAGAACTGGTGCTAAACAAGACCTACACAATTACTGATATAAACAAAACCTCTTTACAAAAATGTGGTGATACCGAACCAAACAATGAAAAAACAAACAAAGAAATTAAACATCAAGTTCTTTGCTTGAACAAAGAAGGTGAACCAGATTGTAATGATGAACTTAAATGTGGAAAGTCCAGTAGTATTTTTAGCTCAAACAACCGAAACAATTTACCTGATCTGATCATGTTGACACAAAAATCGCCCACCAAACAAATCCTTCTACGAAGAAATAATATACACTCACTAGAAGTTCTTGATGAGGAAATTGTTGACTGTGAAAAAAGTTACAATGAGGAAATAAACTTAACTAAAATGAATTTTGAAACTCACACATCCATAGGTAATGTATATTACTGAAAATTGTAGAGCTATACCAGACTTCACAAAATTGCGACCCAACTTTAGATATTAAGTCAACTTTTTTTAGATATTAAGGAATCATATTTTTAAAAGGCCGCCATCTTGAAATACCAAAAGATTAAAAATTGAAAATTAATGAAAAGTTTGGTGATTTTAGTTATAGTTTATGTATTAAGTTTCAATAATTTACCATAAGCCATTTCAAAGTTATTGAGTTTTAATTGAAAAACACAAACTGACTCACAGACAGAAAACGGAACGAGAGAGACCCTATACTTATAGACAATTTTTGTTTGTTCTAACCTAAGGAACGATCACACGGAGTTTCGGGAGAGAGTTTCGAAACACCCTGTACATTAATGCACCATATTTTTTTTGCAGATTTTGATGATAAGTCTTCTACCCAAGAGGAAAAAATGGATTATGATGAAATAGAAAGAAAAAGAGCCTTCTTAGAGCATATCCTTGGCTTAGAAACTTTTATTAAAGGTAAAAATTTTAAATAATTATTCTGAAAGACTTTGAAAATTGACTAAAGTAATGTATCCCTACTTTGATTCCTAAATAATGAATGAAGGTTTTTCAAAAATAAAATAGCCTAAACTATTTTGAACTTTCTGAAAGGCAGACAATAAAAAATATTCTGGAATAATCCTACTATTATTATAAGTGTGAAAGTTTGTGAGTTTGTCATCATGGATGTAAATAAACGATGTTTGTCATATTATGTAAGTCAGCTAATGCAACTAATCCATCCAGGCAGTTGCAAAAACGGAAACAAAAAAAAAACCCAATGCCAACTGAAAGTTACAAAAAACAAAGTTGTTTTCTACTATCTTATGCGATAACAAACTACACTTCTTTAATTGCAGTAAATGTTTTAACCCTCTATTTACGTTTGTTTACAGTATATAGCCTACTTCAAGACAAAAATAGCAAAGAAGAAGCAAAAGAACTACTTCAAGGGAAAGATTCATATATTGCAGATATCCAGCAACTACTGGAAGCAGATTCTAATTATCAATAAAAATGATTTAAAAATGAACAAACACTTTTCAAAATTAATTTTATTTCTACTACAGCAATAGTAAATACAGTACTTTTGGTATGATCAGTTGTAATTTTATTTAAATCTGATTATAAATTATTTATTAGGATTTTAATTAGTTATCTAATTTACCCTTACCGAAACGACTGTATTTAACAAACATGGTAAGTAGCCTGTTTAGTATTTTATCAAATACAAAAACAAACCATTCACTTAAGTAGATTGAAAAATGCAAGCTTGAAAGCTGAATAAGTTAAGAATTTCTTCTCCATTTGAAATAGAAAGTTTAAGTTTTTTTTATTATCTTTACTTATTTCACTTACATAATTATCTTTTTACTAAAAAATAGATAGTAAAACACTTGTAATGAAAAACACTACTATGCACATTTACAAATTATTATATTACTTAAAAATTATTACATATTAATCATATTAATTACAAATTATTTTATATTATTTAGTTAAGAAAATATAATTAGTCATAATTAATAAAAATTAAAAATAATCATGATTTTTAAGCTATGGTTTTTAATTTTTTCTCGTTTTTGGAGTCAATATTAAGTTCTCCTAATTTTACCCTGCAACACATTTCAGTACTGAAATACAAACCAATAAAAAATGTACAATTCACACCAAAACATTTCACACCGAAAAAAAAAACACTCACTTGACAGGGAAATCGGATTCGCTGAGGTTGATGACGAAATCCCAGTCCCAATCGGCCTGCACCAGTTCATGCATACTCTCCAGAAGCATGGTGAGCAGACTGGCGCCTCCCCAGATGGTGGAGTGACGCCTGCGAGACAACCTCACGTTGCTGAGCTGTAGCTCCAGTGACAACAGCTCACGGAACATGTAGTCTTGCCTCTGTGTAAATATAAACTAATTAGGGAGAGATTTTAACCCTTCGACTCCTTCCCAAGTTTTAGTTTAAATATTTTTATTTAATCAGTAATGTGTCAAATCGTTTTGATATGTCCTTTGTAATTGCTCACATTGTTGACAATATGCTATGATGGATTTCAAATAAAAAGAAAATGTGCCCCCCACAGCCCCCCCTCCATACAAGGGTAAAATGAAGCAAAACGGGTGCCCACTCTATCCTTATTAAATGTGAAATAGCCGTCAACTTCGACCCAAGCCGGTCACCGTTTGTTTAAGGTCGGCTCTCCCACCAACTGTACCACACTATTGCAAGCATAATAGGGATTGCTCATGAATGGATATCGAACCCAAGCCGCGGCATAAATCTTCAACATTCACTCTTCAGTCAACATCTTAGACCACACGGCCAATTAATACTGTCAGACAAATGCTCGTTTGACTCCTAAAGCCTACAGCTCTAGCAAACCCTGGTAGCGATTCATTGAACCGCTTGAGCAACAGATCTGGTAGCAATTCATTGAACTAGGTAAGTATAACTCTCTTAACCACCACCAGAGGCTGCTGACACGCCGGCGCAACTGTGGGATTAAATAGGTTGAGGAAATATTCAGTTATGTAAAGTATGAGGTTTTTTTTATGGCTTTGCATACAAAAATGTTGAATGGTGAGTTTCTACTGTACTCGATGTTTTGTATACCACAAGCATAATTTTATTTGATAAACGATCCAGCACAAAATAAGGTTAGTTATTTGCTCCTTTTTCAGGAATACTTATCTACTATTTTTGAGTAAGTATTAGCACTTATATGACTCTTCTTGCAGTCTTAAAATGACTTATTGTAGAATTATGGAACTATGAAAGATGGAGGGAGGGAACTAACACTTACTGGTCACCAGCAACAGATATGTCCGTCACGAAAACCAACGAGGAATGTCCAAAAAATCCCTCTAAATATATCATTGGCTGGAGAATTTAGTTTATTTTGTCAGTTCTTGTTCCTTTCAGATGAATACCTAATTCTATTTGTTGTTTTTGCCTTAACTCTTTGCTAGTTAGGGACACTCTAGTATCACATAGACTTTGGAATTTTCTGGATTCCTTTTGTGTTTTCATCTGCCTTTGTTGGGAAAACCTGTCACTGGCAAATGATAGCTATATAAATTAACTTTTCTCTCCTCTTCATGGTTTAATTGATGCTATTACGATAAGTACTCAAATGATAAAAGAGGCCTTTCTCAGAAAAGGGCTGCAACTATTTAAAACTTTCCTACAAAAATAAATTGTTTACAGTTTGTAGTATTGAGAGAGTCATAGAAGAATGGATAACATCAAAATTGTGCATATTAAAAACCAGGATCGGTCCCTGATTGTAATCTTACATCATGTCACCATTACATGTAGTAGCAGAAACTTACAATACACCACAGGCCTTAGATTGAGTTAGATTTGGTGTCAAGTAACATATCCAATTTTTCACATTTAAATAGTGGAATAAACATGTAAAAAAAACTCTTCATTAGAATAACAAATCATGGGAAGTGAGTATGCAGGTTTGTGCCACAATATTGTGAAAATGAGGTATTTTTGGCTATAATCCAGTAGATCTAAACTAGATGAAGCCACAAAAGTTTTATTAAGATATGTTGAGAAGTGAGCAGCCTGGTGTCGTGGTAGAATGCGGGACTTCAGTTACCAGAGTCCTGGGTTCGAATCCCGCCAATCACCAATGGCAAATTTGGTATGTGATAATGCCGAAACCTCAAGCTGCAGTGCATGACCATGGAAACTTCTAAGCCTGGCCCTCATTTAGAAAAATAAAAAGATATGTTGAGAAATAAATAAGCTATACAATTTCAAATAGTGGCGGCCCTCTACTGAGAAGGACCGAAGGACCCCAGGTTGCTGAACTTACCGAGTCAACATGAACAGAGGTTACTGTACTTAACATGTCAACATGGACAGGGGTTACTGAACTTACCGCGTCGACGTGGATGTAGAAGAAGTGATCGCGGTGGAAGAGCGCCTTGATGAGTCGGTAGACCTGGCGCACCGCTCGGCCGTTGAGTGTGAGCAGGAACGCCACCCTGACAGGCCGAGAGTTCCCTTCCGCGCCCTCCACTCTGTCTCGCTCCCCGTCCCCGCGCAACTCACTGGGCGGCTGCGCGCTGAACTCTGCGGCAGAGTGCGACACAGTTACAGTAGACTCTCGATAGTTCGACACAGTGGACTTCAGGGGTGCCGAAGTATCAAAAAGTCGAATTATAGGGAGTATATGGGATTACACATTAATAAAAGCACTAAAAACACAGGTTGTAGACAACAGACAATAGACAATATCTTTATTGGTAATTTCTTTGAGAAATACAAAAGCATCAGAAGATACATGTACATCTCCTAAATTTATTAAATGCCATAAACCTAAAACATTGCACAGCTATTTTACTAACTTTTATCATAATAAAGGACCCAGTAAATATCACTGAACAAAATACTTGGGAGTCTTAGATTGTTTAATGAGTGTCAGCAGGTGTCGAACTATGCAGAGTGTCGAAGTAACAAGTGTGGAACTATCAAGAGTCTGCTGTATCACCAATTGCAGTCCACCAGAGTGTCTACTGACTTCAGATTTTAGAATTCTGGTATATTTTCAGTACTTCCAGTACAGTTTTGAACAAAATTCCAGATTTTTCTTTTAAGTGGACTACAATCAGCTCAATAATACATCCTTTGGAGCTTTGTCAGGTGATAAAAAAACATATAAATGATGTACGTGTGATCCGTGTGATTTGTTTTAATTTTTTATCACCTGACAAAGCCCCAAAAAATATCTTATTAAGGTGAGTGTAGCCCACTAAACAAAAGGAAAAATAATAATTTCACCTAAAAAACTTGTCATTCAAAAATACAAATTTCCAGTATCAAAATCGCATGTGAACCTTCAAAGTAATAAGAGAGTGCTGTTGATGACCTTGTTAATTTCGATCATGTAATAACTTTAATCATCGACATGAAACCATTCTTTTACAACACTCTTAAATATGATAAATAATTTTCAAGAATAATAAAATTTACGATGTCTATATTTTTATTAATTTTTGGTCCTCCACTTCATGCTGCTGCTAACTCACATGATAGCCCTCATTTCCTTTAATATGTTTTTGCAAACTCAAATTATTAATAACAGTAGAGTTAATCACAAAAAAATCACTAGAAATGAATTAAATCAATGCTAGAAAGAAGAAAGAATGATATGAAAAACGAGAAGTTGTCATAGTCTCGGGCTTAGGTCTCACCATGAGACCTTCAGTAATAGCTTCTTCCCTATAGGGGACATTTGCTAATATGAATAAAGAAAAGTTTCTCACTTGCAATCCCAGTCTGGTAGACGTTCATGGTGTAGTATCCACCGCAAGCCTCCTTGGGATCACCGGGACACTTCATGTTGCACGAGGAATCCGGCAGACGAGCGGTGGACAGCGGCTCGTCGTTGCCGCAGAAACACTCATTGCTGCCAACACAACAGACACACAGTGCTTTCAACACAACAGACAGTGCTGCCAACACAAAAAACACTAATTGCTGCCAACACAACAGATACTCAGTGCTGCCAACACAACACACACTCAGTGCTGCCAACACAACAGACACTCAGTGCTGCCAGCACAACAGACACTCACTGCTACCAACACAACAGATACTTAGTGATACCAAAATGACAAACAATCACTTCTGCCAACATAAAAACTATTTTTCCAACATTAAATTTGTCTACAAAATACTTGGGTGAAGTTGATTTTAGCTGGTCGGTTGTTGGTCACAGTGAGTTGTGAGAAATATTCAGGGAAAAATACAGTTAATTTTAATATGGCACACCTTAAACTGTCTATTCTGATTTAAATTGAGGCTTAGGGCCTAACGTATAATATCTATTGTATATTTGCTGATTAGTCTGTCACTGCATAGACTATCTTAAAATCTGTAAAATAAATAATTTAAACTGTGTTCTGGATTGTCTTGTCCCATCCCAAATTTAAGCGAGAACAAAAAATCCTGTCCCGTACTGTTCCGATCTGAAAATGTAATCCCGTCCATCCCTATCCCAAACTCTCTCATCTGAAAAAAAGCTATATTTGCAAAGCTTACACTTTAGACATCACTGAGAAAATTTATTTAATCGAGATGCAAAAGAATTAACACATAACGAACCAGCAGTAAAAAATGAGTGAGACTTTTGTATGTTTGTTTTTGTAATACATGAAATAATTGTTTCCCTTAGTGGGTTCCTAACTGGCTTTTGCAAGTTAAGGTACCAGTACTGGGTACAGTAACAGATATTGTCAAGATTTGAGACAGTGTTGTAGCTGTCTTTCAGTGAACAACTTCAGCTCCCTGCCAGGGGAGGCTGGGCTTGATGGCAGGGTGGGTGGGGTATGCAGGCGACCAAGATGAGGACACTTATCCCTTGAGGCCCACATCAACTGGGTAAAGATATATCTTTGCCCTTTAAATCTAAGCTTGGCCAAACCTATTCCATCCACCTAATTCCTTTTTCCTTTTGCTTCAACTGAATTAGTCTATTAAAGGCTTAGGGCCTAAGGGATATAACAGGGCAAGCTTGCTTTCCTTTCCGGTAGCTGTACAAAAAGACAGGATTTTCTTGTGAGGTGGGCAACCCAAGCGTACTAATCCCCCCTATATCAACAAAAACAATGACTACTCACACATACTGCACGCCGGCGTAGGGGAAGCCGGACTGAAGGCACAGGTTGATGCAGTTCTGGGGAGAGTTGGTTGTCTTCAGGTTGGTGTAGTATCCCGAGAGCAGACGGAACGCTTTCTCGTCCTTGTAGCAACCCAACAACTTCCCCGCTTCCATTCCTGACATACGAGGTCAAAATGTGTGTTAAAACCCTTTTTAATTCACCGACACTTAACCTCTTAAAGTCTGAGTAATTTTGCACCCCTGTAAACCCCTTGGCCAGGTATTTTTTCAAGTTAAAGTAAATTCTTGACTTCTCTGTTTTGAATGTAACTTGAATATACAAACAAAAATAACTGATATAATTTACCTTTCTTTCTGCAGTTTATTAACTTTCAAATAAATTTATCATAAACAGGAGTTAAAGTTAGTCTCCTTTCAAAATAGTAGGAGTTAAACCTACTCTTCACCAGCAAGCCCGGGACGGACTGTAAGATCGATAATAGATTTATGTTGCAGTACTCACAAACTAACACTCGACTCACAATTTCCCCGACCTATTTCATTGTCACTTTCACTATCTGTGTCGTAAATCACTTAGGCCACTAATTCCAAAGAATTCACCAATTGGGAAAATGAGGTCACTGAAAATCACAGGCTAACATTTTTTGAAAAGAAACCTTATAAGAGGAACAAATTTTTAAGGCACATCCCAAAACAAATTTAAAATGAAAATGGCAAAATGTTTAACAAATTGCTGAAAGAATATCTGATCAATAAAGCCCTTTATTATGGAGACAAGCTGTCCACCTCTCTCTGAAATGACTTTATTGTTTATATTTATTTTTACTCTGTTTGTTTAAGAACTGAATTTATTTTATTTTCTCGTATTGTATCAAACTGTCCTGTATAAAATATCCTTGTAACTAAACGTTTATTTTAGTTATAATTAGTAAGTACGTACATTGTAAATATTGACACTATTTATTGTATAGCTTATACATAAAATAAATAAAGATATTTGACTGTGACTTAATCTATATATATAAAAGCCAAAACCCATTGACTGACTGACTGACTGACTGATCACAGTTTCTCAAAAACTATAAGGCTTAGAGCCATGAAACTCGGCACAAATATTCCTTACAGGCTCTAGATGCGTACTAAGAAAGGATTTTGCAATATTTTGTCTCTAAAGGCCTAAATATGGTATATTATAAAATACAATATGGCGGCCACTTTTAGCTTTCAAAGCTTAATTTCTAAAAAACCACAATAATTTGGGCCATGAAAGTTGGCACAATTATTCTTTATAGGCTTTAGATGCGAAAAAAAGAAAGGTTTTAAAAATATTATTTCTCAGACGGCTAAAATAGATTATTTGAGAAAATTCAAAATGGCGGCCATTTTAGTTTTTCCTAACTATGGATGGGAGTCCTGTAGAATATTTTCAGGGAATAGAAAAGGTACGAGAACTAATCACTAAAAGAATAAAATTTAAAAATTTAACGAGAAACGTTTTGGGTAAATAGGTTTTTGGCCAAGATATTTACCTCCTACTGTTTCTTACAGTTTTCGGTAAATTTTCAAAAACGTGCTAAATTCAGATTGATGTCAAGTCGAAAATCCATCCTTAGTGTCTTCTTTGTTTTATATTCCGGGTTATCCTCATTCTCTGTATTGGGAAATTGGAGGAAGTTAATTTATACGATTTGCTAATCATGAGGGGAACATGTTTAGAGGAAGCGTTACACTTTCTCATTTTCATCTAGAGTGGAATTATCAACTGTATCTTGAGGGTTTAATTGCATGCACATGACCCAAATAAATCAGCCTATCTGTTAATTATTCCTAAAAATTGCACATGGCATAATATAACTGAATTAAAATTAGCTATTCTTTCAGCGGGCGAAGCTGCGGGTATATCTGCTAGTAAATAAATAAATACAAAAGTCTACCCACCGTTGCTGGGACACAGATGGGGCAGCCTGTGGGGGTACAGGTCGCCCTGGAGGTTAAGGCACGTGATGTTGGCCAGCAGCTGCTTGCAGTGTTGCGTCTTGGCGCGGTGGATCGCGGACACCGCCTCCCGGCCGACGATCTCACACATCGGCACAAAGTCCAACTCTTCCAGCCGCAAAGTGGACGTTTTATTGCTGGAATTTCAATTCATATAAATCTATGGTTTTCCTTGCAAATGGTGTTTCTGTGGTAGTTAACTAATGGTTGATGATCGACAAACTCGACATACATGCACTAGGCCATAATTAAATACTTTTAATCAATAACGTTTGATTATTGAGTAATTAATAAGTATTTAATACTTATTAATAAGTATTTAATTGTTAAATACGTTATTGATTAATAAGAATTTAATATTTAATTGACAATACAGGTAAACTTAATCTGGTTTACAACTTGGCTATGAAAAATTCAACAGCAGCCTAATTATAACAACCAAGCCAATATTAACGTAGGCCAAAATTTGTTCTAGCATCCAGATTCAAAGTCTGATTGCAATTGGAATTTAATTGTACCTGTCGAAATTAAATTTATCAATTTTAAACTTCGTGCAATCTAAAGGGTGAATCTCACAAAATGTAATAACTTAAGTCCCAGCCAATTTTAAGTGAATATAAATAAATTATTTTCAATAAAACTATGTTAATTCATTCACCTCAACCCTTTTCATTCATCCCATAACTATTTAAGACTATAAGGTGTGTAATTTAATTAATCAAGTTTACTTCAAGAAAATACAATTCAGTAACGTGTCACTGTACCATCGTCTGCTAGTTCACTTCAAAACAGAACTCAATATATCGAATAAAAAGTTTAATAACTTCATCGATATAACAGCTCGAGACAGCAACTCAGCAAAACCAAAGACCTAAAAATGAAATAGAACTCGTTTCGGGAGTAATATCGGCTTTTCTAATGGTCCCCAGCCTGCCCAATGGATAGGCAACTAAAAATAAAATGCCGCCGAAACCCAACTCTTTGTTTGAAATTCATTGTTGGTGATGGTGATTTTATATTTTGATTAGGATTTTTGCGGACATTTGCCATCACTGATACTCACTGAGTCTCAGCTCAGCTCTGATTGGGTGTGGACGTGCTCTCTCCTGTCTGGTGATTCTTGATTCTTGTGATTCCTGTGTTATTTTGTGTTATTGTTTTTCTTTTCAGCTTAGTGTTTTCGTGACTGCTTTTACAGTTCTCTGTTTTAGCTGTGTTTTTGTCCAGGTTTTCTTGGCCATGTGTTACTAATCTTGTTATGTTCTAGGTTTTCTTCCACCTGAAGACGGGATCAGATTCCAGATCCCGAAACGTCGTGAAACTTGTTTTTCACTAATCAGTGATGGCAAATGTCCGCAAAAATCCTAATCAAAATATGAAACCCAACTCATAGAATTTTAGCGGGAACGAAACAGTGGCTGTCCAGTTTTAGATAGTGCAGTATAGACTGGGTGACAGCAATTTTCATCAATATACATCAATTTTTATTTTAAAATTTTCGGCTCAGAAACATTTAGTACCTTTGTTTAACATTCAGGTAACGCAATTTTTAACAAAATTATAAGAGTGACATTGTTTAAAACTTAGTTTGACTCAAGTTTGTTGTTACGCAAACATAACCTCAATTTCCCAAGTTCTCATTATGCCGTGTTCCGATGATATAACATATAACATCTGGAAATTACCATCCTGTAACGATCATTTCAGTAACGTTACAGGAGAGGTAAAGTGTGATAAATAAGTAATAACAGTAATAGTAATGGCAATAAATAATAGTATTTATCAAAACAATTTTAAAAATTTAACTCATAAATCTCGATAGACATATTTTACTTCAATTTTCAACCAAATGGTAACACCTTTACCTCTCCGGTAACGTTACTGAAATGAGCGTTACTGGATGGTAATTATGTTATTATATTATTATCACCATAAATTTGTCATTTCACTATATTTAATTAATGATTAACTAATCATTGTCTTCTTTACATTAAACATTTGATTATTTACGTATTTTATTGTTGTTTTTGTTCATTTTAAAAGCGTTACCAGATTGTATCTGCTCCATTTAAAAAAAGGAAAAAAATAATAAATGAACAAATTTAGCTCTGCTGGTGTAAAAATGAATCTACTACAGTATAAAGTTTAATTTGGTCATAAAAACATATATTTATAATTTTTTTTATATTTTTATTTTTTTACTTGTACCTAATTAATACATTTTGTGAGATCTACCCCTAAATCCCAGATCGATCAAATTTTTGATGTAAAACACCCCAAAGTTAGGCTCAAGATTATGATTAAGTTTAAGCCTTGACATAAAAACTGCTTTGAGGTAGGCCAAGTACTTCAAGGTCTAAGTCATTCCAAAATACCTCTAACCAATTAGACAAATCATAGTTTCGAGGAGCCAACTAAACAGACGTCCTGAGTTTAGCTTACATTACATTTCAACTAAGCCCTGTTAAGTTACAATAGTTAGGAGATCTTCGTTCTCAGCGCAGAACTAGGCCGAAAGGAGGCTGCGTCACAAGCCCGTGACAACACCATGCGGGCGTGGCAGCAGCGCTGGACCGAGTCAAACGTCGGTCGCTGGACCTTCAGGCTCATTCCAAACCTCGAGCCATGGGTCCAGCGAAAGCATGGAGAAGTTTCGTTCTTCCTGTGTCAGCTCCTGACGGGCCACGGATATTTTCGGAGCTACTTACACCAGATGAAAAAGGTCGAGACGCCAACCTGTCGGTACTGCCCAGAAGAGTGTGATGACGTCTGTCACACGTTCTTCAGGTGCACTCAGTTCGAGGCTGAAAGGCTGACGCTGGCAACCACGATCGGGTATGTGAGCCCGGAAACTATTGTGGATGCAATGCTGGAGTCTAATGAAAAATGGCGAGTAGTCTCGGCTTACGCCGAGAGGCTGCTACGCGTCAAGAACAGAGAAGGTTGTCTCGACCCTTGATCACGTGATGTGACCAGCCAGCCCGCCCAGGCGAAGTAATGCTTTTATAAGCAGTTTCGTCTGGGGTTAGGGGAGATCGTAGGGGGTTTTAGTGGGTAACGTCCACCGGGACCTAGTGATGAGTCCCACACTGTTCCTGCGGGTTCGTGCATAAAGCATTTCCCCCTACATAAAAAAGTTACAATAGTTAGCTTACCGAAGTGTGCCATCTTGACTATGAGTATTTTTTTTAGATTTTGCAGGCACTTTGATCCCAATTTTACTTTCAGTTTTGTCAGGTGGAACTTTTATTCTTGTTTCTACGGCATTACTGTTTCCTGGGCTGTCATCTTCATCATCATCTAGACCTTCTTTAAACCTTCTGGAAGATTCTACATCGTTCCGATCATCAAATAGCTGAAAAATATGCTGAGTTAATAGCAGAATATGTTGTTTCTCCTTCAAGAGAGAATGGCTTCTCCAACCAAAGCAATACATTTATTTACTCAAAAACTCAATCGTAGGCCAATTTTAATTCCAGTAGTAGAACTGTGATTCATAATTGTAATAACAATTGTAATAACAAATTGGACTAAGCAAATTTTAATAGCCTACTGACATTCATAAACTTCAGGAGGATTTAAGGAATTTAAGATGGTTCAAATTCGGATCATGAAACAGCTGTATAATAAAATAATTTCCTATATATGATAAAATGAATTCCAGTTTAATAAAGCAAAATGGTCCTAGCCCCTAATCATTAGTCGAACTCTTCACTAGTAATCTCAATAACATTTCCCCAACAATTCATTTTTATTCACCACCACTAACTAGAATAAAACTTGATAAGGTGAGACTACAATAAGGCTTGTGAAATCTGAGCGGCAAATTTACTCCAATTTTTAAAATCATGTTGGGCTTAGCTATATAAAACTATTCATACCACACCTAACAACTACTAGGCTACAAACTTGCGGAGTCAACAGGAACGGGTTTTGCAGGCAAGGAAAACTTACTACCTAAGCCTATCAAACATTTTGTATTGAATGCAACTGACATGTAAAAATAATGTTTGATTCATATTTTTGATGACTTTATTCCTTGTGTGTAATATGATGTGGTTTTATTTGGAAGAGAGAAGTTTTTAATAAAATTGAATCAAATTTCATCAAATTTGCCTTCAAATGCTAAGAAGTAGTGACATTATCAACTGTAACACAATCTTGACAAGAAGTGTTTGGAATGATTAAATGTAAGGGCACATTGGAATTGGGCAAGGCCTTTAATTAAATCCAACATTAACTTTTAACCAGGCTGCAATTTTCCTTTCCAAGAGGGCTCAGATGTAGCCATGTAGGATATATTGGTCACTGTGGTTCCAGAAAGTGTAACTTCAGCATCGCTAGGTGCCAATAACTACACCTTCTGATTTTAGAACAGTGTGAAATGGCCCCAAAAATCCTAATCCAGCGAATCCAGCCAAGACCCCAAGTTTGTGGAGGTTATGAGATGTGGGCTTGGTAGTGAATTGCAACCGGCTTAATACAGCACTAGAGTCGCAGGCGCCAAATAGGGGAGGTCTCCACGAGTGCACTGCTGACGAATTGTTGTTTGTTATTTGTTTGGATTGTTGATCCAATTGTTGTTTGGATTGTTGAGTTGTATATAAATTATGTTAAAGTGAACACAAAATACACATAAAAGGACCTGAAAAAGTAAAGTTTTGACCATTCAACAAAAAAATTTCATTCGGTCATATCAGCTGAGGCGTAGCAAACGATTTGGTGAAGTTCCAGTTATTGCCGCCCGCAAATATAAAATATATTCAGGGCCATTACATTGTGCTTCAGTGGTAATGACCAAGCATTGCCAATGGTAAGAATGATCCTTAGTTCTTGAACTAAAGAAGAAGAATAAATTATGGTCTGAAGGTGGAAGTAAAAAGAAGACAATGGGTGGTGGGGGCCTATGCCTTTTTATGAGTGAGAACAATAGAAAGGGAAAGTTAAGTCTTAGGCAATAGCTCAGAGTTTAAGAGATATAGCTATTCCAAGATTAGATTAAGAGCTTACCAGCAACTCACACAACGATAATAACTACAAACCAATCAATACAACAAAGTGTAGGTGGTGCTATACTAACCTCCAAAGGAGCCTTTTTGCTAATTATATATTTGTCAAGGCCTCTTCCGTCATCTGCATAAATTGTAAAAAATATATAAGCTAGGAAGACTTGAATAATGCAGATTACACAGCCGGCTAAACAAAATATACGATATCTTCGAACCCACCTAACGTCAAGTTCTTTAGTGGTAGCCATGTTATGATTTTGTTATTTACAATAAAATTGAAGTTCTGCTGCTGCTTCTGCTAGGCTAGGTCAATGCCTTTATGATTGCAAAGAGACTTTATAAATAGAGATGTTGGTTTACTGTATGTAAACAGTGAGAACACTTAAATATGTTTGAAGTTTATTTCTTGAGGAGCCAACCACATAATTTTAAATAAACATCATAAACTAATTTTAAATCGTATTCAATAAATTTTTTCGAGCTAAAATCCTCAGGAGAAGTTCATTTTTGCCAGAATTCTGAACAGGGTCGGGTGTCGGGGAATCTACGGTTCTACTTCTACCTTCCTTGACATGCTAATTTAATCCTTCTGCTAATACCGATTACTCTGTTGATGCACAGTGGCACAGTACTAGTAGGCTCAGAAATTTATTTATTTTTAATAATATGGTACATACCAAATTTTCCGTCACAGTTCTTTTTCTCGTCCACTTTG
Source organism: Flexamia atlantica (assembly GCA_035578135.1). Lineage (NCBI taxonomy): Eukaryota > Metazoa > Arthropoda > Insecta > Hemiptera > Cicadellidae > Flexamia > Flexamia atlantica. The sequence continues at coordinate 4,873,012 of JAQJVK010000023.1, read as the reverse complement.
CAGGATGACCCGGGTTTCGGCCTTTATTAGGTCATATTCATGTTCAGTTAATTCAGGTTAAAATTATCCATCTGTAGATGTCGTCAAAAAAGCACAAATATAAACATTTAAACATACAGACACTGAAAAACACATAATTTAAACGTATTCCGACACAACTAGGCCTAGTATTTAATTTTAATTTTAACTGACGCGACTTGACTGGTCCCGGTGGCAGTGCACTGCCTGTGCGAGCGTTGTCCGTCGGCGTCGGTGTCGTGTTATCACGTGAACTTTGACCTCCAGCTGTCACCTCACCTCCTGTCTTTCAGCTTTGTTTGAAATTCAAAATAGGCCTACTATTAAAAAGGCTGTTGGAGTGGAAATTGAGCTGTTCATTGAGTACATCTTGAGGGGTTGTTTTAAATGCCTTGAAAATATAAAATTCTTCTAGTGTGTCCATTAATTTACTTTTTTGGCAGATATTTAGAATTTCAAAATTATTTTTATCGGTTGAGTGGTTGTTATCTATTAAATGTTGAACAAAACTAGATTTTTGTTGGATACGCTGGGGTTTAGGCAAATGTTCAGAGATCCGCTTTTTGAATGGTCTTCCTGTTTGGCCTATATAAAATTTAGGAGGTCTTAAGATGGCAACATAGATTGCCGAAATATATTACCTGTTGATTTGTGTAATGTTAGTTTGTGAAATAAAAGTGTTGTATGACGTAAATTTGTGTTTTATTGTTAATTTGTGCTTAACAACACGTACCAAGAATGATTATCAAGAAATTATTTTATATTTCATGTTAAATTTAGACAAATCGCTGTCCGCACATCACCCCCAATAGCACACACCGTTGGCCCAACGTTGGGGAATGGTCGGCATGGTTGGGGAATGGTGGGTGACAATTTAAACGATTTGCCAACGTTGGGCCAACGGTTTTTAAGTTCGTTGGCCCAACAAAGTAAAACATTGTTGGGCCTTTGTTGTATTTAAGTATTAAATATAACAACTATATAGTAATATTAAAATATCCAACATGTTTTCCGGTTGGTAAAAGTGTCAACGATATGCCAACATCGGGCCAACATTGGGCCAACGGTGTTTTATGGTCGTCGGCCCAACAAAACTACGACATTGTTGGGCCTTTGTTTTATTTAAATGTTAAACGCAACAATGTTAATTTCAAATATCCGAATTGTTTTCCGGTTTGTTGGTGAAAATGTTAACGATTTTCCAACGTTGGGCCAACGGTGTTTTATGGTCGTCAGCCCAACAAAGTAAGATATCGTTGGGGATTTAAGTGTTAAATATATTAACTATACAGCATTTTAAAATATCCGTCGTGTTTTCCGGTTAGTGAAAATGTTAACGATTTTCCAACGTTGGGCCAACAGTGTTTTATGGTCATCCATCAGAAAAGGACATAATTGGGCCTTTTTAGTATTTAAGTGTTAAATAAAAGATCAAAGTTATTTCAGATACGACAGCAATTATTTAATTACTAAATGCTGCCCATTAAAATAACCAGAGCGCTGCAACTTCAAAGTTTTGAAACTTTAAGTACAAAGGTAAAAAGCGCTCCTGATCAATTACACCCTAAACTACACATTCCCATCCAAGAAGCAATTTAGCCGTGTGGGTTAAAAGCGTGTGGTTAGTAAGGCAAGGGTCCCAGGTTCAATCCTTGATGGATGCATGATATGTTTTGTTCATGAAAACCTGATAAAAACAACTTTTATTTGTTTATTTATCAGTTTTATTAAACATTTTTAATAATTTTGATGGTTTTTTTGCAAAAAATGTCAGTTGGCAAATGGTTGGCAAATTGTGGGTTGGCCAACCGTAAGATATACCGTTGGCCCAACGATAAACTGGAATGTTGGTCAACCGTAAGACAAAGTGCCAATCCATACCGTTGGCCAACCGTGGATGGTAAAGTTGGGCCAACGATTTGCCAACGGTTTTTGCTATTGGGGGCAAAGCGACTACTTTAATCACCCACATTTCCAAAACCTAAGTTTTTAAGGTAACTTAGGTGGTAAAATACTTACGTTCTGGTCCTATTCTATCACCCTTTGTGTACGTCATGTTCCCACACGTCTCTTTTTCTTTTATATTTCATTTGAAACTTAGATGGATCGCTGTCTACACATCGCAAAGCGACTACTTTAATCACCTATATTTCCAAAACCTAAGTTTTTACGGTAAATTGGGTGGTATAATAGTAAAGTCCTGGTCCTATTCTATCATCCTATGTGTACGTCATGTTGCCACACTTCCGTATTTATTTTATATTTCATGCCAAACTTAGACAAATCGCTGTCCACACATCGCAAAGCGACTACTTTAATCACCCATATTTCCTAAACCTAAGTTTTTAAGGTAACTTGGGTGGTATAATACTAAAGATCTGGTGCTATTCTATCATCCTATGTGTACGTCATGTTGCCACACTTCCTTATATATTTTATATTTTATGTCAAACGTAGACGGATCACTGTCCGCACATCGCAAAGTGACTACTTTAATCACCTGTTTTTCCCAAACGTAAGTTTTGACGGTAACCTGAGTGGTATAATACTAATGTTCTGGTCCTATCCTGTCATCCTATGTTTACGTCATGTTGCCACACTTCCTTTTATATTTTATATTTCATGTCAAACTTAGGCGGATCGCTGTCCACACATCGCAAAGCGACTACTTTAATCACTCATATTTCCAAAACCTAAATTTTTGAGGTAACTTACGTGGTATAATACTAAAGTTCTGGTCCTATTCTATCATCCTATGTGCACGGCATGTTTCTACACTTCTGTTTTTATTTATATATCATGTCAAACTTAGACAAATCGCTGTCCACACATCGCAAAGCGACTACTTTAATCACCCATATTTCCAAAACCTAAGTTTTTAAGGTAATTTAGGTGGTAAAATACTTAAGTTCTGGTCCTATTCTATCACCCTATGTGTACGTCATGTTCCCACACGTCTGTTTTTATTTTATTTATCATTTGAAACTTAGATGGATCGCTGTCCGCACATCGCAAAGCGACTACTTTAATCACCCATATTTCCAAAACCTAAGTTTTTAAGGTAACTTGGGTGGTATAATACTAAAGTTCTGGTCCTATTCAATCATCCTACGTGTACGTCATGTTGCCACACTTCCGTTTTTATTTTATATTTCATGTCAAACTTAGACAAAACGCTGTCCGCACATCGGAAAGCGACTACTTTAATCACCCATATTTCCAAGACCTAAGTTTTTACGGTAACTTGGATGGCATAATTGTAAAGTCCTGGTCCTATAATATCATCCTATGTGTACGTTGTTGCCACACTTCCGTATTGATTTTATATTTCATGTAAAAATTAGACGGATCACTGTCCGCACATCGCAAAGTGACTACTTTAATCACCTGTTTTTCCAAAACGTAAGTGTGAGTGGTAAAGTACTTAAGTTCTGGTCCTATTCTTTCACCATATGTGTACGTAATGTTGTCACACTTCCATTTTTATTTTATATTTCATGTCAAACTTAGACAATCACCCATATTATCAAAACCGAAATTTTTGAGGTAACTTACGTGGTATAATACTAAAGTTCTGGTCACTGTTCTATCATCCTATGTGAAAAACATGTTGCCACACTTCCTTTTTTATTTTATATTTCATGCCAAACTTAGACGGATCACTGTCCGCACATCGCAAAGTGACTACTTTAATCACCTGTTTTTCCAAAACGTAAGTTTTGACGGTAACCTGAGTGGTAAAATACTTAAGTTCTGGTTCTATTCTTTCACCATATGTGTACGTAATGTTGTCACACTTCCGTTTTTATTTTATATTTCATGTCAAACTTAGACAAAACGATGTCCGCACATCGCAAAGCGACTACTTTAATCACCCATATTTCCAAGACCTAAGTTTTAACGCTAACTTGGGTGGTCTAATACTAAACTTCTGGTCCTATTTTATCACCTAATGTGTATGTAATATTGCTACACTGCCGTTTTTATTTTATATTTCATGTCAAAATTAGGCGGATCGCTGTCCACACATCGCAAAGCGACTACTTTAATCACCCATATTTCAAAATCCTAAGTTTTTACGGTAACTTGGGTGGTATAACCGTAAAGTCCTGGTCCTATACTATCATCATATGTGTACGTCATGTTGCCACACTTCCTTATTTATTTTATATTTCATGTCAAATTTAGAGAAATCGCTGTCCGCACATCGCAAAGCAATTACTGTAATCACCTATATTTCCAAAACCTATATTTTTACGGTCACTTGGGTGGTATAATATTAAAGTTCCGGTCCTATTCTATAACCCTATGTGTACGTCATTTTGCCAACCTTCCGTATTTATTTTATATTTCATGTCAAAATTAGACGGATCACTGTCCGCAAATCGCAAACTGACTACTTTAATCGCCTGTTTTAACAAAACGAAAGTTTTGACGGTAACTTGGGTGGTATAATACTAAAATTCTGGTCCTATTTTATCACCTGATGTGTATGTCGTGTTGCCACACTGCCGTTTTTATTTTATATTTCATGTCAAACTTAGGCGGATTGCTGTCCACACATCGCAAAGCGACTACTTTAATCACCCATATTTCCAAAACCTAAATTTTTGAGGTAACTTACGTGGTATAATACTAAAGTTCTTGTCCTATTCTATCATCCTATGTGCACGGCATGTATCTACTCGTCTGTTTTCTTTTATATTTCATTTGAAACTTAGATGGATCGCTGTCCGCACATCGGAAAGCGACTACTTTAATCACCCATATTTCCAAGACCTAAGTTTTTACTGTAACTTGGATGGTATAATTGTAAAGTCCTGGTCCTGTACTATCATCATATGTGTACGTTGTTCCCACACTTCCGTATTGATTTCATATTTCATGTCAAAATTAGACGGATCACTGTCCGCACATCCCTAAGTGGCTACTTTAATCACCTGTTTTTTCCAAACGAAGGTTTTGACGGTAACTTGGGTGGTATGATACTAAAATTTTGTTCCTATTTTATCACTCTATGTGTATGTCATGTTGCCAAACGTCCGTTTTTATTGTATATTTCATGTCAAACTTAGACAAATCGCTATCCGCACATCGCAAAGTGACTACTTTAATCACCTGTTTTCCCAAACTTAAGTTTTGACGGTAACCTGAGTGGTATAATACTAAAGTTCTGGTCCTATTTTATCATCATATGTGTACGTCATGTTGCCACACTTCCTTTTTTATTTTATATTTCATTTGAAACCTAGATGGATCACTGTCCGCACATCGCAAAGCGACTAATTTAATCACCCATATTTACAAAACCTAAGTTTTTAAGGTAACTTGGGTGGTATAATACTAAAGTTGTGGTCCTATTCTATCATCCTATGTGTACGTCATGTTGCCACACTTCCGTTTTTATTTTATATTTCATGTGAGACGGATCGCTGTCCGCAAATCGCAAAGCGACTACTTTAATCACCCATATTTCAAAAACCTAAGTTTTTAAGGTAACTTGGGTGGTATAATTGTAAAGTCGTGGTCCTATACTATCATCCTATGTGTACGTCATGTTGCCACACTTCCGTAATTATTTAATATTTCATGTCAAACTTAGACAAATCGCTGACCGCACAATGCAAAGCGACTACTTTATTCACCCATATTTCCAAAACCTATGTTTTTAAGGTAACTTCGGTGGTGAAATACTTAAGTTCTGGTCCTACTCTATCACCCTATGTGTACGTCATGTTCCCACACGTCTGTTTTTCTTTTAATTATCATTTGAAACTCAGATGGATCGCCGTTCGCACATCGCAAAGCGACTACTTTAATCACCCATATTTCCAAAACCTAAGTTTTTAAGGTAACTTGGGTGGTATAATACTAAAGTTCTGGTATATTCTTTCATCCTATGTGTACGTTGTTCCCACACCTCCGTATTTTTTTTATATTTCATGTCAAACGTAGAGAAATCGCTGTCCGCACATCGCAAAGCAATTACTTTAATCACCCATATTTCCAAAATATAAATTTTTGCGGTAACTATCTTGGTATAATACCAATGTTCTGGTCACTATTCTACCATCCTATGTGAAAGTCATGTTGCCACACTTCCGTTTTTATTTTATATTTCATGTCAAACGTAGAAAAAACGCTGTCCACACATTGCAAAGCGACTACATTAATCACCCATATTTTAACGACCTAAGTTTTTACGGTAACTTGGATGGTATAATTGTAAAGTCCTGGTCCTATACTATCATCCTGTGTGTACGTTGTTGCCAGACGTCCGTATTTATTTTATATTTTATGTGAAAATTAGACGGATCACTGTCCGCACATCAAAAAGTGACTACTTTAATCACCTGTTTTATCCAAACGAATGTTTTGACGGTTATTTGGGTGGTATAATACTAAAATTCTGGTCCTATTTTATCACCTAATGTGTATGTCGTGTTGCCACACTGCCGTTTTTATTTTATATTTCATGTCAAACTTAAGCGGATCGCTGTCCACACATCGCAAAGCGACTACTTTAATCACCTATATTTCCAAAACCTAAATTTTTGAGGTAACTTACGTGGTATAATACTAAAGTTCTTGTCCTATTCTATCATCCTATGTGCACGGCATGTTTCTACTCGTCTGTTTTTCTTTTATATTTCATTTGAAACTTAGATGGATCGCTGTCCGCACATCGCAAAGCGACTACTTTAATCACCAATATTTCCAAAACCTAAGTTTATAAGGTAACTTCGGTGATATAATACTAAAGTTCTGGTCCTATTCTATCATCCTATGTGTACGTCAAGTTGCCACACTTCCGTTTTTATTTTATATTTCATGTGAGACGGATCGCTTTCCGCACATCGCAAAGCGACTACTTTAATCACCCACATTTTCAAAACCTAAGTTTTTTCGGTAACTTGGAGGTATAATTGTAAAGTCGTTGTCCTATACTATCATCCTATGTGTACCTCATGTTGCCACACTTCCGTAATTATTTAATATTTCATGTCAAACTGAGACAAAACGCTGTTCGCACAACGCAAAGCGAATAATTTAATCACCCATATTTCCAAAACCTAAGTTTTTACGGTAACTTGGGTGGTATAACCGTAAAGTCCTGGTCCTATACTATCATCATATGTGTACGTCATGTTGCCACACTTCCTTATTTATTTTATATTTCATGTCAAATTTAGAAAAATCGCTGTCCGCACATCGCAAAGCAATTTTTTTAATCACCCATATTTCCAAAACCGAAATATTTGCGGTAACTTACGTGGTATAATACTAAAGTTCCGGTCCTATTTTATCATCCTATGTGCACGTCATGTTTCTACACTTCTGTTTTTATTTATATTTCATGTTAATTACGACAAAATTAGACATCGCAAAGCGACTACTTTAATCACCTATTTCCAAAACCCATATTTTTAAGGTAACTTAGGTGGTAAAATACTTAAGTTCTGTTCCTATTCTATCACCCTTTATGTACGTCATGTTCTTACACATCCATTTTTTTTGTATTTCATGTTGAAGTTAGGCGGATTGGTTTCCACGCATCGTAAAGCAACCAATTTAATCACCCATATTTCCAAAACCTTAGTTTTTACGGTAACTTGGGTGGTATAATACTAAAGTTCTGGTCCTAATCTATCATCCTATGTGTACGTCATGTTGGCACACTTCTGTATTTATTTTATATTTCATGTCAAACTTAGATAAATCGCTGACCGCACATCGCAAAGCGGCTACTTTAATCAGCCTTATTTCCAAAACATAAGTTTTTACGGTAACTTGGATGGTATAATACTAAAGTTCTGGTCCTATTCTATCACCCTATGTGTACGTCATGTATCCACACTTCCGTTTTTATTTTTATATTTCATGTCAAACGTAGACAAATCTCTGTCCGCACATCGCAAAGCGTCTACTTTAATCACCCATATTTCCAAACCCTAAGTTTTTAAGGTAACTTAGGTGGTAAAACACTTAAGTTCTGGTCCTATGCTATCGCGCTATGTGTACGTCATGTTCTTACACATCCGTTTTTCTTTTATATTTCATGTTAAAGTTAGGCGGATCGGATTCCACACATCGTAAAGCGACCAATTTAATCACCCATATTTCCAAAACCTTAGTTTTTACGGTAACTTACTTGGTATACTACTAAATTTCTGGTCCTATTCTATTATCCTATGTGTACGTCATGTTGCCACACTTCCTTATTTATTATATATTTCATGCCAAACTTAAGACAAATCGCTGTCCACACATCGCAAAGCGACTACTTTAATCACCCATATTTCCAAAACCTAAGATTTAAGGTAACTTGGGTGGTATAATACTAAAGATCTGGTCCTATTCTATCATCAAATGTGTACGTCATGTTGCCACACTTCCGTATTTATTTTATATTTCATGTCAAATTTAGAGAAATCGCTGTCCACACATCGCAAAGCAATTACTTTAATCACCCATTTTTCCAAATCTAAATTTTTGCGGTAACTTACGTGGTATAATACTAAATTTCTGGTCCTATTTTATCATCCTATGTGCACGTCATGTTTGCCGAACGTCCGTTTTTATTTTATTTATCATTAATATAGGTGATTAAATTAGTCAATTTACGATGTGAGGAAACGATCCGCCTAAATTTAACATGAAATATAAAAGAAAAACGGATGTGTAAGAACATGACGTACACATAGGGTGATAGAATAGGACCAGAACTTTAGTATTATACCACCCATGTTACCTTAAAAACTTAGGTTTTGGAAATATGAGTGATCAAAGTGGTCGCTTTGTGATGTGTGGAAACCTATCCGCCTAACTTTAACATGAAATATGAAAGAAAAATGGATGTGTGAGAACATGTTGAAACTTAGATGGATTGCTGTCCGCACATCGCAAAAGCGACTACTTTAATCACCCATATTTCCAAAACCTAAGTTTTTAAGGTAACTTGGGTGGTATAGTACAAAAGTGTTGGTCCTATTCTATCATCCTATGTGTACGTCATGATGGCACACTTCCGTATTTATTTTATATTTCGTGTCAAATTTAGACAAATCGCTGTCCGCACATCGCAAAGCGACTATTTTAATCACCCATATTTCCAAAACCTACGTTTTCAAGGTAACTTGGGTGGTATAGTCCTAAAGTTCTTGTCCTAATCTATCATCCTATGTGTACGTCATGGTGGCACACTTCCGTATTTATTTTATATTTCTTGTCAAACTTAGACAAATCGCTGTCCGCACATCGCAAAGCGACTATTTTAATCACCCATATTTCCAAAACCTACGTTTTCAAGGTAACTTGGGTGGTATAGTACAACAGTGTTGGTCCTATTCTATCATCCTATGTGTACGTCATGATGGCTCACTTCCGTATTTATTTTATATTTCATGTCAAATTTAGACAAATCGCTGTCCGCACATCGCAAAGCGGCTATTTTAATCACCCATACTTCCAAAACCTAAGTTTTTACTGTAACTTGGGTGGAATAATAGTAAAGTCCTAGTCGTATCCTATCATCCTATGTGAAAGTCATGTTGCCACACTTCCGTAATTATTTAATATTTCATGTCAAACTTAGACAAAACGTTGTCCGCACAACGCAAAGTGACAAATTTAATAACCTATATTTCCAAAACCTAAGTTTTTACGGTAACTTGGGTGGTATAATACTAAAGTTTTGGTCCTATTCTATCATCCTATGTGTACGTGCAAACGAGCAGGTGTCTCAATCTCTCGTTGTGATTGTTGGTCGGGAAACGCCGAGCGGACTCAGGAGTCCGGAGGTCCCCTGAGCCCACAGCGCCCCAACGCCGAACAACCTCCGAGGAGTGGTCGAAGTGGCCCAAGAATATAGTCACTTTCGACTTTGGTACGACCGAGCAGCGTGGAGTCTCCGACATACGTCCTTTCATCGACGTGAGGCTGCTCGATCTTAACTTCCGAGCCCTGTTGGACACTGGGGCTGTTGTAAACCTCATTGGGGACGAGGTTGAGCGGTATCTCCGCGAATGTGGTGTCAAACCCGAGGAGGCCAATGCGGAGCTGAAAATGGTGGATGGTACTCGCTGTCGAGTCCGAGCGAAGTACTTCCTACCAGCTGCCATCTTGGATCAGGACTGTATACTGGGAGTGTACTATGTCCCGAACCTGAGCACGGATGTTGTTTTGGGTATGAGTTGTATCACTGAACATAACCTCATACAAATAAACATCAATCGTGATGTCGAGGCAAGGTGCCAGACGCACAGCCGATGGCCTGTGCGTCTGGCACCTTGAAGCCCTTGTCTAGCGAGGAGGACCGACGCCTCCAGTCCTTCCTTCAGGAGGAGCTTCCTCTGTTTGACGCTGTTGTCGGGCGGACTGCGTTGGTCGAACATGTGATTCGACTGAAAGAAAACGCAGTCCCAATCAAACAGCGGCATTATCCCCGTAACCCTGCGATGCAAGCGATCATCAACGAGGAGGTAGCTACGATGCTTCGGGATGGTGTGATAGAACCATCGGAGAGCCCTTGGAGCTCTCCCATCGTACTCATCAAGAAATCGACCGGAAAGTATCGCTTCTGCATCGACATGCGCAGGGTGAACGACTCGTCGATCAAGGATGCATATCCCCTCCCCAGGATAAATGCCATCCTTGAGAAACTCAGGCAAGCCAAGTACATCAGTACCTTGGACCTCAAGCAAGGTTATTGGCAAGTACCTCTGGCTAAGAAGAGAGTCGCCCAATCACGGCCTTTACGGTCCCCGGCATGGGCCTCTTCCAGTTCAAGGTCATGCCGTTTGGCTTGCACTCAGCTGGTGCGACCTTCCAGCGTCTGCTTGACCGTGTCATTGGGCCTGAGTTGGAGCCGAAAGCTTTCGCTTACCTCGACGACTTGGTGATAGTATCCTCTACATTTGAGGAGCACCTCGAGCTTCTCAGGGTTGTGTTCCGCCGGCTGCGAGACGCCGGGCTTCGTTTAAACCCTGAGAAATGCCACTTCGCTCGGAGAGAGCTCAAGTACCTTGGCCACGTTGTCAGCGCCGAGGGAATCTCGACGGACCCGGAGAAGGTCCGAGCCATCTAGGACTTCCCCGTACCTACGAACGTCAAAGCACTTCGTAGCTTCCTCGGACTTGCCTCCTGGTATCGGCGCTTCGTCGAGAGGTTCGCTTCTGTCTCCGCTCCACTGCGTGGCTTGCTCAAGAAGAACGCCAAGTGGGTTTGGGGTGAGGAACAAACCAAGGCGTTTGACGATCTCAAGCGTGCCTTGAGCACCGCTCCTGTTCTCGCCTGCCCGGACTTTGCTGAAACGTTCGTGCTGCAGGTCGATGCGTCAAACACAGGCCTTGGTGCGGCTCTCACTCAGCGTCAAAACGACCGGGAAGTGGTCGTTGCCTACGCTAGTCGTCTTCTGTCTAACGCAGAGCAGAACTACACGACGACAGAGAAGGAGTGTCTCGCCCTTGTTTTCGCTGTTCGAAAGTTCAAGGCGTACCTTGAGGGGTACCATTTCGTGGCAATAACCGACCACGTCGCGCTTAAGTGGCTCCTGAAACTTCATGAGCCCAGCGGACGTTTGGCTCGGTGGGTCATGGAACTTCAACAGTTCGACTTCGAGGTCAGATACCGCAAGGGGACCTTGAACCGTGTAGCGGATGCTCTTTCGCGGCAACCTGTCCCTGACATCCCCCAGGAGTCTCCTGTAAACCTGAATACGTTCGAGGTTGGAGTCCTGACGAGACAAGGTGCGAGAGAGCAGCTACGACGGCAGAATGAAACCGTTGAGGAGGTGATCCCTGAACCTCACGACGGTGATCTTGGTGAGGCAGTCGGTGATGATACCGAACGAGAATTGCCAGGAACCAACGACGCTTGGTACGGTCGAATGCGGGAGTTGGTCAGTAAACACCCGCGTCGATATCCTCGATACCAGGTCCGATCAGGCACTTTGTATCGGGCCCTGGTGAAGAAGAATCGACCGACGACCTGGCGTATGTGCGTGCCGAGCGATAAGATCTCGGAGGTGCTGCACGAGAACCACGACACGGCGACGGCCGGTCACCTTGGGGTGAAGAAAACTCTGGCGAGAGTCGGTGCGGAATACTTTTGGCCGAACTGGCGACGAGACGTAAAGTCGTATGTAAGGTCCTGTGCTCAGTGCCAGGCTTACAAAGTCTCCCAAGCCAAACCGGCAGGTAAAATGTATTTCCGGCAACCCCAAGGCCCTTGGTACGTGGTGTCAGCTGACCTCATAGGGCCGTTGCCTCGGTCCCAGCGTTCCCAGCGATTCCTCTTGGTTGTGCAGGATACGTTCAGCAAGTGGACCGAACTCGCTGCGCTTCCCTCTGCAACCGCTCATAATGTGGTGACGAGGCTGAAGTCCATCCAGCTGCGCCATGGGGCTCCTGACGTGCTCATCACTGACAATGGCACGCAGTTTGTCTCAAACCTGGTTCGCAACCTGGCGGCGGAATGGGGAGTCACTCTGCGGACGACTGCCCCCTACAGCCCGTAATCGAACCCGGTGGAAAGGCAGAACCGAGTGGTGAAGACTATGATGCCCAGTTCGTGAAGGACAATCATAAGACTTGGGATAACCACTTGGGCGAGTTCATGTACGCACTCAACACTGCGGTACATGACTCTACGGGATTCACCCCAGCGATGCTCTGTTTTGGTCGAGAGCTGAGACCTCCTCGCGCCCTCCGTGGCCCAACCGTTGAGGCTTCTGATACGCCTGATGACCTCCCGTTGACTGAAGTCCAGCGTAAACGGGAGGAGGAATTCAAACGGTTGATCGAGGACGCTCGGAAAAACCTGAAGACGGCCTATCAGAGACAGGCCAGATACTACAACCTCCGCCGAAGGGAGGTGACGTATCGGGCTGGCGATCAGGTTATGCGGAGGCTTCACATCTTGTCCTCTGCTGCTGATGCCATCGCTGGAAAATTGGCCCCAAAGTATCATGGACCCTGCACCGTGATCAGGATCAAAGGATGTAACCTTTATGAGGTGAGGGATGAGGATTCCCAACAGTGTCACACAGTCCACGTCAAGGACTTGAAACCCTTCAGTCCGCGACGGTGATATTTCTGTAAACTGCTAGATGGTAGTTGAAGCGAAGTGTGCCACTTTCTGTTTCCCTGGTGCTCTCTGTAAACTGCGGCTACAGTTGACGCCAGACGAGTTTTGATTTTATTTCCTACGAGGAACTTCAAGAACTTTTTTTTTACTGTTTTTTTTCGCTCCGATGTGTGAAGGGGGTGTAATGAGCCTAATTTGCACAGGGGTAAGAATTGGCTCATTAGGCCTAGTCATGGGACCAGTAGGCCTAGGCCTACCTAGCCTATGTCCAGCCTATGGAGGGAGTGTTGGCAATCAGTATAAACGCTGCTATTTCCCTAACTTAAACCCTTTGAGTGATTAAGTAACTCACGGTGTTGGGGTGGATGGTTATAACCCTTATTATCACCATCGGAAGGCTAACCTAGTCGGTCCCATAACTGCCGACTCCGATCGCCGAGTTTGATGTGGAAAGCAAAGTGTTGAGCCGTATAACGTCGACTTTAAAGATTAATAATGTAAACACTGAGTTGGACACGTAATTAGATCACTTCTTCCAATAAACACGTTATTGCGAGTGGAAATGTTGTTGTGTGTAAACAACGTACATAACCTCGAAAGACATCGTCACGACTGCGTTATGCAGACGACGACAGAGCCTGCTTCTTCTTCTGCTCGCCGAGCGCGCCAATCTGTTTTTCTGGCAGACGCTCGGGAAAAAAAGGCCCCGGAAGAGCCTTTTTGATCCGGTAACCAGCTTCACGTCGCGTCGACAGCTGGTGGGTTTTCCCAGCGGAAAGTGGGCTACACGAGGTCCTGATAAAGAGCTTCACTCTTGTCGGTGCTCTCTCGAGGTGTCCAGTGCTCTTCTGTTTCTCTCGTGCGAACTTCTTCTCGTGGTGCAATTTCGTGCGGGGAAAGCAGACTTCGTCGTCTTCATATACCTTGTGGTATTAAAGGTACGACAGCGTTCTTCTCTCAGTTTCCTTTGATTTTATTTTAAACGCCAGTTTTTAGACTTAGCGTTGAAACTGTCGCAGGATAGGGTTCCGAGACCTATCCTGCTTATCTCTTGGCTGTAACCAAGACTAGTTAAATTAATTATCTTGGTGCCGATTATCATTTAGTTTTCCTTTTGGGATATTTTCCAAATTCTTTAAACCAATTTAGAGTAATTGGTGACTTTTATCATTGGTTTAATTCCTAGATTTTCCTGCTGTTATAACAGGCTTAGTCTTATCCAAACCTGCTGTGCTACCGGAGTGTAAGGTTTGTCCTGCTCCTGTAACCATTGGTCACTAGTGAAATAGTTTAATGTTGTTTCTTGATTAGGGTAAACTTTAACTATGGGTAACTAGTGTTAACTCTGAACATCTCACAGAGCTAGGGAAAACAGCAGAGGACATTTTACTTAGAAGGTGTTTCCAGATTTAGTCTGTCCTAAGTCGAATGTCATCTAGGTTGAATATAACTGAGCTCTCATATCTGAATATCTGATAACTACTGTGATTTCGATCCTCGACCCCTGGAATTATCCCAGCGACCGAGCTGAGCGATTCCAAGGCCTCTGACAACCCGTGACGTGATTTCCTGCGGTTCGGTGTACTAGTGTAACCGATCATCTTTTCTTTTACCAGGAAATATCCGTCACAAGTGTGCCAACATGACGTACACATAGGATGATAGAATAGGACCAGAACCTTTATACTATACCACCCAAGTTACCTTAAAAACTTAGGTTTTGGAAATATGGGTGATTAAACTAGTCGCTTTGCGATGTGCGGACAGCGATTTGTCTAAGTTTGACATGAAATATAAACATAGATGCGGAATTGTAGATACATGACGTACACATAGGGTGATAGAATAGAACCAGAAATTTAGTATTATACCTCCCAAGTTACCTTAAAAACGTAGGTTTTGGAAATATGGGTGATTAAAGTAGTCGCTTTGCGATGTGCGGACAGCGATTTGTCTTAGTTTGACATGAAATACAAAATAAATACGGATGTGTCAGCATCACGTACACATAGGATGATAGAATAGGACCAGTACTTTAGTATCATACCACGTAAGTTACCACAAAAACATAAGTTTAGGAAATATTTGTGATTAAATTAGTCGCTTTGCGATGTGTGGAAACAGATCCGCCTAAATGTAACATGAAAGATAAAAGAAAAACGGATGTTTGAGAACATAACGCACACATATTGTGATAGAATAGGACCAGAACTTAAGTATTTTACCACCTAAGTTACCTTAAAAACATAGGTTTAGGAAATATCGGTGATTAAAGTAGTCGATTTGCGGTGTGCGAACAGCAATCCGTCTAGGTTTCACATGAAATATAAAATAAATACGGAAGTGTGGAAAGATGAAGAACACATAGGGTGATAAGTAGTGGGCAAGTGGCGTTTCTGGCCCAATCAAACTTTGACAGGCAGTCAATTTTTTGACAGCTACTTCCGGTCACGTGACCGGAAGTGACGTCATCAGCTGTGACGTAGCTGTGACGTGTTGTAGGTGGGTATTTAAAGTTTAAATGCCCTGCTGTGCTGGGTATTTAAATTTTAAATGGCAGGAAGTGTGTCAAGGTCGTTTGGGGATGTTTTTGAAAAAGATCTTGCATTTTCGGAAAATCCGAAAATGCAAGATAATTTTTGTTTCTTTTTACAAACTGTTGTTTTGTTGATTTTCACGTCTGTTAAAATACCATGTAAAAAATGGAATTGACAAATTAACAAGAAAATATCCTGCTACAAAGTATCCAAATAAAGATGCAATTACATAAACATAAACTTTAAAATATAGCGAATGTTCTTCCTTTTTATCTGTTAGCATTTCCTGAACAAGGTAACCAAAATTGTAACCACATAAAAATGAAAGTAGGCAAATAATAAATTTCGACGGGTTCACAAAAACCAAGTTGTAAAGTAGCGAATTTCTTTCTTCTTCCATTGTTGAATTTTTAGTCGAAACCAATTAATGATAACATTATTGCTTGCGCATCAGAACTAACAGTTGATGAAATTTCATTTACTTGTAGACTTGTAGTAGTTTCATTTGTAGTAGGTAATTGTTCGGAAGTTGGTGTAGATGTAGAAGAAACAGTATTATCTTGAAGCTCAGAGTCCATGTGTGCTCGGGTAAAGAGCTGAAGCTTTAATGACGTGTGGTAGCCGTGTCCTACTGTGCATCAGGAGTTGTTGGTGGTGGGGGGTCGTTTGTTTCTTGCACTGAAATGTAGATGGAATCATAACTTTCTGGAGGATGTACTAAAATTTGTTGTATAGGATCTGCATCAATAGGAAAACTTTGCGTTTCAATGCAAAGTCCATCTTTAATAAAAGAAACATATAAAACAGAACTCATGTTTATTTAGATGTTTACTCTGCCAGTTCTACTAGGAAACTGATGTGTCAGTAGTGGCGCTGCAACCTCCCTTGACATGTGCAGCTCGGAACATCTGCCCTCCCCCCACCACCATGAGAGACTCCTCGCAATTTTTGGATTTGTAGTGTTAGTTCTAACGTAGGTGTTGTAGGGTGAACATCTCAGTACTAAACAATTGTTTTTAACATTTGGCTTAAAATACTTATTTAACTTTGTACAAGTTACAATATTTTTAATGATGCTACTTTATTATATTACCTTAATACTTAGTTATAATATTTAGTTAAAGAAATCGAAACTGTAGTTGCGATTAAAAATAGAAACATGGTTTCTTAACATTTGCCTTAAAAATATTTGTAACAAAATATCGTAAGAAAATTTTTACAACATATTTGAATTAATATGTTTGCAAACTCTATCATGCGAGTTTTAAAAGATAAACAAGACCGAGTGGGCCGGGTTTGACCTCGCATGCTTTCGCTTGTTGCCGACCAGTTAGCAATACAACTGGTTGACCTTGCGCCGCACTTTCGCTTGCGGCCGGCCGGCGAATACAGGTCGTCGTCCTTGCTGCATCACCCGGCACACCTGTCCTTGATTGTTTAACACACTCTACACTCTACACTCGACAAGTTATTCTTTCCTTTGCCACCGTCCTAACAACACCTACTTCAATTTCACAATGAACCGCTCCGAGTATACCGAGATTTGGTATAACTGGTTTTCCTATCTTCAACTGCTTGGGGTACGAATTATTCAATCGAACAACAATCGTGATTGGTATGATGTTACAACCACTATTGCTCGAAAACCTTTTCAGCAAGTTTGGAAAAACATTCTTACCGGCACCAAAATTCGCACCGAACCACCCAAAATTCGCACCAAACCACCTCTATCACCTGTATCTTCAAACGTACCCCAGCAAAAATTTCATCTAAAAAAACTGAAACTTAACCGAAAATATGAAATCTTAAGACATTTATCTTCTTCTATTTTCATTTTTAATTCTGAAAAAACCAAAATTTATGTCATTGACATTCCCAAAAAAATTCCTATTCCCCTTAACCCTCGACACTTGATAATAAATAAAAAAGGTGCCAAGTTAAACATAAATATTACCGAGTAAAACCTTTTCCCACCTCCAAAGTCCACCCTGGTGGCAAAAAAAAGGCCCTTCTAAGGGCCGACCTAAGACTTTCAAATTTAGGCTTAAGTTTAAGTATCAACCCATGGTGACTAACAAGGGGTGGTTTGCGAAAGCCCCTATGGGACTTAGAGGTACACGGACCTCTTGTTAGTCACCAAAGGTTAAGGCTTTAGCGAAAGCTCCCCGCTATTGACTCAACCTTTGGGACTTTGAGGTATGTGAACCGCTTGTTAGTCACCAAGGGTTGAGGCTTTAGCGTCCAACCCTTTGTGACTTAGTGGTACACAGACCACTTGTTAGTCACCAAGGGTTGAGGCTTTAGCGAAAGCCCCCCGCTATTGACTCAACCTTTGGGACTTAGAGGTATATGAACCGCTTGTAGTCACCAAGGGTTGAGGCCCTAACTTAAGCCTAAATTTGAAAGTCTTAGGGTGGCCCTTAGAAGGGCCGATTTTGCCACCAGGGTGGACTTTGATTGAGGAGGGGAAGGAATATAAGGTTTAATTTAATATATTTATTCTCAATTTTCCACCCTCCGCTGTTACTAGTAAAAATTTTGGATCTGTTGGGACAAGTGGTGGTTTGGTTTTTGGAGTTGTGAGGATATAAATTTTCGTCCTCTCCTCGTTGTAGATATAAATTTTGTTTTCTTCAATTCTGTACAGGTTATATTTTTTGTTTTTCTTTAATTCCTTTAGCCTGATGTTCTTTACTGGTGCGGGATGAATTGTTTGGGGGGTGGGGGTTTCTTTGATTGGTGCGGGTTGAATTTGTTGGGGGGTAGAAGAAGGGTGCAGTCCGCACAACTCCATCCAGTCTTCAGTTAAAATGTCGTCACAAATTGGAGCGATGGGAATCTCTTCAATTTGCGGCGTTGATGTTTCTGTAACTGGTGTGGGATTCTGAAATAATTGGGGTTGATCTTCATTAACAGCATCAGCTATTATTTCGTTAATGGAGGAGGAGACGACGGGAGTAGGAGATTTTTGCGGAATAAAATCGTTGATTGCAGAAAGGCTGATCGATACCGGGATGGAATGTTGCTTCATCAGAGGTTTCTTGAGCAGACCCAGAAGAATAGGGCAGGATGAAGAGGCAGATGAGGAGTCCATAATTAGATAAAGGAAATAATAAAATGGATATAATGAAATAGAAAAACGTGGGAATGGATAGTAACAGCGATGGTGGCGAGTGGCAGAATAACACAAGGCGGGCGAATGGGGTTCTTATAGGCAGCAGACACAACAACCTTGTAGTCAAGGTAGTGACCAGGTCCAAGTAGGCACACAATAACCTTGTAGTCAAGGTAGTGACCAGGTCCAAGTAGGCCAGACGAAGTTGTGAGAGCGGTGGCTAGCGACCCGGCCAAGGCTACCGGCCTCGGCAGAGCGACACGTTGACCTACTAGTCAAGGCTCGCTAGCGAGGTCGAGTCTCGAGCTCGCTGATATAAGCAAGCGCGCAACGTTTCTCTTTGGCATTACGGTGAAGGTGTAACTGGTCCGCTTACGTGGAGGGTTATGCTGTAACGTAATGTTCGCCACGGTGTGTGGGATGGCTTATGTCAAGCACACACTGCGTTCGGCTATTGTGGGAGAGGCGCCCTCCTATAATAGTCGGTCGCAATGGCAATCCACCTACCTCTCCATTTCCTGCGTGGTTTAATTGTCAGGGTTAATATTACGGTGAGGTGTGTGAGTTCGCTTACGTGATGATCACACCGTAACTGTAATATTAAGTTAGGTGTAATATTATAGGGAGGTGTGTGAGTTCGCTTACGTGATGATCACACCGTAACTGTAATATTACATAGTATAAGATAGAATAGGGGGAACGTTAGGTAGGGGTTAAGATATGATAGGGCGGTGAGGTGTGTGAGTTCGCTTACGTGATGATCACACCGTAACCGCATGCATGATAGCATTTAAGGGGTAGCATAAGTTATAATAAAGTAGTATAGAAATAAAGTAGTAGAATAAGGTAGGGACCCCACGCTTCCCCACCCCCCTTTTTTATAATTTTTAAATGACCTTGACCTAGTTTTGATTGTTCTACTTTCGGACTTAGAATTATTTTAAATGACCTATTTTTTAGACTTAGATATTTTAATTTCAAAAGACTTACTTGTTTGACTTATATATTGATTGATTTTAAAACTCTACTTTTGAGACTTAAATATTTTGTTAAAGTTTTAAATAACCTAAAATTTTAGTTTTGTGTTGTATCTTTTATTAAATAATTATTATTTTTAACATTTGGGTTTTTGTAAATGTTTTAATTTCTGTTGATGGTGAGTTTAGTTTTCGCGTTGGTTATTAATATTTTTGAGTTTTTGCGTCATAACTTTTATACCGTTGGTTTAATCAAAAAATGTTACTGGACCTTTTTTGTTTGTCTTTTAATTCCGCTTAATTTGACTACCCGCACGATAGATTTGGAGCATTTTTTGTTATATCCCCCCCCCGCGAAACCCCCCCCCTCCCCCCCACCCCCCCGGCAAAACCGGTTACTTGATTTCGTCGCCGTTCAACTTTAGAACTGCGTCGCCGTACACGATGGCAGTGGATATAACAAAAATGCTCCAAATCCATCGTGCGGGTAGTCAAATTAAGCGGAATTAAAAGACAAACAAAAAAGGTCCAGTAACATTTTTTGATTAAACCAACGGTATAAAAGTTATGACGCAAAAACTCAAAAATCGAGGCTATAGGCAGTGGATATAACAAAAGTGCTCCAAATCTATCGTGCGGGTAGTCAAATTAAGCAGAATTAAAAGACAAACAAAAAAGGTCCAGTAACATTTTTTGATTAAACCAACGGTATAAAAGTTATGACGCAAAAACTCAAAAATCGAGGCTATAGGCAGTGGATATAACAAAAATGCTCCAAATCTATCGTGCGGGTAGTCAAATTAAGCGAAATTAAAAGACAAACAAAAAAGGTCCAGTAAAATTTTTTGATAAAACCAACGGTATAAAAGTTATGACGCAAAAACTCAAAAATCGAGGCTATAGCCTTGGGCTCACAGTATATATATAAGGTGTGCTGTAGTCTTGTGGTTACATTTGCCATGGAATCCCTCATGATCTTTGGTGCTGTGCACAACTTTGTCGAAGCCAAAAAAGTACTATGGTACATAAGAACGTATCATAGCAATCTGAAGTGTATTAGTGGAGTACTTGAAGCTGTTAAAGCAGACGGTACAAAAATCTGTTGCACTTCGGATTCTATGGATTACGAAGGACTCGAAACATGGGTCCTTTATTATGTACAATTTTGTACAAAAATTCACATCAAAGTTGACACGGACTAAAGGGGTTTTCTAGGAGGAAAGAAAAGAATAGATACCAACAATGCATGTTGGTAGCTATTCTTTTCATTCTTCCGCTAAGATTTAAATGACCTTGACCTACTTAGGACTTAGAAAATTTTCACTAAGTTACAATTGACCTTCAAAATAAGTAGGTCAAGGTCATTTAACTTTAAGCGGAAAAAAGAGAGGAACAGTGTTATTAATTAACACTGTTCCTCTCTTTTTTCCTAAAAGGCAGGGGGAGAAGTTCCGTTAATGTCTACTTTTATGTGGCAGAATCATATCCATCATCATCTGATTCATTTTGAAAGTTGATGTAATCTACATCAACCCAAAGATAATGGAATCCTTGTTCAAAAGCCATAGTATCAATGTATGTTTCAAGTGTTGAAAACCAATTCGGATCTACGAAAGGGTTGATGGTAACTAATAAACGTTGATATGTTAAATTTACCATTCTTTCCCCAGTAACATTAATCGTAAGAAAATTAATATTCTGGAGGACATGGATTAAATTTAACATGAATTGAATATGTTGTTGAGGAGTGCAAAAAACATTGTAAAACATACGGAAACTTTCCATGATTATTGGTGAGGGAAGTGATGCCTCTTCATATAATCCACGGTTTATATATACATTTTCCCCACCATAAAGTTTTAAAAGTGGGTCAAGGTCATCTGAAGATACCCTATGAACGGGGAACAGAGCAGTAAGTGGTTAGACCACAAACTGCTCTGTTCCCCGTCCCTATTTAATTTCTCATAATTATATGTGTTTATAAACACATACAATTAATTTCATATTTTGCCAGGGGGCAGAATTTGCAGAGATGACATTTTTCTTGAGGTGCCGGCATTTGTAGTTTATACCCAATTATTCCGCTTCTATAAGCAATAGTTCGATAAAGCTCGTCCCCCGGGCCGGCAAGAGGAAGCGCCTGAAAAAAAAATTATTAATTTAAAGAAATTAAAAAAAATAATATATTGTTAACAAAATAAACAATGCAGTTAATGAAAAAACGTACCATGTGACATACGGCACATATTCTGCCAACATTTGGCCCTTCAAACCAAATTTTGGTTTTGTAGACGCATCGTCTTTTATGCTCATAAATGAGCTCTCCTTGCAAAATTGGCGGCAGCGGCTCTGACACCCTTCTGATATGCCGGAGCATAGGGTTATCGGTGCAGATACGCTGCAGACACAACTCGTACAAGGAGCTCATAGTTATGGTCTGGCTATGCAAACCTCAAAGCTTTAAATACGTACCAATCACCTTGATGGCGAAGGTGATTCCCCCTCCCCCCGGGTTTCCACTATATATTGAGCGGATAGAATTAATAGTTTGCTACATTTTGAATCAACAAAACGTTATGGAATCTTTCCAAAAATACCTGATTGATCAAAGATTAAGTAGAAACCGAAGGGAACAAAGAAGACAACACAGATTAAAAAAAGCTTTTGAAAAATTAAAATTAGTTGTTCCGGAAAGTCAAAAACAAAAAAAATTAACAGACAATCTATAGTTCAAAATGCAATAGATTACATTAAAAAATTGGAAGAAGACTTGAAATCACCAACATTTAACTTAGAACAACAAGAATTTGAACAATCCGAACAGACATTTTTACAGGATATAGAAGAATTCCAACAATTCGAACAGAAATTTGTACAGGAAATAGAAGAATATCTTCAAACTTCGCAAAATTTAAACCAAGACATTTATGAAATTTTGTATCAACCTTTTGAAACTGTTTCCTTGCCAATGTTAGAAAGCTTGGATGAATATTTTTTTGACGTCGAAAAGTAGAGGGGGTAAATGGGTGGGGAGCTGTTATAAAGGCAGGGTAAACAGAGTAATCTTTACTTTCTTCGGATCCAGCGCTATGGCAGGCACTTCGTCTTCGTCCAGGTCTTCTTCCTCGTCATCAAGAACATCATCATCATCTGTTGTTTCTATTGTGAAACAAAAATCTTCTTCTCCAAAAAAATCTTCACCGAAAAAATCTCCTTCTCCAAAAAAATCTTCACCAAAAAAATCTCCTAAAAAAATTTCTGAAAAACTTCAAAAACTTCAAAAATTAAGAAAATCCTGTTTTAAGAAAGAACAATGTGCTCATATTTTAAAAAAAGGAGCGAACAAAGGTGAAAGGTGTGTGAAGTTGTGTAGTGTAGGTGAAAAATTGTGTAATTTGCATAACAAACGTGAACCTTCCGAAAAAGTCAAAATTCAACCTTCTAAAAAAGTCAAAATTGAACCTTCCAAAAGTGAATTGCCAGAAAAAATTGAAAACTATAAAAGAATTAAAATCAACAGATTGAAATTAAACCACAAATATGTTTTTGTAAAAAAGATCAGTAACAGGGATGTTGTTCTTAGATGTTGTGATGAACTCTACTTGCTCAAATTACCAGTAAATCTACAAATTCCAAATATGAGTAATGTTCATTATTATTTAGTAAGAAAATCTCCATCTGATAAAGTTAAATGGTCAAATTAAACACAAGACAAAAAAAATGGAGCGGGGGAATAGACCACTTTGTAATTCCAAGAGAATTACTTAGCGGTCTATTCCCCCGCTCATAGGGTATTTTTGAATGACCTTGACCTATTTTCAAAATTTACAATGGAGGGTTAATTTCTTATAAAAGCGGGATAACAAAATGACTTTTTACTTTTTACAATCTAGTCCTAAAAAGAACAATGTTCGTATATTATTAAAAACGGGTAAAAGATGTGTTGTGTAAATCAAACATTATGCAGTGCGCACAACAAATACCTCCTTATGTTAAAACTGAGAAATTAGTGTAAAAATGAAATAAAAAAAATAGGAGCGGGGGAATAGACCACTTTGTAATTCTAAAAGAATTACTTAGCGGTCTATTCCCCCGTTCATAGGGTATTTTTTGGTGACCTTGGCCTACTTTTTACACTTATAAATTTTTGCTAACTGCTATTGACCTTGAAAATAAATAGGTCAAGGTCATTCAATAATTAAAAAGAAAATGGAGGTGTACGGTTTTACAGAACCGTACACCTCAGAAACCTAACAGAAGAAAAGCTAAATCTACCTATATATAAATGACCTTGAGACTTAGAAATTTTCGCTAAGTCTTTTTGTTGACCTTGAAAATAAGTAGGTCAAGGTCATTCGATAACTAAAAAGAAAATGGGGGTGTACGGTTTTACAGAACCGTACACCCCCGGAAACCTAAAAGAAGAAAAGCTAATTTACAATACAATCTGCCTAGAGTTTAAGAATTAATAAAAATAAAAAAATAAAGAAATAAAATTTAGTTTAAAAAAAAAATAGCTAGACAGCCCAGCACTGCACATCATGATTACAGTGTGATCATCACGTAAGCGAACTCACACACCTCACCATAAGCGCACAACGCTAAGCTAAAACAAAAATGTTATTTTGAAATAGCAAGTTGCTTAATTAAATTTAGGAAAAAATGTTATACAAATATGTTTTTTATTTCCTAACACTAAAGGAGCCAGTGTCTCGCCATTAGCGACGCAGAACAACTGAGGTCTAGCGAAACTCCGGAGGTAGGCGAACTACCCATCCAGCACGTATAGAGGTTGTAAGTGACCCGCTTTGGTGAGCGTAATCACTACAAAAGCGGTAGCCGGTTTTACCATTATTGGTTTTACCATGCAAAAGATGGAAGGAAAAAAGGAAAGGAAATTGGAATTGAAAGGTGTCCCTAACTAAAAAGGAGTACAAGACAAGAGAGGGAATGCCCTCAACAAGCTTGTTGGAAAAAGGAAATTGGAATAGAAAGGTATTAAAAACATATCATATAACATTCCTAAAAACAAAAATTTTACTTTAAATTTAAACATTCCAGGCAGAAATATATTGTAAGTAAAAGAAAGATTTTAAAATAATACTAACTACCAAACCAGCAAATTAAAAACAAACTACAAACCCTAGGGTATCTACAAGCACAAACAACTACCATGCCTTAAAATTAATCAGTCCTACGTCAAGATGTTATTATACAAATAACACCAAGATATTTTCACCAAACAGCAAAAATGATAAAATGTTCAGGGCGCCTTCTGAACATGTTACCACCTCACTGTCTAGCGAGCAACTGATGCCGAACCACACGCGCAGATCCCGGACCCCAACTTGGCTTGAGGTCATCCCCCCTCCTAGCTTACCCCCTCCCAAACCACAGGACCCTTACTGCGGGTTTGGTTTCCATCATTCTTTTGCCATTGTTCCAACAGGCAACAACATTTCTTTCTTTACTTTACATTGGATTTGTAAATATTTTAAGTGTTAAAACTTCTCAATATTTAATATTTTAGGACTTTGAAAAATTTTCAAACCTATCATTCTTTTGCAACTGTTTAAACAGGCAACAACACTTCTTTCTTTATTTTTACTTTACATTGGACTTGTAAAACTTCCTAATAATTAATCTTTCGGACTTAGAAAAATTTTCAAACATTTGCTTCAACATTTATTTTACAATATCAAGTTTCTTTTATAATGCCTCCAACAGACAACAATTTTCCTTTTGGATGTACAATTTGTGAAAAAATATATAAAATAGTTGAACCAGAAGACTTAACGGATGACGAAAGTATTTTTGAAAATAGTTTGATTCCAGTAGAAGATACATCTGATGCTACATCCGATGCTACATCCGATGCTACGTCTGATGCTACAAGTGATGAAGAAAATATTTTGGAAGTACCAGTAGCAATAGGCGAAGAAACACCGTTAACACATGTTGTAACAATTAACTATGATCCAGTACAATATATACATGCTCTTGTTCGGCGACGTTTGTTTCCGGCATCGGACATGGAGGAAGATGAAAGCGATAACGATTTGGAAATAACATATTTAAGCAACAGCAATGATGATCACACTTACGACGCATAATATATGTATTATTTTGAACTTAAATTATTTGACGTTGGCACTTAGATTTTTTTTAAAACTTCCATTATTTGACCTTGAGACTTAGAATTTTTTTAAAACTTCCATTATTTGACCTTGAGACTTAGATTTTTTCTAAAACTTTCATTATTTGACCTTGACACTTAGATTTTTTTAATACCTGCATTATTTGACACTTAGATGTTTTTTTAAACTTGCATTATTTGACCTTGACACTTAGGAGTTTTGAAATATAAGAAATTTAACTGTTATTAACACTTTTTGTGTTTAATACAGAAAAAGTGGTGGGGGTAGTGCTATAAATAGGGGTAGTTTAAGAGTGGTTTTTATTATTACTGCAACTTTTGTGGAGAGCACACCTACGTCATGTATTACTGCATCAGTTGTGAAGAATCTTTTGAAAATGAAAACTTACTACAAATACACAAAGAAGTGTACCATAACAACGAAACAAGAAACAATGCAGAAGAAGAAGATTTGGAAGAATTAGATCAAATGCTGGCTACCCATCAACAACTAAATTCAAGACCAAGTGTTATTCAATACGCACCCGGACCATCTTTGGATGTGGAATTATACGCCCGAGCTTTACCAGGCAGTGTAGTAACTCATTTTAAGATTGACAATGCTCAATTGCAACTAGCACAATTTATATTGAAAGCAAAAACATTAGTAACAGAAACATTGAAGAATGAACTAAGAAGATTAAATTTTATAAAGTTTGGAATATTATTAGATACTGTATTTACAAATGTTCAGAATGAAACATCACCAAGAGGATTTTTAACTAAAAACAAAACCATCATGTTTGCATCGGATATAAGCTCAATTGTGGATGATTGTTTTGAAGAACTTTTAACAAAATTACAAGAACATGAAGGAAGAGGTTCTGGATGGAGTTTGTTAAGTATAACAAGCTTAGATGTGAGAGTTCATAAACATGGATATGGAATGAGAGGTAGTAGTTATATTGCTTTGCCAAGGAAGATTCGAGTAACCAAATCTTGTGTTAATGTACAAAATGAAAATGCTGAATGTTTCAAGTATGCAATGCTCGCAAAATATGTAGAAGATCATGTGGAACGACCGAGTAGAGCATACGATGAGGTTTCCTATATGTATAACTTTCCCTTTTGCATCTGTAAACATCTTTGGCTTAGATTCATCCAACAATGTCTATCCCTTACGTATAACACCCACCGAACGCAGAGATCATACTGATTTATTATTTATAACTAAAGGTGATATCTCACATTATGTATATATTAAAGATTTTGAAGCTCTAGTTTGCAAACAGTTATCAAAACGTGAACAACCAAAAACAACTTGTAAAAGATGTTTCTGTTTTGTAAACAAACCTTTAAGAAGAGGAGGTTCAGAATGGTTAACAGAACATAAAAGATTATGCAATGGAAACTATGAAGTAAGAATTAAATTACCACACCCTAGCAGATCACAAGTAAAATTTGATAAAGTTATCCAACAATACAGAATCCCCGTTGTAGTGTATGCAGATTTTGAATCTTCATTGCTTCCACTTGAAAAAGAAGAAGGAGAGGAAATTACAAGCAGAACAAAGTATCAACTTCACAAACCAAACAGCTACTGTTTAATAGTAAAATCCACTCTGCCTGAAGAACATCTTCAAGAATATGGTTTGACATCTACACCAAAGATCTATCGTGGAGAAGAAGCAGCTCGATACTTTGTTGATGATTTATACGACATCGCTGGGAAAGTGGAAGCAGTGTATAGCAATGTGGTTCCTATGTCACCTATGACACCGGAAGAAATTTATCTTTATGATTCGACAACAACATGCTATTTGTGTAACAATCAATTTACAGAAACTAAAGTTAAAGTTCGCGACCATGACCATCTGACAGGAGCCTACAGAGGTGCAGCTTGCAACGGATGTAACATCAACTACAAACTACCATCTTTTATTCCCGTGGTTTTTCACAATCTTAGCGGATACGATGGACATTTTATCATTCCCGAATTAGCAAGAGACAACGGTGAAATAGACGTTATAGCACAAACTATGGAAAAATTTATAAGCTTTTCAAAAAAGGTGGGCAAAATTAAACTTAGATTTGTTGATTCTTTTCGATTTATGCCTTCCAGTCTTATGAAACTTTCTGAAAATTTAAGAAGACAAAATTTAATAGAAACAAGCAAAATTGTACCTGCAGAAAAAATGGATTTGGTTCTTCGGAAAGGAGTTTTCCCGTATGATTACATCGATGGACTACATAAATTTCAAGAAACGTCACTTCCTCCACCAGAAGCTTTCAAAAGTAAACTTACCGATTTGGACATTTCACCTGAAGACTATCAACACGCATGCAGAGTTTGGGACGAATTGGAAATGAACACTCTGGGAGATTATTCTGACTTTTATGTAAAACTTGATGTGACCCTTCTCTGCGATGTGATGGAAGAATTTAGAAACACCTGCTTTGAAGCTTACGGATTAGACCCTCTTCATTCTTATACTTCTCCAGGACTAGCTTGGCAAGCTATGCTAAAAGAAACAAAGTGCAACCTTCAATTATTAACAGATATTGACATGGTGTTGATGATCGAATCGGGCGTTAGAGGTGGATTGACCCAAAGTGTTACTAGACATGTTAAAGCTAACAACAAATATCTTCCAAACTACGATAAAGAAAAACCATCAGTGTTCTTAGGATATTTCGATGCCAACAATTTATACGGATGGGCCATGTCTAATCCACTTCCTTTTGGAAACTTTGAATGGGTTAATCCAGACTCTCTTGGTGATATTTCGCAAATTTCAAAAGACGGAGACACCGGATACATATTGGACTGTGACTTTGAATATCCAGAACACTTGCATGATCTTCATACGATCTTCCGCTCCTTGCAAAAACAGAAGTTTCACCAATTGGCAAACATCCAAAATTAATGATGACTCTTGAAAATAAACAAAGATACGTAGCTCACTTTTGGGTTGTTCAACAAGCACTCCAATTGGGTTTACGTATAACCAAAATTCATAGAGTTTTAAAATTTTCCCAATCTTGCTGGTTAAAACCGTACATTGATTCAAACACCAGAAGAAGAGCAGCTGCAACATCAACATTTCAAAAGGACTTTTTTAAATTGATGAATAATGCGATATTTGGAAAAACATTGGAAAACAAAAGAAAACACAAAAATGTTAAATTAATTACAGATCCTATAAAACTAGAAAAACTTGTACAAAAACCAAACTTTGGAACATCCGTTATCATCAATGAAAACCTTGTGGCAGTATCTATGAAGAAGACATGCGTGAAAATGGATCGTCCGTTGTACGTTGGAATGTCAATCTTGGATATTTCCAAAACCCACATGTATGATTTTCACTACAACAAAATGGTCGCCTTCTACGGTAGAGATAACATCGGAATCGCCTACATGGACACGGACGCTTTCATCTACTGGATTCTTACTGAAGATATGTATTTGGATCTTCGAACATTTGTTCACAAAAATGAATTTGATTTTAGTGACTATCCAAAAGATCATTTAAATTATGACAATGATCGGAACAAAAAGAAACTTGGAAAATTTAAAGACGAAGCAAATGGAATTTTACTGAAAGAACTTATTGCACTAATGTCAAAATTGTATTCACTACAATTACATAAAGAAGAAAACAATATTATTAAAAAAGCTAAGGGAGTAAAAAGTTTGTATCTTAAGAAGAATGTAAATTTTGAACACTACAAGCAATGCTTATTTGAAGAAACGACTATAACTGCAAAATTCAACACCATCAGAAGTTTCAACCATCAACTGTACAGCGTAACAGAAGTGAAAAAAGCACTCTGCTCCAATGATGACAAACGACACATTCTTCCAGACAAAATTCACACTCTACCATTCGGCCACTACTCTCTCAATCCTATCAATGAGTAAAAAGAAAAAGAAAAAAAGAAAAAAAGAAAAAAAAGAAAAAATAAATAAAAAAGAAAAAAGAAAAAAAGGGGAAATCACAGCATGCTCGCTGTGATTTCCCCTTTTTTTAAAATATGTTGAAATGACCTTGAAGTATAAAAGCGGATGCAGAAAAAGAAACACTCAATACTAACTTGACTTTGTTAGTAAAATCATCATGACAGACTTAAAGGAAAAGATTTTTAATGAACTTCATAAACCTGCAAGAATAAAGTTTCCACGACGAAATACTGTTGTAAAAGGAATAAATGATTTATATCAAGCAGATTTAATTGAAATGCAACCGCATAGTAAAATAAATAAAGGATTTAAATACATACTTACGATTATTAATTGTTTTACTAAAGTTGCAGATGCTTTGCCATTAAAAAACAAAACTGGTAACAGCATAACAAAAGCTATGGAAGTAGCTATAAAAAGAGATAAAAATAAAATTAAACATTTACAAACTGATGATGGGAAAGAATTTTTTAATAAACATTTTGCCTTGTTAATGAAAAAATATAACATAAATCATTATTCCACAAATTCTGAGAAAAAGGCAGCTATAATTGAAAGATTTAATAGAACCTTAAAAGGTGCAATGTATAAAATGTTTTCGAAAAGAGGTTCTTACGTATGGGTTGATATCTTACCAAAATTAATAAGCGATTACAACAACAAGTTTCATAGAACTATCGGTATGGCACCTAACAAAGTGAATAAGAAAAACGCTAAACTAGTTTTACAACGAATTAAAAAAATACACAGCCAAAAGCGGAACAAAGAAAACCAAGAAAATTTAATGTAAATGATAAAGTTCGAATTAGTAAATACAAAGGAGTGTTTACTAAAAAATACCTGCCCAATTGGACAAACGAAGTTTTTACAGTGTATAAAGTACAACCTACTGTACCGGAAACTTATATTTTAAAAGATAACAAAGGAAATTTGTTACAATGCGGTTTTTACGGACATGAATTGTTAAAGTCAACAGTAGGCGATGTTTATCTTGTTGAAAAGGTGTTGCAAAGGAAAAAAGACCAAGTTAAAGTACGTTGGTTGGGGTTTGATAAAACTGAAGATTCGTGGATACCTATAAAAGATTTGATTTAGTTTTAAATCAACTTATTTACTCTTCTGCCTTTGAATAAGATGGAGATTGTTCACCATAAAGATAAATTTAATATTAATAACATTGATGATTTAACCGTAGATAACGTTAAAATCAACAATGGTAAACACGGCAGTTTATTTCCAAACACTGTACGATGTATAGTCAGCGGTCCTTCAAACTGTGGCAAAACTAACGTTGTGTTTAACTTAATTACAAACACAAAAGGATTGCGATTTAATAACCTATATATTTTTTCAAAGTCCTTACATCAACCAAAGTATCAATTGTTGGAAAAGATCCTGACTGATGTGCCCGATGTTAACTATTACAAATTTAATGCTAGTGACAGTGTTATGCAACCAGACCAGGCTAAGCCGTATTCTGTATTTGTATTTGATGATGTATCTAGTGAAAATCATGATACTATTAGAAACTATTTTGCCATGGGAAGACATAATAATATTGATAGCATATATATCGGACAAACATATAGCAAAATTCCAAAACAACTAATTAGAGACAATGCAAATATTTTAGTTTTATTCAAACAAGACGATACAAACCTAAAACATATATACAACGATCATGTAAATGCTGATATGTCATTTGATAAATTCAAAGAGCTTTGTGGAAAAGCTTGGGCGGAAAAATATGGATTTTTGGTAATTATGAAAGATAAAGCTATAACAGATGGTCGTTACCGCATAGGTTTTGATAAATTTGTTTTAATACATTAATTAACAACATTATCGTACAAGTCTTCATGGTGTAAACATGGTTAATCAGGAAAAGCTATTAAAAGAAATAAAATCACTTAGTGATTCTATTAGACATAAAAACAGAGCGTTAAGATTAGGAATAAGTGAAAGAGAGAAATTTCTGGAATCAACATTTAAACCTATTACTGAGCCATTAAAACAATTAGGACAAAATGTTAAACATTCAACATTTAATTTTTCCGGAGATGCTATTTTACCCATTTCAAAATTTGAACAAAAAGAAGAATATGAAAGTGATACAAGTTTTACACAACAAGGAGAAACAACTGAAGAAGAAAGCGAACTAGGTGAAGAAACGGATGTTTTAACAGAAAAAGAAGGTCTTTCTACAAGCGAAGAACAACAAGAAGAAGAAGAGCCTATTAATCCATCCAACTTGAGCAAATTGGGCTCGGATATTGCGTATAAAGGGCCGCTTGCAAGACAATTTGTATTAAAAATGTTACATTCTGCACAACCAACTCGAAAATATCATACTTTTGGTGCTAGAATAGAAGAAAATGGGCTAATGATTGGAGATAGCAAACTTGATGTAGACGAACATGACAATATTATTATAAATAATAAACAATACAAGGGTACAAAAGGATTGTTTGAACTTATTTTTAAGCCGAAACCTAATAAATATACTAAAAAGGATTTAAACATTTTTAAACAAATATTGGAGGATACAAATGCGCATAAGAAAAATTATTCTAAAAATTTCAATGTTCATAGAAATGCATCAGAAAAATATAAAACTATTATTGCTAAACTTTTCCCACCAAAAAGAAGGGAACCCATAAAAAGAAAATCATTATCTTCTGCTGAAATAAATATTTTACATAAAAGAAGAAAAACAAATCAATCAAGTTTATCAGGAAAAGGATTATTAAAAAACTTGTATGATACTAATATAATATACTACAACGATATAAACAAATTGGTTGACAGAATGAAGTTGATATATGAAGCTAAACAAGCCGGACATAGTGGTTTAGAAAATGAATGGGTAGCTTTGGTCGGCGAACTGCGAAATCGAGGAGTAATTGCATAAAAAAAATATGAGTATATATATAATACAAGTATAACTGATTAAATATTTAGTATAACCATGAGTGTGGATAAGTTTGGACGGTATTCCGAAACTGGAAGCAAATCAGGATCTTATGGAAAAAGAGGTGGTTTACCACTAACATCCGATGGAGATTATGATATAAATAACAAACGTTTAAAGTTTGTAAATGATCCAAAAGATGATAATGATGCGGTTAATTTTAAAACTTTAAGAAGTGAAACATTACCTAGCTTAAAGCTTCAAAATGAAGTGTATAACGCTAATTTTTATAGAATTGCAAATCTTCCAAAACCAATAGATAAGAATGATTCGGTAAATAAAGAATATTTAATGTGGTACATAAACCAAACCTTAAGATATGATCCTAAAAGTAATAATAAAGCATATGATGCAAAAGATCTTAGAATAGCCAATATAGCAGATCCTGTTAATGATCAAGATTCAGTTACCAAAAAGTATTTACATTCAGTCATACCTGAAAAAACAGATACATTTTCCTTTTACAACTTTGTAATACACGATATTGGAGACCCTAAAGATATGAAAGATGCGGTAAACCTTCAATATGTTACAGATCATTGTATTACACATGATATTAAGTCAATTGATTGCAAAAATAAAGTGTTAACTAACGTTAAGGAAGGAACTGCAAAATCAGATGCAGCTACAATAAGTCAAATAATGAAATTAAAAGATAACAAATGGAATGCGGATGCAAAAATAATTACTAATGTTAAAAAAGGGTTGGATGAAACTGATGTAGCAACAATTGGACAAGTTCCTGTAATAAAACAATATGAAGACGGTAAACAATACTTTGATTGCAAAGGGAAACCACTATTCAATGTTGCAGAAGGAATAAGAGACAGTGATGTAGTTACAGTAGCACAAATGCGTGAGAGGGGAAACATGTACTATAATCTTTTTCTAAGAAAAGATTTAAATAAGCAATCTTTTTTTTGTGAAGACTTGCGATTGACTAGCTTAAAAGACCCTATTAATTTTACTGATGCTGTTAATGTAAATTACATTGTAAGACTCTTAAGTGTAGTATTATATGATATTTATAACACAATAAAGCCCATAAAATCTGATCAAAAATTAAATTGGGTTAAAAAGAATGTTATGGAAAAATATTTTTTAAATAAGGAAACTGATACTTTAAGAACTTCTAAAGATGATGATGATGAAGAAGATACAATCCTTCCACAAAACTGGAAAAAAAAGTTTTACCCATAAACAAACATACTTATAAATAAACAATGTCAAAGGATAAGTGCATCATTCATTATAAAGCATTTATAAAATAAACAAGTATCGACATTTCCTTTCACTATAAAAGACCATGTTGAAAGTTCAACGCATCAGTCATAATCGACACGTTATAAAGAGAGGAAGAGGAATAGCATCAACAGCACTTTCTCTTATTACTAAGCCGGTTGGAGCTATAGTTAATAAAGCTATCGATTTATTACCTGTAGAACTACATTTACCAGGAGGTTATCAATATTGTGGTCCTGGAACAAAATTGAAAAAAAGACTTGCTAGAGGAGATCTTGGAATAAATAAACTTGATCAAGCCTGCAAACAACACGATATAGCATATTCAAAGTTTGCAGATACTAAAAATAGATCAATAGCGGATAGAGCACTTGCTGAAAAAGCTTGGCAAAGAGTAACATCCAGTGACGCTAGTATCGGTGAAAAAGCAGCAGCTTTAGCGGTATCAGCAGCAATGAAGGGTAAAACGATGTTTGGAGGTGGAAAGAAGAAAGGAGGTGGAAAAAGGAGAAGAAAACCTGCAAAGAAACGTGGAGGAAATATAAGAAGAAAACGACGATCCACCGCAGGTAAAAATAAAAAGAAACAAACAATATGGTCAATGATAAAAAAAGGAGGAGGATTATACCTAAGACCGTATCGTGTGTATTAAACAGAAAAAAACAATTACTAATTCCAAATAAAGAATTAACAGATAAAGAATTAATTACTTATGTTTCTTGTTTAAAAATTCCATTTTTTAGTGGAGTGTTTATGAAAGATGCATTACCTGTTAAAATATGGAAAAATGAAACCGGAATAGTAAATTTAGATGATAGTAAAGGATCAGGCACTCATTGGGTATGTTATAAGAAACTAGGATCAACTATTTACTACTTTGATAGTTTTGGTAATCTCCCACCACCAAAAGAACTACAATATTACTTTAAAACAGCTAAAAATGTACTATACAATTATAAAAGAGAGCAACCTGATGATACGGTAATCTGTGGACATTTATGTTTAGATTTTTTAACAAAAAGCGTTAGTCAACTTTAAGATGTCTTCCTATACAGTATCATTAACTGGAACTTCATCTACTTTGCGAAGTGTTCTTTTCCCTGCGTTACGTTTGGAAAAAGATAAATTATGGGAAGCCGCATTATTAGATATAACAACTTATAATTCTATTCCCAACGTTACTGAAAATGTTAATGACAAAATACATTATTACAAAACAAAAGATAAAAATACAAACAAATATTCAGATATACAAGTATTTAGTTTACCCACTGGAGCATATGAAATTGATGATATAAATGAAGCGATACAAAATCATATGGGAAAAGATAATATAACAATAAAAGGAAATAACAATACTATGAAAGCTGAAATTAAATCTAAATATTATATAGATTTTAGCAAAGAACATTCAATTGGTAGTTTATTAGGATTTCCTAAAACAACAAAAATTTTAGAACCTAATATTAACCATTCAGGTGCTAGAACTGTAACAATAATGAAAGTTAACAGTATAGATATTACATGTAATATTATACATGGTTCTTATAGAGATGGTGAAAATACTCATATATTGCACACATTCTATCCAACGGTCGCTCCGGGTTTTAAAATTGTGGAAAAGCCACAAAACTTGGTGTACCTACCGTTAAACACCAGTTTTATTTCAGACATTGTGGTGAACATACTAGATCAAGACGGAAATCATATTGATTTTAGAGACGAACCTATAACTATACGAATACATATAAAATCAACCGTATAACAATGGGGTTATCATTTAAAAAGAAAGAGCTGACTGGTAAACAAGTCAGTAGCACTTTAGCTATAGAAGGATTAACAAGTGATAACATTCGTTTTCTAGAAGAAATTGGATTAAAACTTATTAATAATGGAAATATTGGATATAGCGCAGGGTCCGACATTCGACGAAACCTTATGGGAAAAGGAATATCATACGCACAACCCTTACGCTTCATCAAAATTAAATAATAATGATGAAATTAGAATTCCCATACAACAACAGGATATTTATACACTTCCATGTGAAAGTTATTTGTATATCGAAGGAAGAGTAACAAAAAGAGATGGAAGCACTGCAAGTACTGTTCCGTTCATAAATAACCCCATGGCATATTTGTTTGATGAAATAAGATATGAAATTTCCGGAGTTACAGTAGATTCAACAAAAAAGGTGGGAATTACAAGTACATTAAAAGGATTAGCATCTTTAACACCGAGTGAAAAAAATATGCTAGCCGCCGCAGGATGGGTAGCACCCGATTCCAGTACAATCACTCCAAACACTTCAGGCAATTTTGACTTTTACATTCCTTTAAGATTACTTTTAGGCTTTGCCGAAGATTACCGAAAAATAATAATAAACGTAAAACAAGAATTAGTTTTGTTAAGATCATCAAACGACAAAGATATTATTCAAGCAACTGATGGAACAACGGAAGCTACTTTAGAATGGAAAATGCAATTAGACAAAATTGTTTGGAGAGTACCGCATGTACGGTTAAACGATCAGAATAGAATTTCATTATTAAGAACTTTAAAATCAGATCGTGATATCGTAATACCATTTAGAAGTTGGGAGTTTCATGAATATCCGGTTTTACCGGAAACACAACGTCATACATGGACTGTAAAAACTTCTACTCATTTGGAAAAGGCAAGATATGTAATATTTGGATTACAAACAAAAAGAAGAAACGAAATAACTAAACATGCTGGTGAATTTGATCATTGCAAACTTACAAATTTTAAGGTGTTTCTAAACTCTCAATTCTTTCCATACGACAACTTCAACATAAACTTTACAAAAGACAGGTTTAGCGTTTTGTACGATATGTACGCAAGATTCCAAAATTCATATTATGGAAAAACAAACACACCTTTATTAACGCCAAACCAATTTAAATCTAACTATCCGATTGTTGTAGTTGATTGTTCAAAACAAAACGAATCTGTAAAATCTTCCAGTGTAGATATAAAAATAGAAATGGAATTTGAACAAAATGTACCCAAAGATACATCTGCTTATTGTTTAATTTTACATGATAAAATTGTTACATATACACCTTTAACAGGAATTGTAAAAGCAGTTTTGTAAAATGAAAAGGAAAAAAATACCCCCACCACTCGGTTATAAAAGCAGGAGCGGGAACGAAAATTGTTTAGTTTACTGTCTACAGTTGTATGGGTAACATCGTCTACAGCATTATAAACAAAATGAGTTCTTTATCAGTTGTACAAGACGTTTCCGAAACAGCACCTTTATTGGAAAATGATGATAAACATTTTGAAGAAAATATTGTAAAGGAAATTGATGACTTTTTAAAGTTTGGAAAACAAAATAAAAAGTTGGAAAATAATAAAACAAACGTAAGAAAGAAAAGAAAACTTGAAGAAAATATTCCACCAAACATTTTAACTGAAGTTTTCCTTCGCATCTTTTATCCTATTTCATCTTGCATGAGTAAAAGTGTGTCGATAGGATTGGTAAAATCATTAGACTACTCTCCCGCAGTAATACTAAGCCATGGAACAAAGATGGTTTTATTTTCAGAAAATGCTTGGGATTCCTTTTTAAAACATCTACATCTTATTGAATGTTATTTAGCCAACAGTTTCTTTGGAAGAAAAACTAACATTCGACTT
Organism: Flexamia atlantica; assembly: GCA_035578135.1. NCBI lineage: Eukaryota > Metazoa > Arthropoda > Insecta > Hemiptera > Cicadellidae > Flexamia > Flexamia atlantica. The sequence continues at coordinate 4,835,300 of JAQJVK010000023.1, read as the reverse complement.
TTGGATTGTGACAATGAAATTGACATTATTAAACATCGTGGTCAACAACAAGTAAGAATTAGAGACTCGACACAATTTGAAAATAAAATTCTTCTAACACGTGAAGAATTTTACATTTTAAACTATGCAACATCACCTATTACCAGGTATATGAAACAATTAGTATTTTCAAGCTCTGTTATTAAGGAATATCTGGTAGATGCATGCGAAAAACAACCAGAAAGCACTTTACAATACGGACCAATAGATACATCCATCTTTAATAGAATACCTCACGAAGTGGAAATGTGGAGGCAGTTAAGAAACTTTGAACCTTTTACTGAAGTTGCAACGGAGGCTACAGAAGAAGAAACCAACAACAACAACAACAACAGTACAGAAGAAGAAACCAACAACAACAATAATACAGAAGAAGAAACTTTGCTAGGTTAAAACTACAATGTAATTTAACAAAAGAATAAACCGTGGGGTAGGCCTACTGGGGATGGTGCCCACGTTAAACATACACCAACGCGCCTACAACTGTACGGCCTGGTTTATATATATATATATCTAACCTACCGTGGTGTGGAAAACAGTTGATCAGCAGACACCGTGATGAGCAGACAGGATGAAGAAATGGCAGCAAAACCTTGTGTAATTGAATTTCAAGCATTTCGCGGAAACGATGATAGATTTATCATAAAAGAATTGGTAATTTTGGATTTGCTTACACAAGTAGCATACCCGTTTTTATTTGAAGCACCGTGTTCTGTCCATGAACTAAAGTCAAAAGCTAAAATAACAAACAGATGGCTAACAAATAATTTTCATCATATCCATTGGTATGAAGGTTTCCTACCGTACAACAATGTACACAAAATTATGTTTCATTTTTGCAAACAATTTACACACATATATACCAGAGGATTGGAAAAAAAGAATTGGATACAACAGTACACAAACAAAGAAGTTTTAAACATAAAAGTGGACAAAACATTTCACTTTGATGCTAGAAATATTTGTGTTTCTACAATAAATCCGAAACACAACCAATCTCAATGCGCATTACAAAACGCGTATCACTTGGCTGCTTACTTACAACAACAAACGGAAGAATGTAGTGGGGGTTCCGAAGGTTATATAAACGAAGAGGCAACACACCCCGAGTATCAGTCTAACTCCATACTCCGAACAGACAACATCTCCTGTGAAGGATGGCATCACAACAGTTTCTCCAATGTTTAGTTGAACAATTCAACTTGCATTCAAAATCAAATACTCTAATTATCAAGAAATGTTCAGAATTAAAAGAACAGAAACATTATATTGTTCATGAAATGAAGAAAATTGATACAACGCATGGAGACGCAGTCGTCGCATCTTTATTCGATGCACCATATACACCGGGTGATGAACCAAAGTTTCAAGTATATCTTCCAAAACGATTCGTCCAGTTGCTGCAAAATGAAGATCTGCGGGAAATTCAACCAGGATCATTATATTTGGTGTCACACGGAATGAGCGGAAACAACTCTACGGAACTAACTCTGCACATCGCACAAAAATAACATTGTAAAAAAAATGTTTTAAATAAAAAGATAAAAAACAACAACATATCAGTATATGTTTTTATATACTGATATGTTGTATTTTTTTAAAACCTCAAACGGATGACCTTGAACTTTTAATCGATAGTATTATTCGATTATTTTATTCGATAGTATTATTCGATTATTTTATTCGATAGTTTTATTCGAATACTTTACATAAATACGAAACTTTAACGTTGAGTGGCTCAGTTCTGTTTAAGACAAGCTACAACCAACATGTCATCCAAAAGAAATAATCTAACACTTATAACTTATTGTTGCAAAGAAAAATGTTTTAGAATACCTGAAGATCAAGTTGACGGACAAGCTTGTACAAAATGTAATTCTTTCTGCTATTGTAAATGTAGTTGCAAAACATATCAAAAGAACCGGTTGGATAAACTAGAAGAATTACAACATCGACTCGGTCTATTGTGGCAACGATTAAATTCAAAGTGATTAAACAAACACCTGCCATTACCCCCACCACTACCCCCACTACCATCGGAGGTACCTGCAGCACCGGCTTTGCAATAGTCATTCCTGCTACACCTCTCGTCGAGTAAACAACTCTAGTCATGTCTCTCAACATTCGCGGGATTCACTACAACACTATCAATCTTACAACCTACAAGGATTTGGAAATTTTTAGTGAAGAACTAAAACAACTTATAACCACTGGGTTTGGTTTATCTTTAGAACTTTATGCAACAAACAATCAAAACGAAAAAAATGTGTTTTTGCCAACTTACAACAACAAGAAGAATGAAAATAAACAAGAAATTTCAGCACCGACAACAACTTACTTTTCAAATTTGGGAGCAAACTTTACTAACTTGTAAAATAATACTTTTGTAAAAAAAACAAATAAATAAAAAAAAGAAAATATCTTGCATTTTCGGATTTTCCGAAAATGCAAGATCTTTTTTAAAAACATCCACAATCGACCTTGACACACTTCCGGCCATTTAAAATTTAAATACCCAGCACAGCAGGGCATTTAAACTTTAAATACCCACCTACAACACGTCACAGCTACGTCACAGCTGATGACGTCACTTCCGGTCACGTGACCGGAAGTAGCTGTCAAAAAATTGACTGCCTGTCAAAGTTTGATTGGGCCAGAAACGCCACATCGCCACTACTATTGTGGATACATGACGTACACATAGGGTGATAGAATAGTACCAGAAATATATTATTATACCACCGAAGTTACCGTAAAAACTTAGGTTTTGGAAATATGGGTGATTAAATTAGTTGCTTTGCGATGTGCGGAGAGGGATTTTTTTAAGTTTGACATGAAATATAAAAAAATACGGAAGTGTGGATACATGACTTACACATTAGGTGATAGAATAGGACCAGAAATGTAGTACTATACCACCCAAATTACCGTAAAAACTTAGGTTTTTGAAATATTGGTGATTAAATTAGTGGCTTTGAGATGTGCGGACAGCGATTTGTCTAAGTTTGACATGAAATATAAAAATAAATACGGAATTGTGGAAACATGACGTACACCTGGGGTGATAGAATTGGACCAGAAATTTAGCAATATACCGCCCAAGTTACCGTAAACAGATAGGTTTTGGAAATATGAGTGATTAAATTAGCCGCTTTGCGATGTGCGGTCAGCGATTTGTTTAGGTTTGACATGAAATATAAAATAAATACGGAAGTATGTTAATATTAGGTACATATAGGGTGATAGAATAGAACCAGAACTTTAGTATTATACCAACCAAGTTACCGTAAAACTTAGGTTTTGGAAATATGGTTGATAAAAGTAGCCGCTTTGCAATGTGTGGTCAGCGATTTGTCTAAGTTTGACATGAATTATAAAAATCAATTTGGAATTGTGGATACATGACGTTCACATAGCGTGATAGAATAGGACCAGAAATTTAGTATTACACCACCCAAGTTACCGTAAAATAAATAAATAAATAAATAAATTCTTTATTGAATGCTGCCAAAAACTTAGGTTTTGGAAATATGGGTGATTAAAGTAGTCGCTTTGCGATGTGCGGACAGCGATTTGTCTAATATTGGCATGAATTATAAAAATCAATTTGGAATTGTGGATACATGACGTGCACATAGGGTGATAGAATAGGACCGGAAATTTAGTCTTATACCACCCAGGTTACCGTAAAAACTTAGGTTTTGGAAATATGGGTGGTTAAAGTAGTCGCTTTGCGATGTGCGGACAGCTATTTGTCTAAGTTTGACATGAAATATAAAAATAAATACAGAATTGTGGATACATGACGTACACATAGGGTGATAGAATAGTACCACAAATATAGTATTATACCACCGAAGTTACCGTAAAACTTAGGTTTTAGAAATATGGGTGGTTAAAGTAGTTGCTTTGCGATGTGCGGACAGCGATTTGTCTAAGTTTAACATTAAATATAAAATAAATACGGAAGTGTGCGAACATTTGTTACACATAGGGTGATAGAATAGAACCAGAACTTTAGTATTATACCAACCAAGTTACCATAAAACTTAGGTTTTGGAAATATCGGTGATTAAATTAGCCGCTTTGCGATGTGCGGTCAGCGATTTGTCTAAATTTTACATGAGAAATAAAATAAATACGGAAGTGTGCCAACATGACGTACACATAGGATAATAGAATAGGACCAGAACTTTAGTACTAGACCACCTAAGTTACCGTAAACAGTTAGGTTTCGGAATAATGGGTGATTAAATTAGTCGCTTTGCGATGTGCGGTCAGCGATTTGTTTAGGTTTGACATGAAATATAAAATAAATACGGATGTATGACAATATTAGGTACACATAGGGTGATAGAATAGAACCAGAACTTTAGTATCATACCAACTAAGTTACCGTAAATCTTAGGTTATGGAAATATGGGTGATAAAAGTAGCCGCTTTGCGATGTGTGGTCAGCGATTTGTCTAAATTTGACATGAAATATAAAAGAATATGGAAATGTGCCAACATGACTTACACATAGGATAATAGCATAGCACCAAAACTTTAGTACTATACCACCCAAGATACCTTAAAAACTTAGGTTTCGGAAATATGGGTGATTAAATTAGTCGCTTTGAGATGTGCGGTCAGCGATTTGTTTAAGTTTTAATGAAATATAAAAAATACGGAAGTGTGCCAACATGACATAAACATAGGGTGATAGAATAGGACCAGAAATTTAGTACAGTACCACCCAAATTACCGTAAAAACTTAGGTTTTGGAAATATTCTTGATTAAAGTAGTGGCTTTACGATGTGCGGTCAGCGATTTGTCTAAGTTTGACATGAAATATAAAAAAAATACGAAAGTGTGCCAACATGACGTACACAAAGGATAATAGAATAGGACCAGAACTTTAGTACTATACCACCTAAGTTACCTTAAAAACTTAGGTTTCGGAAATATGGGTGATTAAATTAGTCGCTTTGCGATGTGCGGTCAGCGATTTGTCTAAGTTTAACATTAAATATAAAATAAATACGGAAGTGGGCGAAATTTTGGTACACATAGGGTGATAGAATAGAACCAGAACTTTAGTATTATACCAACCAAGTTACCGTAAAACTTAGGTTTTGGAAATATGGTTGATAAAAGTAGCCGCTTTGCAATGTGTGGTCAGCGATTTGTCTAAGTTTGACATGAAATATAAAAAAAATACGAAAGTGTGCCAACATGACGTACACAAAGGATAATAGAATAGGTCCAGAACTTTAGTATTATACCAACCAAGTTACCATAAAAACTGAGGTTTTGGAAATATGGGTGATTAAATTAGCCGCTTTGCGATGTGCGGTCAGCGATTTGTCTAAGTTTGACATGAATTATAAAATCAATATGGAATTGTGGATACATGACGTTCACATAGCGTGATAGAATAGGACCAGAAATTTAGTATTATACCACCCAAGTTACCGTAAAATAAATAAATAAATAAATAAATTCTTTATTGAATGCTGCCAAAAACTTAGGTTTTGGAAATATGGGTGATTAAAGTAGTCGCTTTGCGATGTGCGGACAGCGATTTGTCTAGGTTTGACATGAAATATAAAAATAAATACAGAATTGTGGATACATGACGTACACATAGGGCGATAGAATAGTACCACAAATATAGTATTATACCATCGAAGTTACCGTAAAAACTTAGGTTTTGGAAATATGGGTGGTTAATGTAGTCGCTTTGCGATGTGCGGACAGCTATTTGTCTAAGTTTGACATGAAATATAAAAATAAATACAGAATTGTGGATACATGACGTACACATAGGGTGATAGAATAGTACCACAAATATAGTACTATACCACCGAAGTTACCGTAAAAACTTAGGTTTTAGAAATATGGGTGGTTAAAGTAGTTGCTTTGCGATGTGCGGACAGCGATTTGTCTAAGTTTAACATTAAATATAAAATAAATACGGAAGTGTGCGAACATTTGGTACACATAGGGTGATAGAATAGAACCAGAACTTTGGTATTATACCAACCAAGTTACCATAAAACTTAGGTTTTGGAAATATCGGTGATTAAATTAGCCGCTTTGCGATGTCCGGTCAGCGATTTGTTTAGGTTTGACATGAAATATAAAATAAATACTTATGTATGTCAATATTAGGTACACATAGGGTGATAGAATAGAACCAGAACCTTAGTATCATACCAACTAAGTTACCGTAAATCTTAGGTTATGGAAATATGGGTGATAAAAGTAGCCGCTTTGCGATGTGTGGTCAGCGATTTGTCTAAATTTGACATGAAATATAAAAGAATATGGAAATGTGCCAACATGACGTACAGATAGGATAATAGAATAGCACCAAAACGTTAGTACTATACCACCCAAGTTACCTTAAAAACTTAGGTTTCGGAAATATGGGTGATTAAATTAGTCGCTTTGAGATGTGCGGTCAGCGATTTGTTTAAGTTTTAATGAAATATAAAGAAATACGGAAGTGAGCCAACATGACATAAACATAGGGTGATAGAATAGGACCAGAAATTTAGTACAGTACCACCCAAATTACCGTAAAAACTTAGGTTTTGGAAATATTCTTGATTAAAGTAGTGGCTTTACGATGTGCGGACAGCGTTTTGTCTAAGTTTAACATGAAATATAAAATAAATACGGAAGTTTGCCAACATGACGTACACATAGGATGATAGAATAGGACCAAAACTTTAGAACTATACTACCCTAGTTACCTTAAAAACTTAGGTTTTTGAAATATGGGTGATTAAATTAGTCGCTTTGCGATGTGCGGACAGCGATTTGTCTATGTTTGACATGAAATATAAAAATAAATACGGAATTGTGGATACATGACGTACACCTGGGGTGATAGAATAGAACCAGAACTTTAGTACTGTACCACCCAAGATACCTTAAAAACGTATGTTTCGGAATTATGGGTGGTTAAAGTAGTCGCCTTGCGATGTGGGGACAGCGATTTGTCTAAGTTTGACATGAAATATAAAATAAATACGGAAGTGTGCCGACATTACGTACACATAGGGTGATAGAATAGAACCAGAAATTTAGTATTATACCACCAAAGTTACCGTAAGAACTTAGGTTTTGGTAATATGGGTGATTAAATTAGCCGCTTTGCGATGTGTGGACAACGATTTGTCAAAGTTTGACATGAAATATAAAAAAATACGGAAGTGTACCAACATGACCTACACATTGGATGATAGAATAGGACCTGAACCTTTGTACTATACCACCCAAGTTACCTTAAAAACTTAGGTTTTGGAAATATGGGTGATTAAAGTAGTCGCTTTGCGATGTGCGGACAGCGATTTGTCTAAGTTTGACATGAAATATAAAAATAAATACAGAATTGTGGATACATGACATACACATAGGGTGATAGAATAGTACCAGAAATATAGTATTATACCAACCAAGTTACCATAAAACTTAGGTTTTGGAAATATGGGTGATTAAATTAGCCGCTTTGCGATGTGCGGTCAGCGATTTGTCTAAATTTTACATGAGAAATAAACTAAATACGGAATTACATTACGCACACATAGGGTGATAGAATAGAACCAGAACTTCAGTATTATACCAACCAAGTTACCGTAAAAACTTAGGTTATGGAAATATGGGTGGTTAAAGTAGCCGCTTTGCGATGTGCGGACAGCGATTTGTCTATGTTTGACATGAAATAAAAATAAATACGGAATTGTGGATACATGACGTACACATAGGGTGATAGAATTGGACCAGAAATTTAGCAATATACCGCCCAAGTTACCGTAAACAGTTAGGTTTTGGAAATATGAGTGATTAAATTAGCCGCATAACGATGTGCGGTCAGCGATTTGTTTAGGTTTGACATGAAATATAAAATAAATACGGAAGTATGACAATGTTAGGAACCAGAACTTTGGTATTATACCAACCAAGCTACCATTAAACTTAGGTTTTGGAAATATCGGTGATTAAATTAGCCGCTTTGCGATGTGCGGTCAGCGATTTGTCTAAGTTTGACATGAATTATAAAATCAATATGGAATTGTGGATACATTACGTACACATAGCGTGATAGAATAGGACCAGAAATTTAATATTATACCACCCAAGTTACCGTAAAATAAATAAATAAATAAATAAATAAATAAATAAATAAATAAATAAAAAAATTCTTTATTGAAAGCTGCCAAAAACTTAGGTTTTGGAAATATGGGTGATTAAAGTAGCCGCTTTGCGATGTGCGGTCTGCGGTTTGTCTTAATTTGAATGAAATATAAAAAATACGGAAGTGTACCAACATGACATACACATTGGATGATAGAATAGGACCAGAACCTTTGTACTATACCACCCAAGTTACCATAAAAAATTAGGTTTTGGAAATAAAGATGATTAAAGTAGTCGCTTTGCGATGTGCGGACAACGATTTGTCAAAGTTTGACATGAAATATAAAATAAATACGGAAGTGTGCCAACATGACGTACAAATAGGATGATAGAATAGGACCAGAACTTATATACTATACCACCCAAGTTACCTTAAAAACTTAGGTTTTGGAAATATGGGTGATTAAAGTAGTCGCTTTGCGATGTGCGGTCAGCAATTTGTCTAAATTTTACATGAGAAATAAAATAAATACGGAATTACATTACGCACACATAGGGTGATAGAATAAAACCAGAACTTTAGTATTATACCAACCAAGCTACCGTAAAAACTTAGGTTTTGGAAATATGGGTGATTAAAGTAGTCGCTTTGCGATGTGCGGACAGCGATTTGTCTCAGTTTGACATGAAATATAAATATAAATACGGAATTGTGGATACATGACATACACATAGGGTGATAGAATAGTACCAGAAATATAGTATTATACCAACCAAGTTACCATAAAACTTAGGTTTTGGAAATATGGGTGATTAAATTAGCCGCTTTGCGATGTGCGGTCAGCGATTTGTCTAAGTTTGACATGAAATGTAAAATAAATACGGAAGTGTGCGAACATTAGGTACACATAGGGTGATAGAATAGAACCAGAACTTTAGTATTATACCAACCAAGTTACCTTAAAAACTTAGGTTTTGGAAATATGGGTGATTAAAGTAGTCGCTTTGCGATGTGCAGACAGCGATTTGTCTAAGTTTGACATGAAATATAAAAATAAATACGGAATTGTGGATACATGACGTACACATAGGGTGATAGAATAGTACCAGAAATATATTATTATACCACCGAAGTTACCGTAAAAACTTAGGTTTTGGAAATATGGGTGGTTAAAGTAGTCGATTTGCGATGTGCGGACAGCGATTTGTCTAAGTTTGACATGAAATATAAAAAAAATACGGGAGTGTGGATACATGACGTACACATTGGGTGATAGAATAGGACCAGAAATTTAGTACTATACCACCCAAATTACCGTAAAAACTTAGGTTTTGGAGATATTGGTGATTAAAGTAGTGGCTTTGGGATGTGCGGACAGCGTTTTGTCTAAGTTTGACATGAAATATAAAATAAATACGGAAGTGTGCCAACATGACGTACACATAGGATGATAGAATAGGACCAGAACTTTAGAACTATACTACCCTAGTTACCTTAAAAACTTAGGTTTTGGAAAAATGGGTGATTAAATTAGTCGCTTTGCGATGTGCGGACAGCGTTTTGTCTAGATTGACATGAAATATAAAAATAAATATGGAATTGTTGAAACATGACGTACACCTGGGGTGATAGAATTGGACCAGAAATTTAGCAATATACCGCCCAAGTAACCGTAAACAGTTAGGTTTTGGAAATATGAGTGATTAAATTAGCCGCTTTACGATGTGCGGTCAGCGATTTGTTTAGGGTTGACATGAAATATAAAATAAATACGGAAGTATGCCAATATTAGGTACATATAGGGTGATAGAACCAGAACTTTAGTATTATACCAACCAAGTTACCGTAAAACTTAGGTTTTGGAAATATGGTTGATAAAAGTAGCCGCTTTGCGATGTGTGGTCAGCGATTTGTCTAAGTTTGACATGAAATATAAAGAAAATACGGAAGTGTGCCAACATGACGTACACATAGGATAATAGAATAGGACCAGAACTTTAGTACTATACCACCCAAGTTACCTTAAAAACTTAGGTTTCGGAAATATGGGTGATTAAATTAGTCGCTTTGCGATGTGCGGTCATCGATTTGTCTAAGTTTGAATGAAATATAAAATAAATACGGAAGTATGCCAATATTAGATACACATTGGGTGATAGAATAGAACCAGAACTTTAGTATTATACCAACCAAGTTACCGTAAAAACTAAGGTTTTGGAAATATGGGTGATTAAATTAGCCGCTTTGCGATGTGCGGTCAGCGATTTGTCTAAGTTTGACATGAATTATAAAATCAATATGGAATTGTGGATACATGACGTGCACATAGCGTGATAGAATAGGACCAGAAATTTAGTATTATACCACCCAAGTTACCGTAAAATAAATAAATAAATAAATAAATAAATAAATAAAATCTTTTTTGAATGCTGCCAAAAACTTAGGTTTTGGAAATATGGGTGATTAAAGTAGCCGCTTTGCGATGTGCGGTCAGCGATTTGTCTAAATTTGAATGAAATATAAAAAAATACGGAAGTGTACCAACATGACCTACACATTGGATGATAGAATAGGACCTGAACCTTTGTACTATACCACCCAAGTTACCAGAAAAAATTAGGTTTTGGAATTAAAGGTGATTTTAATAGTCGCTTTGCGATGTGCGGACAACGATTTGTCAAAGTTTGACATGAAATATAAAATAAATACGGAAGTGTGCCAACATGACGTACACATAGGATGATAGAATAGGACCAGAACTTTAGTATTATACCACCCAAGATACCGTAAAAACTTAGGTTTTGGAAATATGGGTGATTAAATTAGCCGCTTTGCAATGTGCGGTCAGCGATATGTCTAAGTTTGACATGATATATAAAATAAATACGGAAGTGTGCCAACATTACGTACACATAGTGTGATGGAATAGGACCAGAACTTTTGTATTATACCACCCAAGTTACCGTAAAAACGTAGGTTTTGGAAATATGGGTGATTAAAGTAGTCGCTTTGCGATGTGCGAACAGCGATTTGTCTAAGTTTGACATGAAATATAAAAATCAATACGGAATTGTGGATACATAACGTGCACATAGGGTGATAGAATAGGACCAGAAATTTAGTATTATCCCACCCAAGTTACCGTAAAAACTTAGGTTTTGGAAATTTGGGTGATTAAATTAGTCGCTTGCGATGTGCGGACAGCGATTTGTCTAAGTTTGACATGAAATATAATAATTGATGCGGAATTGTGGATACATGACGTACACATAGGGTGATACAATAGAACCAGAAATTTATTATTATACCACCGAAGTTACCTTTAAAACTTAGGTTTTGGAAATATGGGTGATTAAATTAGTCGCTTTGCGAAGTGCGGACAGCGATTTGTCTAAGTTTGACATGAACTATAAAATAAATACGGAAGTGTGCCAACATGACGTACACATAGGATGATAAAATAGGACAAGAACGTTAGGACTATACCACCCAAGTTAACGTAAAAACGTAGGTTTTGGAAATATGGGTGATTAAATTATCCGCTTTGCGATGTGCGGACAGCGATTTGTCTAAGTTTGACATGAAATATAAAAATAGATGCGGAATTGTAGATACATGACGTACACATAGGGTGATAGAAAAGAACCAGAAATTTAGTATTATACCTCCCAAGTTACCTTAAAAACTTAGGTTTTAGAAATATGGGTGATTAAATTAGTCGCTTTGCGTTGTGCGGACAGCGATTTGTCTTAGTTTGACATGAAATACAAAATAAATACGGAAGTGTGCTAGCATCACGTACACATAGGATGATAGAATAGGACCAATACTTTAGTATCATACCACGTAAGTTACCACAAAAACATAGGTTTAGGAAATATTTGTGATTAAAGCAGTCGATTTGCGGTGTGCGAACAGCAATCCGTCGAAGTTTCACATAAAATATAAAATAAATACGGAAGTGTGCCAATATGACGTACACATAGTGTGATGGAATAGGACCAGAACTTTTGTATTATACCACCCAAGTTACCGTAGAAACTTAGGTTTTGGAAATATGGGTGATTAAAATATTCGCTTTGCGATGTGCGGACAGCGATTTGTCTAAGTTTGTCATGAAATATAAAATAAATACGGAAGTGTGCCAAAATGACGTACGCATAGGATGATAGAATAGGACCAGAACCTTCGTAATATACCACCCAAGTAACCTTAAAACTTAGGTTTTGGAAATATGGGTGATTAAAGTAGTCGCTTTGCGTTGTGCGGACAGCGATTTGTCTTAGTTTGACATGAAATATAAAATAAATACGGAAGTGTGCTAGCATCACGTACACATAGGATGATAGAATAGGACCAATACTTTAGTATCATACCACGTAAGTTACCACAAAAACATAGGTTTAGGAAATATTTGTGATTAAATTAGTCGCTTTGCGATGTGTGGAAACAGATCCGCCTAACTTTAACATGAAAGATAAAAGAAAAACGGATGTTTGAGAACATGAAGCACACATATTGTGATAGAATAGGACCAGAATTAAATTTTTTTACCACCTAAGTTACCTTAAAAACATAGGTTTAGGAAATATCGGTGATTAATGCAGTCGATTTGCGGTGTGCGAACAGCAATCCGTCCAAGTTTCACATAAAATATAAAATAAATACGGAAGTGTGCCAATATGACGTACACATAGTGTGATGGAATAGGACCAGAACTTTTGTATTATACCACCCAAGTTACCTTAAAAACTTAGGTTTTGGAAATATGGGTGATTAAAATATTCGCTTTGCGATGTGCGGACAGCGATTTGTCTAAGTTTGTCATGAAATATAAAATAAATACGGACGTGTGCCTACATGACGTACGCATCGGATGATAGAATAGGTCCAGAACTATAGTATTATACCACGTAAATTACCACAAAAATTTAGGTTTTATATATATGGGTGATAAAATTAGTTGCTTTGCGATGCGTGGAGAGAGATCCGCCTAATATAGACATGAAATATAAAATAAATACGGAAGTTTGGAAACTTGACGAACACATAGGGTGATAGAATAGGACCAGAACTTTAGTATTATACCAGCCAAGTTATCGTAAAAACTTAGGTTTTGGAAATATGGATTATTAAAGTTGCGGCTTTGCGATGTGTGGTCAGCGATTTGTCTAAGTTTGACATGAAATATAATAATTGATGCGGAATTGTGGATACATGACGTACACATAGGGTGATACAATAGAACCAGAAATTTATTATTATACCACCAAAGTTACCTTTAAAACTTAGGTTTTGGAAATATGGGTGATTAAATTAGTCGCTTTGCGAAGTGCGGACAGCGATTTGTCTAAGTTTGACATGAACTATAAAATAAATACGGAAGTGTGCCAACATGACGTACACATAGGATGATAAAATAGGACAAGAACGTTAGGACTATACCACCCAAGTTAACGTAAAAACTTAGGTTTTGGAAATATGGGTGATTAAAGTATCCGCTTTGCGATGTGCGGACAGCGATTTGTCTAAGTTTGACATGAAATATAAAAATAGATGTGGAATTGTAGATACATGAAGTACACATAGGGTGATAGAAAAGAACCAGAAATTTAGTATTATACCTCCCAAGTTACCTTAAAAACTTAGGTTTTAGAAATATGGGTGATTAAATTAGTCGCTTTGCGTTGTGCGGACAGCGATTTGTCTTAGTTTGACATGAAATACAAAATAAATACGGAAGTGTGCTAGCATCGCGTACACATAGGATGATAGAATAGGACCAATACTTTAGTATCATACCACGTAAGTTACCAGAAAACATAGGTTTAGGAAATATTTGTGATTAAATTAGTCGCTTTGCGATGTGTGGAAACAGATCCGCCTAACTTTAACATGAAAGATAAAAGAAAAACGGATGTTTGAGAACATGACGCACACATATTGTGATAGAATAGGACCAGAATTAAATTTTTTTACCACCTAAGTTACCTTAAAAACATAGGTTTAGGAAATATCGGTGATTAAAGTAGTCGATTTGCGGTGTGCGAACAGCAATCCGTCGAAGTTTCACGTAAAATATAAAATAAATACGGAAGTGTGCCAATATGACGTACACATAGTGTGATGGAATAGGACCAGAACTTTTGTATTATACCACCCAAGTTACCGTAAAAACTTAGGTTTTGGAAATATGGGTGATTAATGTAGTCGCTTTGCGATCTGCGGATAGCGATTTTTCAAAGTTTGACATGAAATATAAAATAAGTACGGAAGTGTGCCAATATGACGTTAACATAGGATGATAGAATAGGACCAGAACTATAGTAGTATACTACCCCAGTTACCTTAAAAACTTAGGTTTTGGAAATTTGGGTGATTAAATTAGTCGCTTGCGATGTGCGGACAGCGATTTGTCTAAGTTTGACATGAAATATAATAATTGATGCGGAATTGTGGATACATGACGTACACATAGGGTGATACAATAGAACCAGAAATTTATTATTATACCACCGAAGTTACCTTTAAAACTTAGGTTTTGGAAATATGGGTGATTAAATTAGTCGCTTTGCGAAGTGCGGACAGCGATTTGTCTAAGTTTGACATGAACTATAAAATAAATACGGAAGTGTGCCAACATGACGTACACATAGGATGATAAAATAGGACAAGAACGTTAGGACTATACCACCCAAGTTAACTTAAAAACTTAGGTTTTGGAAATATGGGGGATTAAATTATCCGCTTTGCGATGTGCGGACAGCGATTTGTCTAAGTTTGACATGAAATATAAAAATAGATGCGGAATTGTAGATACATGACGTACACATAGGGTGATAGAAAAGAACCAGAAATTTAGTATTATACCTCCCAAGTTACCTTAAAAACTTAGGTTTTAGAAATATGGGTGATTAAATTAGTCGCTTTGCGTTGTGCGGACAGCGATTTGTCTTAGTTTGACATGAAATACAAAATAAATACGGAAGTGTGCTAGCATCACGTACACATACGATGATAGAATAGGACCAATACTTTAGTATCATACCACGTAAGTTACCAGAAAACATAGGTTTAGGAAAAATTTGTGATTAAATTAGTCGCTTTGCGATGTGTGGAAACAGATCCGCCTAACTTTAACATGAAAGATAAAAGAAAAACGGATGTTTGAGAACATGACGCACACATATTGTGATAGAATAGGACCAGAATTAAATTTTTTTACCACCTAAGTTACCTTAAAAACATAGGTTTAGGAAATATCGGTGATTAAAGTAGTCGATTTGCGGTGTGCGAACAGCAATCCGTCGAAGTTTCACATAAAATATAAAATAAATACGGAAGTGTGCCAATATGACGTACACATAGTGTGATGGAATAGGACCAGAACTTTTGTATTATACCACCCAAGTTACCGTAAAAACTTAGGTTTTGGAAATATGGGTGATTAATGTAGTCGCTTTGCGATCTGCGGACAGCGATTTTTCAAAGTTTGACATGAAATATAAAATAAGTACGGAAGTGTGCCAATATGACGTTAACATAGGATGATAGAATAGGACCAGAACTATAGTAGTATACTACCCCAGTTACCTTAAAAACTTAGGTTTTGGAAATTTGGGTGATTAAATTAGTCGTTTTGCGATGTACGGACAGCGATTTGTCTAAGTTTGACATGATATATAAAAAAAATCCGGAATTGTGGATACTTGACGTACTCATAGGGTGATAGAAAAGGACTAGCAATTTAGTATTATACCACCCAAGTTACCGTAAAAACTTAGGTTTTGGAAATATGGATTATTAAAGTTGCGGCTTTGCGATGTGTGGTCAGCGATTTGTCTAAGTTTGACATGAAATATAAAAAAAAATACGGAAGTGTACCAACATGACGTACACATAGGATGATAGAATAGGACCAGAACCTTAGGACTATACCACCCAAGTTACCTTAAAAACTTAGGTTTTGGAAATATTCGTGATTAAAATATTCGCTTTGCGATGTGCGGACAGCGATTTGTCTAAGTTTGTCATGAAATATAAAATAAATACGGAAGTGTGCCTACATGACGTACGCATAGGATTATAAAATAGGTCCACAAAAATTTAGGTTTTATAAATATGGGTGATAAAATTAGTTGCTTTGCGATGCGTGGACAGAGATCCGCCTAATATAGACATGAAATATAAAATAAATACGGAAGTTTGGAAATACTTGACGTACTCATAGGGTGATAGAAAAGGACTAGCAATTTAGTATTATACCACCCAAGTTACCGTAAAAACTTAGGTTTTGGAAATATGGATTATTAAAGTTGCGGCTTTGCGATGTGTGGTCAGCGATTTGTCTAAGTTTGACATGAAATATAAAAAAAATACGGAAGTGTGCCAACATGACATACACATAGGATGATAGAATAGGACCAGAACGTTTGAACTATACCACCCAAGTTACCTTAAAAACTTAGGTTTTTGAAATATGGGTATTTAAACTAGTCGCTTTGCGATGTGCGGACAGCGATTTGTCTAAGTTTGACTTGAAATATAAAAATAAATACGGACGTGTGGATACATGACGTACACATAGGTTGATAGAATAGGACCAGAACTTTAGTAATATACCACCCAAGTTACTTTAAAAACTTAGGTTTTGGAAATATGGATGATTAAAGTAGTCGCTTTGCGATGTGCGGACAGCGAATTGTCTAAGTTTGACTTGAAATATAAAAATAAATACGGAAGTATGGATACATGACGTACACATAGGGTGATAGAATAGGACCAGAAATTTAGTATTATACAACGAACTACCGTAAAACATAGGTTTAGGAAATATGGGTAGTTAAAATAATCAATTTGCGATGTGTGGACAGCAATCCGTCTAAGTTTCACATGAAATATAAAATAAATAAGGAAGTGTGCCAACAGGACGTACACATAGGGTGATAGAATAGGTCCAGAACTTTTGTATTATACCACCCAAGTTACCGTAAAAACATAGGTTTTGGAAATATGGGTGATTAAAGTAGTCGCTTTGAACGTCGACCAGAACTATAGTATTATACCACGTAAATTACCGCAAAAATTTAGGTTTTATAAATATGGGTGATTAAATTAGTTGCTTTGCGATGTGTGGACAGAGATCCGCCTAATATAGACATGAAATATAAAATAAATACGGAAGTGTGGCAACATGACGAACACATAGGGTGATAGAATAGGACCAGATCTTTAGTATTATACGAGCAGAGCTACCGTAAAAACTTTGGTTTTGGAAATATGGCTGATTAAATTAGCCGCTTTGCGATGTGCGGAAAACGATTTGTCTAAGTTTGACATGAAATATAAAATAAATACTGAAGTGTGCCAACATTACGTACACATAGGATGATAGAATAGGACCAGAATTTAGGACTATACCACCCAAGTTACCTTAAAAACTTAGTTTTGGAAATATGGGTGATTAAATAGTCGTTTTGCGATGTACGGACAGCGATTTTTCTAAGTTTGACATGATATATAAAAAAAATCCGGAATTGTGGATACTTGACGTACTCATAGGGTGATAGAAAAGGACTAGCAATTTAGTATTATACCACCCAAGTTACCGTAAAAACTTAGGTTTTGGAAATATGGATTAATAAAAATTGCGGCTTTTCGATGTGTGGTCAGCGATTTGTCTAAGTTTGACATGAAATATAAAAAAAATACGGAAGTGTACCAACATGACTTACACATAGGATGATAGAATAGGACCAGAACCTTAGGACTATACCACCCAAGTTACCTTAAAAACTTAGGTTTTGGAAATATGGGTGATTAAAATATTCGCTTTGCGATGTGCGGACAGCGATTTGTCTAAGTTTGTCATGAAATATAAAATAAATACGGAAGTGTGCCAAAATGACGTACGCATAGGATGATAGAATAGGTCCAGAACTATAGTATTATACCACGTAAATTACCACAAAAATTTAGGTTTTATAAACATGGGTGATAAAATTAGTTGCTTTGCGATGCGTGGACAGAGATCCGCCTAATATAGACATGAAATATAAAATAAATACGGAAGTTTGGAAACTTGACGAACACATAGGGTGATAGAATAGGACCAGAACTTTAGTATTATACCAGCCAAGTTACCGTAAAAACTTAGGTTTTGGAAATATGGATTATTAAAGTTGCGGCTTTGCGATGTGTGGTCAGCGATTTGTCTAAGTTTGACATGAAATATAAAAAAAATACGGAAGTGTACCAACATGACGTACACATAGGATGATAGAATAGGACCAGAACCTTAGGACTATACCACCCAAGTTACCTTAAAAACTTAGGTTTTGGAAATATGGGTGATTAAAATATTCGCTTTGCGATGTGCGGACAGCGATTTGTCTAAGTTTGACTTGAAATATAAAAATAAATACGGACGTGTGGATACATGACGTACACATAGGTTGATAGAATAGGACCAGAACTTTAGTAATATACCACCCAAGTTACTTTAAAAACTTAGGTTTTGGAAATATGGGTGATTAAAGTAGTCGCTTTGCGATGTGCGGACAGCGAATTGTCTAAGTTTGACTTGAAATATAAAAATAAATACGGAAGTATGGATACATGACGTACACATAGGGTGATAGAATAGGACCAGAAATTTAGTATTATACAACGAAGTACCGTAAAACATAGGTTTAGGAAATATGGGTAGTTAAAATAATCAATTTGCGATGTGTGGACAGCAATCCGTCTAAGTTTCACATGAAATATAAAATAAATAAGGAAGTGTGCCAACAGGACGTACACATAGGGTGATAGAATAGGTCCAGAACTTTTGTATTATACCACCCAAGTTACCGTAAAAACATAGGTTTTGGAAATATGGGTGATTAAAGTAGTCGCTTTGAACGTCGACCAGAACTATAGTATTATACCACGTAAATTACCGCAAAAATTTAGGTTTTATAAATATGGGTGATTAAATTAGTTGCTTTGCGATGTGTGGACAGAGATCCGCCTAATATAGACATGAAATATAAAATAAATACGGAAGTGTGGCAACATGACGAACAAATAGGGTGATAGAATAGGACCAGATCTTTAGTATTATACCAGCAGAGCTACCGTAAAAACTTTGGTTTTGGAAATATGGCTGATTAAATTAGCCGCTTTGCGATGTGCGGAAAACGATTTGTCTAAGTTTGACATGAAATATAAAATAAATACTGAAGTGTGCCAACATTACGTACACATAGGGTGATAGAATAGGACAAGAACTTTAGTACTATAACAACCAATTTACCGTAAAAATTTAGGTTTTGGAAATATGGGTGATTAAATTAGCCGCTTTGCGATGTCCGGACAACGATTTGTCTAAGTTTGACATGAAATTCAAAATAAATACTGAAGTGTGCCAACATTACGTACACATAGGATGATAGAATAGGACCAGAACTTTAGTACTATACCACCCAAGTTACTTTAAAAACTTAGGTTTTGGAAATATGGGTGATTAAAGTAGTCGCTTTGCGATGAGAGGAGAGCGATTTGTGTAAGTTTTACATGAAATATAAAATAAATACGGAAGTGTGCCAAAATGATGTACACATAGGGTGATAGAATAGGAGCAGAAATTTAGAATCATACCACCAAAGTTACCGCAAGAACTTAGGTTAAGGAAATATGGGTGATTAAATTAGCCGCTTTGCGATGTGCGGTCAGCGATTTGTCTAAGTTTGACATTAATTATAAAAATCAATATGGAATTGTGGATAGATGACGTGCACATAGCGTGATAGAATAGGACCAGAAATTTAGTATTATACCAACCAAGATACCGTAAAAACTTAGGTTTTGGAAATATGGGTGATTAAAGTAGTCGCTTTGCGATGTGCGGACAACGATTTTTCAAAGTTTGACATGATATATGAAATAAATTCGGAAGTGTGCCAATATGACGTACACATAGGATGATAGAATAGGACCAGAATTTAGGACTATACCACCCAAGTTACCTTAAAAACTTAGTTTTGGAAATATGGGTGATTAAATTAGTCGTTTTGCGATGTACGGACAGCGATTTGTCTAAGTTTGACATGATATATAAAAAAAATCCGGAATTGTGGATACTTGACGTACTCATAGGGTGATAGAAAAGGACTAGCAATTTAGTATTATACCACCCAAGTTACCGTAAAAACTTAGGTTTTGGAAATATGGATTAATAAAAATTGCGGCTTTGCGATGTGTGGTCAGCGATTTATCTAAGTTTGACATGAAATATAAAAAAAATACGGAAGTGTACCAACATGACTTACACATAGGATGATAGAATAGGACCAGAACCTTAGGACTATACCACCCAAGTTACCTTAAAAACTTAGGTTTTGGAAATATGGGTGATTAAAATATTCGCTTTGCGATGTGCGGACAGCGATTTGTCTAAGTTTGTCATGAAATATAAAATATATACGGAAGTGTGCCAAAATGACGTACGCATAGGATGATAGAATAGGTCCAGAACTATAGTATTATACCACGTAAATTACCACAAAAATTTAGGTTTTATAAATATGGGTGATAAAATTAGTTGCTTTGCGATGCGTGGACAGAGATCCGCCTATTATAGACATGAAATATAAAATAAATACGGAAGTTTGGAAACTTGACGAACACATAGGGTGATAGAATAGGACCAGAACTTTAGTATTATACCAGCCAAGTTACCGTAAAAACTTAGGTTTTGGAAATATGGATTATTAAAGTTGCGGCTTTGCGATGTGTGGTCAGCGATTTGTCTAAGTTTGACATGAAATATAAAAAAATACGGAAGTGTACCAACATGACGTACACATAGGATGATAGAATAGGACCAGAACCTTAGGACTATACCACCCAAGTTACCTTAAAAACTTAGGTTTTGGAAATATGGGTGATTAAAATATTCGCTTTGCGATGTGCGGACAGCGATTTGTCTAAGTTTGACTTGAAATATAAAAATAAATACGGACGTGTGGATACATGACGTACACATAGGTTGATAGAATAGGACCAGAACTTTAGTAATATACCACCCAAGTTACTTTAAAAACTTAGGTTTTGGAAATATGGGTGATTAAAGTAGTCGCTTTGCGATGTGCGGACAGCGAATTGTCTAAGTTTGACTTGAAATATAAAAATAAATACGGAAATATGGATACATGACGTACACATAGGGTGATAGAATAGGACCAGAAATTTAGTATTATACAACGAAGTACCGTAAAACATAGGTTTAGGAAATATGGGTAGTTAAAATAATCAATTTGCGATGTGTGGACAGCAATCCGTCTAAGTTTCACATGAAATATAAAATAAATAAGGAAGTGTGCCAACAGGACGTACACATAGGGTGAAAGAATAGGTCCAGAACTTTTGTTTTATACCACCCAAGTTACCATAAAAACTTAGGTTTTGAAATATGGGTGATTAAAGTAGTCGCTTTGAACGTTGACCAGAACTATAGTATTATACCACGTAAATTACCGCAAAAATTTAGGTTTTATAAATATGGGTGATTAAATTAGTTGCTTTGCGATGTGTGGACAGAGATCCGCCTAATATAGACATGAAATATAAAATAAATACGGAAGTGTGGCAACATGACGAACACATAGGGTGATAGAATAGGACCAGATCTTTAGTATTATACCAGCAGAGCTACCGTAAAAACTTTGGTTTTGGAAATATGGCTGATTAAATTAGCCGCTTTGCGATGTGCGGAAAACGATTTGTCTAAGTTTGACATGAAATATAAAATAAATACTGAAGTGTGCCAACATTACGTACACATAGGGTGATAGAATAGGACAAGAACTTTAGTACTATAACAACCAATTTACCGTAAAAATTTAGGTTTTGGAAATATGGGTGATTAAATTAGCCGCTTTGCGATGTGCGGAAAACGATTTGTCTAAGTTTGACATGAAATTCAAAATAAATACGGAAGTGTGCCAACATTACGTACACATAGGATGATAGAATAGGACCAGAACTTTAGTACTATACCACCCAAGTTACTTTAAAAACTTAGGTTTTGGAAATATGGGTGATTAAAGTAGTCGCTTTGCGATGAGCGGAGAGCGATTTGTGTAAGTTTTACATGAAATATAAAATAAATACGGAAGTGTGCCAAAATGACGTACACATAGGGTGATAGAATAGGACCAGAAATTTAGAATCATACCACCAAAGTTACCGCAAGAACTTAGGTTAAGGAAATATGGGTGATTAAATTAGCCGCTTTGCGAT
Source organism: Flexamia atlantica (assembly GCA_035578135.1). NCBI lineage: Eukaryota > Metazoa > Arthropoda > Insecta > Hemiptera > Cicadellidae > Flexamia > Flexamia atlantica. The sequence continues at coordinate 4,812,843 of JAQJVK010000023.1, read as the reverse complement.
GTGCGGTCAGCGATTTGTCTAAGTTTGACATTAATTATAAAAATCAATATGGAATTGTGGATAGATGACGTGCACATGTCGTGATAGAATAGGACCAGAAATTTAGTATTATACCAACCAAGATACCGTAAAAACTTAGGTTTTGGAAATATGGGTGATTAAAGTAGTCGCTTTGCGATGTGCGGACAACGATTTTTCAAAGTTTGACATGATATATGAAATAAATTCGGAAGTGTGCCAATATGACGTACACATAGGATGATAAAATAGGACCAGAATTTAGGACTATACCACCCAAGTTACCTTAAAAACTTAGTTTTGGAAATATGGGTGATTAAATTAGTCGTTTTGCGATGTACGGACAGCGATTTGTCTAAGTTTGACATGATATATAAAAAAAATCCGGAATTGTGGATACTTGACGTACTCATAGGGTGATAGAAAAGGACTAGCAATTTAGTATTATACCACCCAAGTTACCGTAAAAACTTAGGTTTTGGAAATATGGATTATTAAAGTTGCGGCTTTGCGATGTGTGGTCAGCGATTTGTCTAAGTTTGACATGAAATATAAAAAAAATACGGAAGTGTACCAACATGACGTACACATAGGATGATAGAATAGGACCAGAACCTTAGGACTATACCACCCAAGTTACCTTAAAAACTTAGGTTTTGGAAATATGGGTGATTAAAATATTCGCTTTGCGATGTGCGGACAGCGATTTGTCTAAGTTTGACATGAAATATAAAGAAATACGGACGTGGGCCAACATGACGTACACATAGGATGATAGAATAGGACCAGAACGTTTGTACTATACCACCCAAGTTACCTTAAAAACTTAGGTTTTGGAAATATGGGTATTTAAACTAGTCGCTTTGCGATGTGCGGACAGCGATTTGTCTAAGTTTGACTTGAAATATAAAAATAAATACGGACGTGTGGATACATGACGTACACATAGGTTGATAGAATAGGACCAGAACTTTAGTAATATACCACCCAAGTTACTTTAAAAACGTAGGTTTTGGAAATATGGGTGATTAAAGTAATCGCTTTTCGATGTGCGGACAGCGATTTGTCTAAGTTTGACTTGAAATATAAAAATAAATACGTAAGTATGGATACATGACGTACACATAGGGTGATAGAATAGGACCAGAAATTTAGTATTATACAACGAAGTACCGTAAAACATAGGTTTAGGAAATATGGGTAGTTAAAATAATCGATTTGCGATGTGTGGACAGCAATCCGTCTAAGTTTCACATGAAATATAAATTAAATAAGGAAGTGTGCCAACAGGACGTACACATAGGGTGATAGAATAGGTCCAGAACTTTTGTATTATACCACCCAAGTTACCGTAAAAACTTAGGTTTTGGAAATATGGGTGATTAAAGTAGTCGCTTAGAACGTCGACCAGAACTATAGTATTATACCACGTAAATTACCGCAAAAATTTAGGTTTTTTAAATATGGGTGATTAAATTAGTTGCTTTGCGATGTGTGGACAGAGATCCGCCTAATATAGACATGAAATATAAAATAAATACGGAAGTGTGGCAACAAGACGAACACATAGGGTGATAGAATAGGACCAGATCTTTAGTATTATACCAGCAGAGCTACCGTAAAAACTTTGGTTTTGGAAATATGGCTGATTAAATTAGCCGCTTTGCGATGTGCGGAAAACGATTTGTCTAAGTTTGACATGAAATATAAAATAAATACTGAAGTGTGCCAACATTACGTACACATAGGGTGATAGAATAGGACAAGAACTTTAGTACTATAACAACCAATTTACCGTAAAAATTTAGGTTTTGGAAATATGGGTGATTAAATTAGCCGCTTTGCGATGTCCGGACAACGATTTGTCTAAGTTTGACATGAAATTCAAAATAAATACTGAAGTGTGCCAACATTACGTACACATAGGATGATAGAATAGGACCAGAACTTTAGTACTATACCACCCAAGTTACTTTAAAAACTTAGGTTTTGGAAATATGGGTGATTAAAGTAGTCGCTTTGCGATGAGAGGAGAGCGATTTGTGTAAGTTTTACATGAAATATAAAATAAATACGGAAGTGTGCCAAAATGATGTACACATACGGTGATAGAATAGGAGCAGAAATTTAGAATCATACCACCAAAGTTACCGCAAGAACTTAGGTTAAGGAAATATGGGTGATTAAATTAGCCGCTTTGCGATGTGCGGTCAGCGATTTGTCTAAGTTTGACATTAATTATAAAAATCAATATGGAATTGTGGATAGATGACGTGCACATAGCGTGATAGAATAGGACCAGAAATTTAGTATTATACCAACCAAGATACCGTAAAAACTTAGGTTTTGGAAATATGGGTGATTAAAGTAGTCGCTTTGCGATGTGCGGACAACGATTTTTCAAAGTTTGACATGATATATGAAATAAATTCGGAAGTGTGCCAATATGACGTACACATAGGATGATAGAATAGGACCAGAATTTAGGACTATACCACCCAAGTTACCTTAAAAACTTAGTTTTGGAAATATGGGTGATTAAATTAGTCGTTTTGCGATGTACGGACAGCGATTTGTCTAAGTTTGACATGATATATAAAAAAAATCCGGAATTGTGGATACTTGACGTACTCATAGGGTGATAGAAAAGGACTAGCAATTTAGTATTATACCACCCAAGTTACCGTAAAAACTTAGGTTTTGGAAATATGGATTAATAAAAATTGCGGCTTTGCGATGTGTGGTCAGCGATTTGTCTAAGTTTGACATGAAATATAAAAAAAATACGGAAGTGTACCAACATGACTTACACATAGGATGATAGAATAGGACCAGAACCTTAGGACTATACCACCCAAGTTACCTTAAAAACTTAGGTTTTGGAAATATGGGTGATTAAAATATTCGCTTTGCGATGTGCGGACAGCGATTTGTCTAAGTTTGTCATGAAATATAAAATATATACGGAAGTGTGCCAAAATGACGTACGCATAGGATGATAGAATAGGTCCAGAACTATAGTATTATACCACGTAAATTACCACAAAAATTTAGGTTTTATAAATATGGGTGATAAAATTAGTTGCTTTGCGATGCGTGGACAGAGATCCGCCTATTATAGACATGAAATATAAAATAAATACGGAAGTTTGGAAACTTGACGAACACATAGGGTGATAGAATAGGACCAGAACTTTAGTATTATACCAGCCAAGTTACCGTAAAAACTTAGGTTTTGGAAATATGGATTATTAAAGTTGCGGCTTTGCGATGTGTGGTCAGCGATTTGTCTAAGTTTGACATGAAATATAAAAAAATACGGAAGTGTACCAACATGACGTACACATAGGATGATAGAATAGGACCAGAACCTTAGGACTATACCACCCAAGTTACCTTAAAAACTTAGGTTTTGGAAATATGGGTGATTAAAATATTCGCTTTGCGATGTGCGGACAGCGATTTGTCTAAGTTTGACTTGAAATATAAAAATAAATACGGACGTGTGGATACATGACGTACACATAGGTTGATAGAATAGGACCAGAACTTTAGTAATATACCACCCAAGTTACTTTAAAAACTTAGGTTTTGGAAATATGGGTGATTAAAGTAGTCGCTTTGCGATGTGCGGACAGCGAATTGTCTAAGTTTGACTTGAAATATAAAAATAAATACGGAAATATGGATACATGACGTACACATAGGGTGATAGAATAGGACCAGAAATTTAGTATTATACAACGAAGTACCGTAAAACATAGGTTTAGGAAATATGGGTAGTTAAAATAATCAATTTGCGATGTGTGGACAGCAATCCGTCTAAGTTTCACATGAAATATAAAATAAATAAGGAAGTGTGCCAACAGGACGTACACATAGGGTGAAAGAATAGGTCCAGAACTTTTGTTTTATACCACCCAAGTTACCATAAAAACTTAGGTTTTGAAATATGGGTGATTAAAGTAGTCGCTTTGAACGTCGACCAGAACTATAGTATTATACCACGTAAATTACCGCAAAAATTTAGGTTTTATAAATATGGGTGATTAAATTAGTTGCTTTGCGATGTGTGGACAGAGATCCGCCTAATATAGACATGAAATATAAAATAAATACGGAAGTGTGGCAACATGACGAACACATAGGGTGATAGAATAGGACCAGATCTTTAGTATTATACCAGCAGAGCTACCGTAAAAACTTTGGTTTTGGAAATATGGCTGATTAAATTAGCCGCTTTGCGATGTGCGGAAAACGATTTGTCTAAGTTTGACATGAAATATAAAATAAATACTGAAGTGTGCCAACATTACGTACACATAGGGTGATAGAATAGGACAAGAACTTTAGTACTATAACAACCAATTTACCGTAAAAATTTAGGTTTTGGAAATATGGGTGATTAAATTAGCCGCTTTGCGATGTCCGGACAACGATTTGTCTAAGTTTGACATGAAATTCAAAATAAATACTGAATTGTGCCAACATTACGTACACATAGGATGATAGAATAGGACCAGAACTTTAGTACTATACCACCCAAGTTACTTTAAAATTTAGGTTTTGGAAATATGGGTGATTAAAGTAGTCGCTTTGCGATGAGCGGAGAGCGATTTGTGTAAGTTTTACATGAAATATAAAATAAATACGGAAGTGTGCCAAAATGACGTACACATAGGGTGATAGAATAGGACCAGAAATTTAGAATCATACCACCAAAGTTACCGCAAGAACTTAGGTTAAGGAAATATGGGTGATTAAATTAGCCGCTTTGCGATGTGCGGTCAGCGATTTGTCTAAGTTTGACATTAATTATAAAAATCAATATGGAATTGTGGATAGATGACGTGCACATGGCGTGATAGAATAGGACCAGAAATTTAGTATTATACCAACCAAGATACCGTAAAAACTTAGGTTTTGGAAATATGGGTGATTAAAGTAGTCGCTTTGCGATGTGCGGACAACGATTTTTCAAAGTTTGACATGATATATGAAATAAATTCGGAAGTGTGCCAATATGACGTACACATAGGATGATAAAATAGGACCAGAATTTAGGACTATACCACCCAAGTTACCTTAAAAACTTAGTTTTGGAAATATGGGTGATTAAATTAGTCGTTTTGCGATGTACGGACAGCGATTTGTCTAAGTTTGACATGATATATAAAAAAAATCCGGAATTGTGGATACTTGACGTACTCATAGGGTGATAGAAAAGGACTAGCAATTTAGTATTATACCACCCAAGTTACCGTAAAAACTTAGGTTTTGGAAATATGGATTAATAAAAATTGCGGCTTTGCGATGTGTGGTCAGCGATTTGTCTAAGTTTGACATGAAATATAAAAAAAATACGGAAGTGTACCAACATGACTTACACATAGGATGATAGAATAGGACCAGAACCTTAGGACTATACCACCCAAGTTACCTTAAAAACTTAGGTTTTGGAAATATGGGTGATTAAAATATTCGCTTTGCGATGTGCGGACAGCGATTTGTCTAAGTTTGTCATGAAATATAAAATATATACGGAAGTGTGCCAAAATGACGTACGCATAGGATGATAGAATAGGTCCAGAACTATAGTATTATACCACGTAAATTACCACAAAAATTTAGGTTTTATAAATATGGGTGATAAAATTAGTTGCTTTGCGATGCGTGGACAGAGATCCGCCTATTATAGACATGAAATATAAAATAAATACGGAAGTTTGGAAACTTGACGAACACATAGGGTGATAGAATAGGACCAGAACTTTAGTATTATACCAGCCAAGTTACCGTAAAAACTTAGGTTTTGGAAATATGGATTATTAAAGTTGCGGCTTTGCGATGTGTGGTCAGCGATTTGTCTAAGTTTGACATGAAATATAAAAAAATACGGAAGTGTACCAACATGACGTACACATAGGATGATAGAATAGGACCAGAACCTTAGGACTATACCACCCAAGTTACCTTAAAAACTTAGGTTTTGGAAATATGGGTGATTAAAATATTCGCTTTGCGATGTGCGGACAGCGATTTGTCTAAGTTTGACTTGAAATATAAAAATAAATACGGACGTGTGGATACATGACGTACACATAGGTTGATAGAATAGGACCAGAACTTTAGTAATATACCACCCAAGTTACTTTAAAAACTTAGGTTTTGGAAATATGGGTGATTAAAGTAGTCGCTTTGCGATGTGCGGACAGCGAATTGTCTAAGTTTGACTTGAAATATAAAAATAAATACGGAAATATGGATACATGACGTACACATAGGGTGATAGAATAGGACCAGAAATTTAGTATTATACAACGAAGTACCGTAAAACATAGGTTTAGGAAATATGGGTAGTTAAAATAATCAATTTGCGATGTGTGGACAGCAATCCGTCTAAGTTTCACATGAAATATAAAATAAATAAGGAAGTGTGCCAACAGGACGTACACATAGGGTGAAAGAATAGGTCCAGAACTTTTGTTTTATACCACCCAAGTTACCATAAAAACTTAGGTTTTGAAATATGGGTGATTAAAGTAGTCGCTTTGAACGTCGACCAGAACTATAGTATTATACCACGTAAATTACCGCAAAATTTTAGGTTTTATAAATATGGGTGATTAAATTAGTTGCTTTGCGATGTGTGGACAGAGATCCGCCTAATATAGACATGAAATATAAAATAAATACGGAAGTGTGGCAACATGACGAACACATAGGGTGATAGAATAGGACCAGATCTTTAGTATTATACCAGCAGAGCTACCGTAAAAACTTTGGTTTTGGAAATATGGCTGATTAAATTAGCCGCTTTGCGATGTGCGGAAAACGATTTGTCTAAGTTTGACATGAAATATAAAATAAATACTGAAGTGTGCCAACATTACGTACACATAGGGTGATAGAATAGGACAAGAACTTTAGTACTATAACAACCAATTTACCGTAAAAATTTAGGTTTTGGAAATATGGGTGATTAAATTAGCCGCTTTGCGATGTCCGGACAACGATTTGTCTAAGTTTGACATGAAATTCAAAATAAATACTGAATTGTGCCAACATTACGTACACATAGGATGATAGAATAGGACCAGAACTTTAGTACTATACCACCCAAGTTACTTTAAAATTTAGGTTTTGGAAATATGGGTGATTAAAGTAGTCGCTTTGCGATGAGCGGAGAGCGATTTGTGTAAGTTTTACATGAAATATAAAATAAATACGGAAGTGTGCCAAAATGACGTACACATAGGGTGATAGAATAGGACCAGAAATTTAGAATCATACCACCAAAGTTACCGCAAGAACTTAGGTTAAGGAAATATGGGTGATTAAATTAGCCGCTTTGCGATGTGCGGTCAGCGATTTGTCTAAGTTTGACATTAATTATAAAAATCAATATGGAATTGTGGATAGATGACGTGCACATGGCGTGATAGAATAGGACCAGAAATTTAGTATTATACCAACCAAGATACCGTAAAAACTTAGGTTTTGGAAATATGGGTGATTAAAGTAGTCGCTTTGCGATGTGCGGACAACGATTTTTCAAAGTTTGACATGATATATGAAATAAATTCGGAAGTGTGCCAATATGACGTACACATAGGATGATAAAATAGGACCAGAATTTAGGACTATACCACCCAAGTTACCTTAAAAACTTAGTTTTGGAAATATGGGTGATTAAATTAGTCGTTTTGCGATGTACGGACAGCGATTTGTCTAAGTTTGACATGATATATAAAAAAAATCCGGAATTGTGGATACTTGACGTACTCATAGGGTGATAGAAAAGGACTAGCAATTTAGTATTATACCACCCAAGTTACCGTAAAAACTTAGGTTTTGGAAATATGGATTATTAAAGTTGCGTCTTTGCGATGTGTGGTCAGCGATTTGTCTAAGTTTGACATGAAATATAAAAAAAATACGGAAGTGTACCAACATGACGTACACATAGGATGATAGAATAGGACCAGAACCTTAGGACTATACCACCCAAGTTACCTTAAAAACTTAGGTTTTGGAAATATGGGTGATTAAAATATTCGCTTTGCGATGTGCGGACAGCGATTTGTCTAAGTTTGACATGAAATATAAAGAAATACGGACGTGGGCCAACATGACGTACACATAGGATGATAGAATAGGACCAGAACGTTTGTACTATACCACCCAAGTTACCTTAAAAACTTAGGTTTTGGAAATATGGGTATTTAAACTAGTCGCTTTGCGATGTGCGGACAGCGATTTGTCTAAGTTTGACTTGAAATATAAAAATAAATACGGACGTGTGGATACATGACGTACACATAGGTTGATAGAATAGGACCAGAACTTTAGTAATATACCACCCAAGTTACTTTAAAAACGTAGGTTTTGGAAATATGGGTGATTAAAGTAATCCCTTTTCGATGTGCGGACAGCGATTTGTCTAAGTTTGACTTGAAATATAAAAATAAATACGTAAGTATGGATACATGACGTACACATAGGGTGATAGAATAGGACCAGAAATTTAGTATTATACAACGAAGTACCGTAAAACATAGGTTTAGGAAATATGGGTAGTTAAAATAATCGATTTGCGATGTGTGGACAGCAATCCGTCTAAGTTTCACATGAAATATAAATTAAATAAGGAAGTGTGCCAACAGGACGTACACATAGGGTGATAGAATAGGTCCAGAACTTTTGTATTATACCACCCAAGTTACCGTAAAAACTTAGGTTTTGGAAATATGGGTGATTAAAGTAGTCGCTTAGAACGTCGACCAGAACTATAGTATTATACCACGTAAATTACCGCAAAAATTTAGGTTTTTTAAATATGGGTGATTAAATTAGTTGCTTTGCGATGTGTGGACAGAGATCCGCCTAATATAGACATGAAATATAAAATAAATACGGAAGTGTGGCAACAAGACGAACACATAGGGTGATAGAATAGGACCAGATCTTTAGTATTATACCAGCAGAGCTACCGTAAAAACTTTGGTTTTGGAAATATGGCTGATTAAATTAGCCGCTTTGCGATGTGCGGACAACGATTTGTCTACGTTTGATATATATATAAAATAAATACTGAAGTGTGCCAACATTACGTACACATAGGGTGATAGAATAGGACAAGAACTTTAGTACTATAACAACCAATTTACCGTAAAAATTTAGGTTTTGGAAATATGGGTGATTAAATTAGCCGTTTTGCGATGTCCGGACAACGATTTGTCTAAGTTTGACATGAAATTCAAAATAAATACTGAAGTGTGCCAACATTACGTACACATAGGATGATAGAATAGGACCAGAACTTTAGTACGATACCACCCAAGTTACTTTAAAAATTTAGGTTTTGGAAATATGGGTGATTAAAGTAGTCGCTTTGCGATGAGCGGAGAGCGATTTGTGTAAGTTTTACATGAAATATAAAATAAATACGGAAGTGTGCCAAAATGACGTACACATAGGGTGATAGAATAGGACCAGAAATTTAGAATCATACCACCAAAGTTACCGCAAGAACTTAGGTTAAGGAAATATGGGTGATTAAATTAGCCGCTTTGCGATGTGCGGTCAGCGATTTGTCTAAGTTTGACATTAATTATAAACATCTTTATGGAATTGTGGATAGATGACGTGCACATAGCGTGATATAATAGGACCAGAAATTTAGTATTATACCAACCAAGATACCGTAAAAACTTAGGTTTTGGAAATATGGGAGATTAAAGTAGTCGCTTTGTGATGTGCGGACAACGATTTTTCAAAGTTTACATGATATATGAAATAAATTCGGAAGTGTGCCAATATGACGTACACATAGGATGATAGAATAGGACCAGAATTTAGGACTATACCACCCAAGTTACCTTAAAAACTTAGTTTTGGAAATATGGGTGATTAAATTAGTCGCTTTGCGATGTGCGGACAGCGATCTGTCTAAGTTTGACGTGAAATATAAAATAAATAAGGAAGTGTGCAAACATTAGGTACACATAGGGTGATAGAATAGAACCAGAACTTTAGTACTATAACAACCAAGTTACCGTAAAAACTTAGGTTTTGGAAATATGGGTGATTAAATTAGCCGCTTTGCGATGTGCGGTCAGCGATTTTTCTAAGTTTGACATTAATTATAAAAATCAATATGGAATTGTGGATAGATGACGTGCACATAGCGTGATAGAATAGGACCAGAAATTTGGTATTATACCAACCAAGTTACCGTAAAAACTTAGGTTTTGGAAATATAGGTGATTAAAGTAGTCGCTTTGTGATGTGCGGACAACGATTTTTCAAAGTTTGACATGATATATGAAATAAATTCGGAAGTGTGCCAATATGACGTACAAATAGGATGATAGAATAGGACCAGAATTTAGGACCAACTACCCAAGTTACCTAAAAAACTTAGTTTTGGAAATATGGGTGATTAAAGTAGCCGCTTTGCGATGTGCGTACAACGATTTGTCCAAGTTTGACATGAAATATAAAATAAATACGGAAGTGTGCAAACATTAGGTTCACATAGGGTGATAGAATAGAACCAGAACTTTAGTATTATACCAACCAAGTTACCGTAAAAATTTAGGTTTTTGAAATATGGGTGATTAATTAGCCACTTTGCGATGTCCGGACAACGATTTGTCTAAGATTGACATGAAATATAAAATAAATACTGAAGTGTGCCAACATTACGTACACATAGGATGATAGAATAGGACCAGAACTTTAGTATTATGCCACGTAAATTACCGCAAAAATTTAGGTTTTATAAATATGGGGGATTAAATTAGTCGCTTCGCGATGAGCGAACTGAGATCGGCCAGACTTAGACATGAAATATAAAATAAATACGGAAGTGTTCCAACATGACGTACACATAGGATGATAGAATAGGACCAGAACTTTAGTACTATACAACCTAAGTTACCTTAAAAACTTAGGTTTTGGAAATATGGGTGATTAAAGTAGTTGCTTTGCGATGTGCGGACAGTGATTTGTCTAAGTTTGACGTGAAATATAAAAATAAATACGGAAGTTTGCCGACATTACGTACACATAGGATGATAGAATAGGACAAGAACTGTAGGATAATACCACCCAAGTTACCGTAAAAACTTATGTTTTGGAAAAATGGGTGGTTAAAGTAGTCGCTTTGCGATGTGCGGACAGCGATTTGTCTATGTTTGACATTAAATATAAAAATAAATACGGAATTGTGGATACATGACGTACACATAGGGCGATAGAATAGGACCAGAAGTTTAGAATTATACCACCCAAGTTACCGTAAAAACTTAGGTTTTTGAAATATGGGTGATTAAAGTAGTCGCTTTGCGATGTGCGGACAACGATTTTTCAAAGTTTGACATGATATATGAAATAAATTCGGAAGTGTGCCAATATGACGTATACATAGGATGATAGAATAGGACCAGAACTTTAGGACTATACCACCCAAGTTACCTTAAAAACTTATGTTTTGGAAATATGGGTGATTAATGTAGCCGCTTTGCAATGTGCGTACAACGATTTTTCAAAGTTTGACATGATATATGAAATAAATTCGGAAGTGTGCCAATATGACGTATACATAGGATGGTAGAATAGGACCAGAACTTTAGGACTATACCACCCAAGTTACCTTAAAAACTTAGGTTTTGGAAATATGGGTGATTAAAGTAGTCGCTTTGCGATGTGCAGACAGCGATTTGTCTAAGTTTGACATGAAATATAAAAATAAATATGGAATTATGGATACATGACGTACACATAGGGTGATAGAATATTACCAGAAATATATTATTAAACCACCGGAGTTACCGTAAAAACTTAGGTTTTGGAAATATGGGTGGTTAAAGTAGTCGCTTTGCGATGTGCGGACAGCGATTTGTCTAAGTTTGACATGAAATATAAAATAAATACTGAAGTGTGCCAACATTTCGAACACATAGGAAGATAGAATAGAACCAGAACTTTAGTACTATACCACCCAAGTTACCTTAAAAACTTAGGTTTTGGAAATATGGGTGATTAAAGTAGCCGCTTTGCGATGTGCGGACAGCGATTTGTCTAACTTTGACATGAAATATAAAATAAATACGGAAGTCTGCCAACATGACGTACACATAGGATGATAGAATAGGACCAGAACTTATATACTATACCACCCAAGTTACCGTAAAAATTTAGGTTTTGGAAATATGGGTGATTAAATTAGCCACTTTGCGATGTCCGGACAACGATTTGTCTAAGATTGGCATGAAATATAAAATAAATACTGAAGTGTGCCAACATTACGTACACATAGGATGATAGAATAGGACCAGAACTTTAGTACTATACCACCCAAGTTACCTTAAAAACTTAGGTTTTGGAAATATGGGTGATTAAAGTAGTTGCTTTGCGATGTGCGGACAGTGATTTGTCTAAGTTTGACATGAAATATAAAAATAAAATCGGAAGTTTGCCAACATGACGTACACATAGGATGATAGAATAGGACCAGAACGTAAGTATTTTATCACCTAAGTTACCTTAAAAACATAGGTTTAGGAAATATGGGTGATTAAAGTAGTCGATTTGCGATGTGCGGACAGCGATTTGTCTAAGTTTGACATGAAATATAAAAATAAATACGGAATTGTGGATACATGACGTACACATAGGGGGATAGAATAGGACCAGAAGTTTAGTATTATACCACCCAAGTTACCGTAAAAACTTAGGTTTTGGAAATATGGGTGATTAAAGTAGTCGCTTGCGATGTGCGGACAACGATTTTTCAAAGTTTGTGCCGTGTTAAAAGATTTTCAACACGGCACTCAGTCAAGCAGTTCGCCGCGGGCTTTAAACCGTGTGAAGGTCAACGAAGGAACGGTTCCAAGGGGTGGGGGGAGAGAGAAAAGACTCCGGACCGACGAACACTACTGTTCATGTCTCAACTGGAGCAGGCGAAATCCAGTGTCTGGACGAAGACTGATTTGTCAGTCAATCACAGGACTGGACCGAAGATAGACATTAAGGTTATTTCGTCGGCGAAAATGTTTTCTTCAAGAAGTTTCTATCTTGTTTATGTAGTTAGTGCTCACCTTATTTTCGTCGTCATGAACTAAATAACCATTACTGCTGGGTAAGTGAATTTCAATGATCAGGTTTAGATTTTGCTTGTAATTAAAGTAAAATTCACTTTTTAGCCACGACTAGGGTTGAGTTTAAAGGGTGATGAAATTGTGAAATCTTTGGATTCACATGGTTAAACTATTGAGAAAGGCTGTAATTCATTGTTTTATGTTTATTTGTGAGCATTGAAAGTAGTTAATAGTTGAATCGTAAGTTGTAAAAGTCAGCGTACTTCTCAGCGTTGCTCGCTGCCTGTTATTTCATGAGTCTAAGTTTGGGCAAATGTTGAATAAAAATGAGTGTTAAAGGGAAATGTATTTATTCATTGTGAATTTGTGAAAAGAAAGTAAAGTCAGTGTTTTTGGTCGATTTTGAGTATTAAAATGTTGTTTTAGTCAGTTTTGTCAGAGGACTTGGTCCTGAAAAATTCCCTGCACAAAACCTGAATATTCCCGCATTTTTCCCGATTGTCTGAGCACATGGCCCCATTGAGTACCTAATGTAATAATTAAATTGGTTTACTGTTAAATCTGATGTTAATGTGTAATAAGGAGTAAAATCAAACTATGTTTGTGATTTTAGGTAAATTTTGTCATTTATTGATAATTATTTGTTTGTGAATCATATGTAGGAATTATTTAGGTTTGGTTAGGAAAAATTCAGGTTAGGCCTAGGCCAAACTGACTCAAGAGAAATTGTCGAGCACTGCCTAGCACTTCTGCTGGCCTATAGGCTGCTTTATGGCTAATTTGCACTGGAAATTGTCACCAGGGCTCCCGGAACTAACCCAAATCCAACATGACACCGAGATGTGACTACGACATCCTAGTTCGCTGACATGACACCGCTCCTCCTGGCGTTGGGCTACGATGCTGATCGGCTGACCTGTAGACCTGAATTTCAACTGACCGGTGGCAGTGGGCATTCAACCCTGGGACCTCTGCGCTTCACTCCGATTACACAGGTCATTTCCATCCTTTATTCAGCATGCAGCCGGAAATACCAATTCAAACAACGGCCCATAAACTCAGTTATATTCACAGTGACAATTTGAAACCTTCTTTTGAAATTAACTGCAGTTACAATTTTATTAAATTTGGCTAGCCTAATTTTGTAATTACTTTTCACCGATGGACTTTATTCACCCAAACTCAGCAGCCAATCAAAAACATTTTTAAGCTTGGAAATTAATTAATTCGGCCGCAGTGCTCATGGACTTTGGTTCAGCGGATCAGCGATGCAAGAATGATTTACAGTAGGCCTAACCTATTTTCAGTGTTAATGTAGTATTTGTTGTGATTGAGGAATCTATGTAGGCTAACTATTTTGTGATTAGGTGTTACATTATGTAGGCTAAATATTTTTTTTAGGTTAGGTTAGGTTGAGGTTAGTCCCGGGTCGGGGGATCGGTCCTCTTCCGCTCGGGGGGCTAGTTGCCGATTTCAGCACTCCCCTCGAGTGGGCTTGGCCTAGGCCCACGACCTGGGCTAACTTAAAGAATATTAAGTGTTTTAACTGTAATTGTTGTAAATGTTGAATTTAAATCAATTTATTATTTTAGACCTGACTTGTAATTTTTATATTGGGGCTGCTCTGTCAGGTAAAATCTAGTCTGGCATCCAATAGCTGTTTATTTTGAAGAAGCCCTTTCTATATTTTGGTCTTAAAAAAAATTAAATTTATTATGCAGTCAAAATATTCATTAGGACTAATTAATTAATAATTATATGTGAAAGAATTAGGCGATTTGAATTTTGGATTTTAATGTTACTTGTCAATTTTTGTAACTTGTAATTTTGAATTTTTTGCCTCGATACTTAAATTTTCTTATTACACTGTAGGCCTATGTTAATTTGTGGTAAAGTCTTAAATATGGTTATAACTTACTTTATTTGTCTGTTGAATTAATTTGAATTTTCGAAGAAACTTGTTGCATTTTTTATGATTCGCTCCGGCATTTGGCCAACTTTTGACCTTATCATATAAAGGTTTATCTTCCTACAAATATTAAAATGTTTATGCCTAATGAAGCTTTGTGATGTATTTGTGATATTTATATGAATTTTTGAAATATTAATAAACTTGTTTTTTTGAAACTTGTGTATTATTTCTCGACATCCGAACTTTCACCAGTCAACTTGGAGTGACTTTGAACTTTACCTATTCCTCTTAAAGGCACGTTACAATGGTAGCAGAGCGTGGTTGATCAAAGGTCACTCTATGCTTTTAAAATTAAATGTTAAATGTAAAAAAAAATGACTGGTTGATGTTTGGATGACGGGAAGGTTTCAGGTATTCAAGGGCAAGATGCGGGGTATTCAGGCAGTGCAGGGGACTCTCAATGTTAGGTAAAGGGTAAGTTGACAGGGTTGTGAGCAAAACTGATTTTTTTTTTTAAATATCTGTATTTATTTGTGAATTCAAAGGTTAGTTGTTGTGATTTTTTTATTGCTTTCATTGATTGTTATGTATGAATTTTTCATGTTAAGGTTGTATTGTTGATGTTTAGGTATTCATTTGTATAGTTAGGCCAGTTTTTGCAATTGTGGAGGAGCGAAGCTAGTCAAAAGTTTTTGTTAGTTTGGTAGGGTAAAGGGAGCCTCAGCAGTTTCTGCCCATGTTCTGTGAGATTTAAGTGTAGGTAAATCGTGATTGTGTTTTGTATTCAGTGTTAAGTGTTTGGTGATAGGCAACAATGGCCAAGATAAATCCGGATTTTTTGATTCGTGATGAACTGATATTTGAGGTGAAGAGTCGAGGTGAAAGCCCAGCTTCAACGGTGCCTGAGTTGAGGAAGCAGCTTCGTAGTCTGCTGAAGGGAGTCAAGCAGATAGGTCCCGTGGAATTAGAAGATGAAGAACAGGAATTTGACTTGTGTAGGGAACGAGCCACAGAATTGATCTCTTTACTAGAGGACTTAGGTGAAAACCCTGAGCTGGAGTCTCGAGTTGTGTTTCGTCTGCGTTTAAGGTTGCAGCATTTGGAGAGGAGGCTTACCAATCTTGGACAAGTAGCTTCTGCCACTAAGGACCTGCAGTGGTCGCAAACTCTGCTCTCTGTCCAAGAATGTTTGCGGAACATCACTCCAAAAACCGCATTGGAATTGCCTGAGAAGGATGGAGTTGTAGTTCCTCCTGAATTACCTGAGAAGACAGCCGTTGTTTGTCCAGGGCCACTTCAAGAAAATATCGAGCTGAGTGGAGATTCTCAGACCAGTAAGCCTAGTGACGAGAAGAAATTGCAAACAAAACCGGAAAATTCAAAGGAGATGGAGCAGCCTCCTGCCACCCAAGACAGAAGACAGGAAATTTCAACCTCCTTGCAGAATACGCTGCATAGTTCTCCATTGAAGTTAGATTCTGCTGGTTATGGAAAGCTCCCCAATCCATTAGGCGCTGTTTTGCATAGTCTCCCCATTACCGATGGACATGATGTTGAGCTACTTTTGACTTTCATCGGCACATTGATCAATATTAGGGAATTTCCAGGAATGACTGATGCCACGCTCTTGCGTTTGGCGTTCCCATTTTGCCGAAGTCCGCTCACAGAGAAGTTGCTGTCTTGCTTGGAGAGAGGTGTGCAGTTTGAGACTTTTCATAGAGAGATTTTGGATTTTTTTATTCCCAGCCGCCCTAGAGAACAGTTGAAGCAGTCCAAGTTTTTCCGACTTCAGAAACATGGGGAACCTCTCGCCAACTTTGTGGCTGACATAAAACAAATGGCTCGAGTACTGAAGGTGGGCATGTCTGAGTCGGAAATTGTGGGAGTTATTCTTGATGGTGTTGCTCCGGAGGAGAGGTGCCGGTTGGTGTTCTCAACGCGTCCCAACAACTTTGCAGAACTCGACCAGCTATGTGTAGCCTCAAGAAGCATGGCTTATACCGATAGTCTTCGTCAGGAAGTAAGAAATGAAGTAAAGAAGATGCCTGTACGTCAACTTCTCCCGGATGCTCAGCGAGGACAATGGAATTCACGTGGGCCTCCAGTATGCTTCGGCTGTGGTGAGAGGGGACACATCAGACGCTTCTGTCGCCAAAACGAACGTAGAGAACAACCTTCTCAGAGAGGTCAGAGCACTCAAGAACCCAAGGAAAGTGTTCCAAAAAACGGGGAAACTGGGGCAAAGAACACACCGTAGTTTCATCTGCCCCAAATTTGTCGAGTTCAAATCGGCCTAAAGGGTTCAATCAACAGCATCAGAAGAATATGCTTCCGCTGTTTGCGAGTAAGGGAATAACTCCAAGCTCAAACCACTGTCCCTTTGTTAAGGTTTTGTTCAAGGATTTAAGTTGTCAAGCCCTTCTAGACTCCGGTTCGGTGCGTAGCCTTATATCTGGGCGACTGTTTGAAGAACTCAGGAATAAACGACTCATCAGAGAGGTTGAGGACACTTCATTTCAGTGTGTCACTGCTTCTAATGCTCCTCTTCCAATCAAGATGTTGGTGTCAGTTCAAATGAAAATTGAAAGATTTTCCTGGAGATGGAAATTTCTGGTTTCAAATGATCTGGGATTGGATTGTATTCTTGGAGCGGATTTTATTGCCCACTCTGGACTGATTTTGGATTTAACCTCATCTAAAGGATATTTCAAGTTCTGCAGAGGAACCCCAGTTCCATTTTTTGAATTAGGAGGATGTGAGGATGAAGTGTTAGGAGTTAGTTGTGAGGAAGAGAAGGTGGAAGTAGATCCTTTGCAGCACTTAGACTCGGAGCGTAGGAAGACTATTGAAGGGTTATGCAAACGGTTCCCTGATGTACTTACAAAGAAGCTTGGGTTAACTCATTTACTGAGTATAAGATAAATTTGACCAGTCATGAAGTGATGCGTTCGCACCCTTACAAATTCGCACCGCCAAAAATGGAGCTTATGCGTAAGATGGTGGATGAACTTCTGGAGCAAGGCGTCATCGAACCCTCTCGATCTAGCTATGCCAGCCCTGCTTTTATTGTTCCTAAGGCTAATGGAAAGGGTCGAATGGTGATTGATCATCGCAAGATTTTTGGGCATGGTCAATTTTTACAGAAAATTCATACCTAATATTGCTGAGATTGCTGCGCCATTGAATGCTTTGAGGAAGAAGGGAGCTAAGTTTGTTTGGGGTGATGATCAACAAAAGTCATATGACACCTTGAAAAATGCCATTATGTCTCCTCCTGTTTTAAGGATGCCTGATTTCACCAAACCGTTTGTGCTTCAAACGGATGCCTCGTCTGTTGCTATTGCCGCTGTTCTTCAGCAGGAAGTTGATGGAGTTCGACAACCTGTAGCCTTCGCATCGAGGACCTTGACGCCCCAAGAAAGAAAATCTTCATCCGTTTATGAATTGGATTGTCTCGCTGTGGTGTTCGGCATTGACAAGTTTCGCCGATTTCTGGAGCACACGGAGTTCTTATTGGAGACCGACAACCAGGCTCTTTCTTGGTTATTAGCTCACCCCAGACAGCTTGGAAAGATTGGACGTTGGGTGGTGAAGATATCAGCCTTCAAGTTTCAGGTTCAGCACGTCAGTGGTTCGCAAAATATTGTAGCGGATGCGATGTCTCGCATGTTCCATGAGGCTGACGATACACCTGAGATTCAGGAGCCAGGATGCAATTCTGTTCTGCTTCAGTTTCCTCTGGTCTTCACTGATCTGTTGACTCACCAGCAGCAGGACCCTGAGTTAGGTCCCATTTTGGAGGAATTGCAAGGGGGAGGAGATCATCCGCCTTATGTTTTATCCAAGGGTGTGTTATGCTGTAGGCCTCGACGTGGTGATAATTCCCCAAAGGTGGGGCTACCAAGTGCCTTGATACCTATGGTGTTTTCTTTCTTTCATTCTTCACCAGTGAAGAAAAAGACCCTCCCTCCCCCAGTGTATGGATTCCCTGGATTCCCAGGTGGTCATCTGGGAATCCATAAAACCATTGGGAAAATCAGAAAATCTTACATATGGAAGGGGATGGATAGAGACATTGCACAGCGAGTGAAGTCATGCCAATTATGTTCTCTCAGTAAGCCAGCTCAGAACACCAGACTTGGTTTTCTTGCTTCAGAGGTAGCTGAACGTCCTATGGAAAAAATCTTCATTGATTTTGTGGGAAAAGTTCCAAGAAGTAGGTCGGGGCACACTATGCTTCTAGTGTGTGTGGATGCCTTTTCGAAGTTTGTGTGGCTGATACCTCTGCGCCAGGCCACGTCAACTACCACCATCCAGGCACTCAAGACCCATATTTTCCAGCATTTTGGACTGCCAGGAACCATCGTTTCTGATAATGGGTCTCAGTTAACCTCTCATGCATTTCAGAGAATGTGCATTGGACTTGATATCCAGCATGTGACTACTTCACCGTACTACCCACAGCCGTCCCATGCGGAAAGGTTCAACAGAAATTTGCTGTCAGCTCTGATTGCTTATCATCTGGACAAGCAAAATACTTGGGATGAAAATCTTGTATGGCTTCAGAATGCTTTCAACTCAGCTGTTCACGAGAGTCATAAGGCTGTACCATTTGAGGTTATGTTTGGAAGTAGACCACGTGATCCGTTGACCAACGCCTGGAAGATAGAAGAGCTTCTGCCCAATCCCCCTTCGGACGACATCGGTGCTGTTTGGAGTGAGGCGAGGAAGAATCTGCGGCGGTCCCATGAGAAGAAGAGGCTGAAGTACAATCGAGGAAGACTTCCCAACCCGTTCCAAGTCGGTGACCTGGTGTACTGTCGGACGCATCCACTCAGTTCTGCCGTCGAGAAGAGAGCGGCAAAGCTGTGCTACCGGTGGAGCGGCCCTCATCGAATCGCCAAGTTTTTGTCACCCGTTAGTGTTAGGTTAGTGGATCCAAGTTCGGGTCAGTTTGTGTGTAGGGCTTCAGTTAACTCAAGCCTTTCAGGGGTGAACATGAAGAAGGTTCTGAAGCCGAAGACCATGAGGTGCTGGACGAGGAAGACTGATCACCTTCTGAGTTTTTCACCTGTTCTCTCATTTTTTTCTTCTCTGTGTTTTTGTGTGTGTCAACTAGTCGGCCCCGACTACCGTGGTGGAGTGTTATAGTGTCTCCATGAAATAGTGAAGTGAGAGAATAACCTGGGTCGGAAGAACAAGCTTCTGTGTCTGAACTGTGAAGTCCTTGAAAAATTTGTGGTGTGTGTTGTAGTTTTAGGGGGGGAGGTTGTGCCGTGTTAAAAGATTTTCAACACGACACTCAGTCAAGCAGTTCGCCGCGGGCTTTAAACCGAGTGAAGGTCAACGAAGGAACGGTTCCAAGGGGGGGGGAGAGAAGACTCCGGACCGATGAACACTACTGTTCATGTCTCAACTGGAGCGAGCGAAATCCAGTGTCTGGACGAGGACTGATTTGTCAGTCAATCACAGGACTGGACCGAAGATAGACAGTGAGGTTATTTCGTCGGCGAAAATGTTTTCTTCAAGAAGTTTCTATCTTGTTTATGTAGTTAGTGCTCACCTTATTTTCGTCGTCATGAACTAAATAACCATTACTGCTGGGTAAGTGAATTTCAATGATCTAGTTTAGATTTTGCTTGTAATTAAAGTAAAATTCACTTTTTAGCCACGACTAGGGTTGAGTTTAAAGGGTGATGAAATTGTGAAATCTTTGGATTCACATGGTTAAACTATTGAGAAAGGCTGTAATTCATTGTTTTATGTTTATTTGTGAGCATTGAAAGTAGTTAATAGTTGAATCGTAAGTTGTAAAAGTCAGCGTACTTCTCAGCGTTGCTCGCTGCCTGTTATTTCATGAGTCTAAGTTTGGGCAAATGTTGAATAAAAATGAGTGTTAAAGGGAAATGTATTTATTCATTGTGAATTTGTGAAAAGAAAGTAAAGTCAGTGTTTTTGGTCGATTTTGAGTATTAAAATGTTGTTTTAGTCAGTTTTGTCAGAGGACTTGGTCCTGAAAAATTCCCTGCACAAAACCTGAATATTCCCGCATTTTTCCCGATTGTCTGAGCACATGGCCCCATTGAGTACCTAATGTAATAATTAAATTGGTTTACTGTTAAATCTGATGTTAATGTGTAATAAGGAGTAAAATCAAACTATGTTTGTGATTTTAGGTAAATTTTGTCATTTATTGATAATTATTTGTTTGTGAATCATATGTAGGAATTATTTAGGTTTGGTTAGGAAAAATTCAGGTTAGGCCTAGGCCAAACTGACTCAAGAGAAATTGTCGAGCACTGCCTAGCACTTCTGCTGGCCTATAGGCTGCTTTATGGCTAATTTGCACTGGAAATTGTCACCAGGGCTGCCGGAACTGACCCAAATCCAACATGACACCGAGATGTGACTACGACATCCTAGTTCGCTGACATGACACCGCTCCTCCTGGCGTTGGGCTACGATGCTGATCGGCTGACCTGTAGACCTGAATTTCAACTGACCGGTGGCAGTGGGCATTCAACCCTGGGACCTCTGCGCTTCACTCCGATTACTCAGGTCATTTCCATCCTTTATTCAGCATGCAGCCGGAAATTCCAATTCAAACAACGGCCCATAAACTCAGTTATATTCACAGTGACAATTTGAAACCTTCTTTTGAAATTAACTGCAGTTAAAATTTTATTAAATTTGGCTAGCCTAATTTTGTAATTACTTTTCACCGATGGACTTTATTCACCCAAACTCAGCAGCCAATCAAAAACATTTTTAAGCTTGGAAATTAATTAATTCGGCCGCAGTGCTCATGGACTTTGGTTCAGCGGATCAGCGATGCAAGAATGATTTACAGTAGGCCTAACCTATTTTCAGTGTTAATGTAGTATTTGTTGTGATTGAGGAATCTATGTAGGCTAACTATTTTGTGATTAGGTGTTACATTATGTAGGCTAAATATTTTTTTTAGGTTAGGTTAGGTTGAGGTTAGTCCCGGGTCGGGGGATCGGTCCTCTTCCGCTCGGGGGGCTAGTTGCCGATTTCAGCACTCCCCTCGAGTGGGCTTGGCCTAGGCCCACGACCCGGGCTAACTTAAAGAATATTAAGTGTTTTAACTGTAATTGTTGTAAATGTTGAATTTAAATCAATTTATTATTTTAGACCTGACTTGTAATTTTTATATTGGGGCTGCTCTGTCAGGTAAAATCTAGTCTGGCATCCAATAGCTGTTTATTTTGAAGAAGCCCTTTCTATATTTTGGTCTTAAAAAAAATTAAATTTATTATGCAGTCAAAATATTCATTAGGACTAATTAATTAATAATTATATGTGAAAGAATTAGGCGATTTGAATTTTGGATTTTAATGTTACTTGTCAATTTTTGTAACTTGTAATTTTGAATTTTTTGCCTCGATACTTAAATTTTTTTATTACACTGTAGGCCTATGTTAATTTGTGGTAAAGTCTTAAATATGGTTATAACTTACTTTATTTGTCTGTTGAATTAATTTGAATTTTCGAAGAAACTTGTTGCATATTTTATGATTCGCTCCGGCATTTGGCCAACTTTTGACCTTATCATATAAAGGTTTATCTTCCTACGAATATTAAAATGTTTATGCCTAATGAAGCTTTGTGATGTATTTGTGATATTTATATGAATTTTTGAAATATTAATAAACTTGTTATTTTGAAACTTGTGTATTATTTCTCGACATCCGTACTTTCAACAGTAAACTCGGAGTGACTTTAAACTTTACCTAGGCCTCTCAAAGGCACGTTACAAGTTTGACATGATATATGAAATAAATTCGGGAGTGTGCCAATATGACGTATACATAGGATGATAGAATAGGACCAGAAATTTAGTATTATACCGCCCAAGTTACCGTAAAAACTTAGGTTTTGGAAATATGGGTGATTAAAGTAGCCGCTTTTCAATGTGCGTACAACGATTTTTCAAAGTTTGACATGATATATGAAATAAATTCGGAAGTGTGCCAATATGACGTATAAATAGGATGATAGAATAGGACCAGAACTTTAGGACTATACCACCCAAGTTACCTTAAAAATTTAGGTTTTGGAAATATGGGTGATTAAAGTAGTCGCTTTGCGACGTGCAGACAGCGATTTGTCTAATTTTGACATGAAATATAAAAATAAATACGGAATTGTGGATACATGACGTACACATAGGATAATAGAATATTACCAGATATATATTATTATACCACCGAAGTTACCGTAAAAACTTAGGTTTTGGAAATATGGGTGGTTAAAGTTGTCGCTTTGCGATGTGCGGACAGCGAGTTGTCCAAGTTTGACATGAAATATAAAAATAAATACGGGAGTGTGGATACATGACTACACATAGGGTGATAGAATAGGACTAGAAATTTAGTATTATACCACCAACGTTACCGTAAGATCTTAGGTTTTGGAAATATGGGTTATTAAATTAGCCGCTTTGCGATGTGCGGTCAGCGATTTGTCTAAGTTTGACATGAAATATAGAATATATACGGAAGTGTGCCAACATTAGGTACACATAGGGTGATAGAATAGAACCAGAACTTTAGTATTATAACAACCAAGTTACCGTAAAAATTTAGGTTTTGGAAATATGGGTGATTAAAGTAGTCGCTTTGCGATGTGTATACAACGATTTGTCAAAGTTTGACATGAAATATAAAATAAATACTGAAGTGTGCCAACATTACGTACACATAGGATGATAGAATAGGACCAGAACTTTAGTACTACACCACCCAAGTTACTTTAAAATCTTAGGTTTTGGAAATATGGGTGATTAAAGTAGTCGCTTTGCGATGAGCGGAGAGCGATTTGTGTAAGTTTTACATAAAATATAAACTAAATACGGAATTGTGCCAACATGACGTACACATAGGGTGATAGAATAGGACAAGAAATTTAGAATTATACCATCAAAGTTACCGCAAGAAGTTAGGTTTTGGAAATATGGATGATTAAATTAGCCGCTTTGCGATGTGCGGTCAGCGATTTGTCAAAGTTTGACATGAAATATAAAATAAATACGGAAGTGTGTCAACATTAGGTACACATAGGGTGATAGAATAGAACCAGAACCTTAGTACTATAACAACCAATTTACCGTAAAGATTTAGGTTTTGGAAATATGGGAGATTAAATTAGCCGCTTTGCGATGTCCGGACAACGATTTGTCTAAGTTTTACATGAAATATAAAATAAATACGGAAGTGTGCCAACATGACGTACAGATAGGGTGATAGAATAGGACCAGAACGTAAGTATTTTACCACCTAAGTTACCTTAAAAACATAGGTTTTGGAAATATGGGTGATTAAAGTAGTCGCTTTGCGATGTGTATACAACGATTTGTCTAAGTTTTACATGAAATATAAAATAAATACGGAAGTGTGCCAACATGACGTACAGATAGGGTGATAGAATAGGACCAGAACGTAAGTATTTTACCACCTAAGTTACCTTAAAAACATAGGTTTTGGAAATATGGGTGATTAAAGTAGTCGCTTTGCGATGTGCGGACAACGATTTTTCAAAGTTTGACATGATATATGAAATAAATTCGGAAGTGTGCCAATATGACGTATACATAGGATGATGGAATAGGACCAGTACATTAGGACTATACCACCAAAGTTACCTTAAAAACTTAGGTTATGGAAATATGGGTGATTAAAGTAGTCGCTTTGCGATGTGCGGACAGCGATTTGTCTAAGTTTGACATGAAATATAAAAATAAATACGGAATTGTGGATACATGACATACACATAGGGTGATAGAATAGTACCAGAAATATAGTGTTATACCAACCAAGTTACCATAAAACTTAGGTTTTGGAAATATGGGTGATTAAATTAGCCGCTTTGCGATGTGCGGTCAGCGATTTGTCTAAATTTTACATGAGAAATAAAATAAATACGGAAGTGTGCCAACATTACGTACACAACGGAAGATAGAATAGAACCAGAACGTTAGTACTATACCACCCAGGTTACCTTAAAAACTTTGGTTTTGGAAATATGGGTTATTAAAGTAGTCGCTTTGCGATGTGCGGACAGCGATTTGTCTAAGTTTGACATGAAATGTAAAATAAATACAGAAGTGTGCGAACATTAGGTACACATAGGGTTATAGAATAGAACCAGAACTTTAGTATTATACCAACCAAGTTACCGTAAAAACTTAGGTTTTGGAAATATGGGTGATTAAATTAGCCGCTTTGCGATGTGCGGTCGGCGATTTGTCTAAGTTTGACATGAATTATAAAATCAATATGGAATTGTGGATACATGACGTGCACATAGCGTGATAGAATAGGACCAGAAATGTAGTATTATACCACCCAAGTTACCGTAAAATAAATAAATAAATAAATAAATAAATTCTTTATTAAATGCTGCCAAAAACTTCGGTTTTGGAAATATGGGTGATTAAAGTAGCCGCTTTGCGATGTGCGGTCAGCGATTTGTCTAAATTTGAATGAAATATAAAAAAATACGGAAGTGTACCAACATGACATACACATTGGATGATAGAATAGGACCAGAACCTTTGTATTATACCACCCAAGTTACCATAAAAAATTAGGTTTTGGAAATAAAGGTGATTAAAGTAGTCGCTTTGCGATGTGCGGACAACGATTTGTCAAAGTTTGACATGAAATATAAAATAAATACGGAAGTGTGCCAACATGACGTACACATAGGATGATAAAATAGGACCAGAACCTTTGTATTATACCACCCAAGTTACCTTAAAAACTTAGGTTTTGGAAATATGGGTGGTTAAAGTAGCCGCTTTGCGATGTGCGGTCAGCGATTTGTCTAAATTTTACATGAGAAATAAAATAAATACGGAAGTGTGCTTACATTACGCACACATAGGGTGATAGAATAGAACCAGAACTTTAGTATTATACCAACCAAGTTACCGTAAAAACTTAGGTTTTGGAAATATGGGTGGTTAAAGTAGCCGCTTTGCGATGTGCGGTCAGCGATTTGTCTTAGTTTGACATGAAATATAAAGTAAATACGGAAGTGTGCCAACATGACGTACACATAGGATGATTGAATAGGACCAAAACGTAAGTATTTTACCACCTAAGTTACTTTAAAAACATAGGTTTAGGAAATATGGGTGATTAAATTACTCGCTTTGCGATGTGCGGACAGCGATTTGTCTAAGTTTTACATGATATATGAAATAACTTCGGAAGTGTGCCAATATGACGTATACATAGGATGATAGAATAGGACCAGAACTTTAGGACTATACCATCCAAGTTACCTTAATAACTTAGGTTTTGGAAATATGGGTGATTAAAGTAGTCGCTTTGCGATGTGCAGATAGCGATATGTCTAAGTTTGACATGAAATATAAAGATGAATACGGAATTGTGAGTAGTGGCGATGTGGCGTTTCTGGCCCAATCAAACTTTGACAGGCAGTCAATTTTTTGACAGCTACTTCCGGTCACGTGACCGGAAGTGACGTCATCAGCTGTGACGTAGCTGTGACGTGTTGTAGGTGGGTATTTAAAGTTTAAATGCCCTGCTGTGCTGGGTATTTAAATTTTAAATGGCCGGAAGTGTGTCAAGGTCTTTTGGGGATGTTTTTAAAAAAGATCTTGCATTTTCGGAAGATCCGAAAATGCAAGATAATTTTTGTTTCTTTTTACAAACTGTTGTTTTGTTGATTTTCACGTCTGTTAAAATACCATGTAAAAAATGGAATTGACAAATTAACAAGAAAATATCCTGCTACAAAGTATCCAAATAAAGATGCAATTACATAAACATAAACTTTAAAATATAGCGAATGTTCTTCCTTTTTATCTGTTAGCATTTCCTGAACAAGGTAACCAAAATTGTAACCACATAAAAATGAAAGTAGGCAAATAATAAATTTCGACGGGTTCACAAAAATCAAGTTGTAAAGTAGCGAATTTCTTTCTTCTTCCATTGTTGAATTTTTAGTCGAAACCAATTAATGATAACATTATTGCTTGCGCATCAGAACTAACAGTTGATGAAATTTCATTTACTTGTAGACTTGTAGTAGTTTCATTTGTAGTAGGTAATTGTTCGGAAGTTGGTGTAGATGTAGAAGAAACAGTATTATATTGAAGCTCAGAGTCCATGTGTGCTCGGGTAAAGAGCTGAAGCTTTAATGACGTGTGGTAGCCGTGTCCTACTGTGCATCAGTAGTTGTTGGTGGTGGGGGGTCGTTTGTTTCTTGCACTGAAATGTAGATGGAATCATAACTTTCTGGAGGATGTACTAAAATTTGTTGTATAGGATCTGCATCAATAGGAAAACTTTGCGTTTCAATGCAAAGTCCATCTTTAATAAAAGAAACATATAAAACAGAACTCATGTTTATTTAGATGTTTACTCTGCCAGTTCTACTAGCAAACTGATGTGTCAGCAGCGGCGCTGCAACCTCCCTTGACATGTGCAGCTCGGAACATCTGCCCTCCCCCCACCACCATAAGAGACTCCTCGCAATTTTTGGATTTGTAGTGTTAGTTCTAACGTAGGTGTTGTAGGGTGAACATCTCAGTACTAAACAATTGTTTTTTTAACATTTGGCTTAAAATATTTATTTAACTTTGTACAAGTTACAATATTTTTAAAGATGCTACTTTATTATATTACCTTAATACTTAGTTATAATATTTAGTTAAAGAAATCGAAACTGTAGTTGCGATTCAAAATAGAAACATGGTTTCTTAACATTTGCCTTAAAAATATTTGTAACAAAATATCGTAAGAAAATTTTTACAACATATTTGAATTAATATGTTTGCAAACCCTATCATGCGAGTTTTAAAAGATAAACGAGACCGAGTGGGCCGGGTTTGACCTCGCATGCTTTCGCTTGTTGCCGACCAGTTAGCAATACAACTGGTTGACCTTGCGCCGCACTTTCGCTTGCGGCCGGCCGGCGAATACAGGTCGTCGTCCTTGCTGCATCACCCGGCACACCTGTCCTTGATTGTATAACACACTCTACACTCTACACTCGACAAGTTATTCTTTCCTTTGCCACCGTCCTAACAACACCTACTTCAATTTCACAATGAACCGCTCCGAGTATACCGAGATTTGGTATAACTGGTTTTCCTATCTTCAACTGCTTGGGGTACGAATTATTCAATCGAACAACAATCGTGATTGGTATGATGTTACAACCACTATTGCTCGAAAACCTTTTCAGCAAGTTTGGAAAAACATTCTTACCGGCACCAAAATTCGCACCGAACCACCCAAAATTCGCACCAAACCACCTCTATCACCTGTATCTTCAAACGTACCCCAGCAAAAATTTCATCTAAAAAAACTGAAACTTAACCGAAAATATGAAATCTTAAGACATTTATCTTCTTCTATTTTCATTTTTAATTCTGAAAAAAACAAAATTTATGTCATTGACATTCCCAAAAAAATTCCTATTCCCCTTAACCCTCGACACTTGATAATAAATAAAAAAGGTGCAAAGTTAAACATAAATATTACCGAGTAAAACCTTTTCCCACCTCCAAAGTCCACCCTGGTGGCAAAAAAAGGCCCTTCTAAGGGCCGACCTAAGACTTTCAAATTTAGGCTTAAGTTTAAGTATCAACCCTTGGTGACTAACAAGGGGTGGTTTGCGAAAGCCCCTATGGGACTTAGAGGTACACGGACCTTTTGTTAGTCACCAAAGGTTAAGGCTTTAGCAAAAGCTCCCCGCTATTGACTCAACCTTTGGGACTTAGAGGTATGTGAACCGCTTGTTAGTCACCAAGGGTTGAGGCTTTAGCGTCCAACCCTTTGTGACTTAGTGGTACACAGACCACTTGTTAGTCACCAAGGGTTGAGGCTTTAGCGAAAGCCCCCCGCTATTGACTCAACCTTTGGGACTTAGAGGTATATGAACCGCTTGTAGTCACCAAGGGTTGAGGCCCTAACTTAAGCCTAAATTTGAAAGTCTTAGGGTGGCCCTTAGAAGGGCCGATTTTGCCACCAGGGTGGACTTTGATTGAGAAGGGGAAGGAATATAAGGTTTAATTTAATATATTTATTCTCAATTTTCCACCCTCCGCTGTTACTAGTAAAAATTTTGGATCTGTCGGGACAAGTGGTGGTTTGGTTTTTGGAGTTGTGAGGATATAAATTTTCGTCCTCTCCTCGTTGTAGATATAAATTTTGTTTTCTTCAATTCTGTACAGATTATATTTTTTGTTTTTCTTTAATTCCTTTAGCCTGATGTTCTTTACTGGTGCGGGATGAATTGTTTGGGGGGTGGGGGTTTCTTTGATTGGTGCGGGTTGAATTTGTTGGGGGGTAGAAGAAGGGTGCAGTCCGCACAACTCCATCCAGTCTTCAGTTAAAATGTCGTCACAAATTGGAGCGATCGGAATCTCTTCAATTTGCGGCGTTGATGTTTCTGTAACTGGTGTGGGATTCTGAAATAATTGGGGTTGATCTTCATTAACAGCATCAGCTATTATTTCGTTAATGGAGGAGGAGAGGACGGGAGTAGAAGATTTTTGCGGAATAAAATCGTTGATTGCAGAAAGGCTGATCGATACCGGGATGGAATGTTGCTTCATCAGAGGTTTCTTGAGCAGACCCAGAAGAATAGGGCAGGATGAAGAGGCAGATGAGGAGTCCATAATTAGATAAAGGAAATAATAAAATGGATATAATGAAATAGAAAAAACGTGGGAATGGATAGTAACAGCGATGGTGGCGAGTGGCAGAATAACACAAGGCGGGCGAATGGGGTTCTTATAGGCAGCAGACACAACAACCTTGTAGTCAAGGTAGTGACCAGGTCCAAGTAGGCACACAACAACCTTGTAGTCAAGGTAGTGACCAGGTCCAAGTAGGCCAGACGAAGTTGTGAGAGCGGTGGCTAGCGACCCGGCCAAGGCTACCGGCCTCGGCAGAGCGACACGTTGACCTACTAGTCAAGGCTCGCTAGCGAGGTCGAGTCTCGAGCTCGCTGATATAAGCAAGCGCGCAACGTTTCTCTTTGGCATTACGGTGAAGGTGTAACTGGTCCGCTTACGTGGAGGGTTATGCTGTAACGTAATGTTCGCCATGGTGTGTGGGGTGGCTTATGTCAAGCACACACTGCGTTCGGCTATTGTGGGAGAGGCGCCCTCCTATAATAGTCGGTCGCAATGGCAATCCACCTACCTTTCCATTTCCTGCGTGGTTTAATTGTCAGGGTTAATATTACGGTGAGGTGTGTGAGTTCGCTTACGTGATGATCACACCGTAACTGTAATATTAAGTTAGGTGTAATATTATAGGGAGGTGTGTGAGTTCGCTTACGTGATGATCACACCGTAACTGTAATATTACATAGTATAAGATAGAATAGGGGGAACGTTAGGTAGGGGTTAAGATATGATAGGGCGGTGAGGTGTGTGAGTTCGCTTACGTGATGATCACACCGTAACCGCATGCATGATAGCATTTAAGGGGTAGCATAAGTTATAATAAAGTAGTATAGAAATAAAGTAGTAGAATAAGGTAGGGACCCCACGCTTCCCCACCCCCTTTTTTTTATAATTTTTAAATGACCTTGACCTAGTTTTGATTGTTCTACTTTCGGACTTAGAATTATTTTAAATGACCTATTTTTTAGACTTAGATATTTTAATTTCAAAAGACTTACTTGTTTGACTTATATATTGATTGATTTTAAAACTCTACTTTTGAGACTTAAATATTTTGTTAAAGTTTTAAATAACCTAAGATTTTAGTTTTGTGTTGTATCTTTTATTAAATAATTATTATTTTTAACATTTGGGTTTTTGTAAATGTTTTAATTTCTGTTGATGGTGAGTTTAGTTTTCGCGTTGGTTATTAATATTTTTGAGTTTTTGCGTCATAACTTTTATACCGTTGGTTTAATCAAAAAATGTTACTGGACCTTTTTTGTTTGTCTTTTAATTCCGCTTAATTTGACTACCCGCACGATAGATTTGGAGCATTTTTTGTTATATCCCCCCCCCCCGCCCCCCCGCGAAACCCCCCCCCCCCCCCCCCCCTCCCCCCCCTCCCCCCCCTCCCCCCCTTCCCCCCCCTCCCCCCCTCCCCCCCTCCCCCCCTCCCCCCCCTCCCCCCCCTCCCCCCCCCCCTCCCCCCCCCCTCCCCCCCCCTTCCCCGCGGAAACCCCCCTCCCCCCTCCGGCAAAACCGGTTACTTGATTTCGTCGCCGTTCAACTTTAGAACTGCGTCGCCGTACACGATGGCAGTGGATATAACAAAAATGCTCCAAATCCATCGTGCGGGTAGTCAAATTAAGCGGAATTAAAAGACAAACAAAAAAGGTCCAGTAACATTTTTTGATTAAACCAACGGTATAAAAGTTATGACGCAAAAACTCAAAAATCGAGGCTATAGGCAGTGGATATAACAAAAATGCTCCAAATCTATCGTGCGGGTAGTCAAATTAAGCAGAATTAAAAGACAAACAAAAAAGGTCCAGTAACATTTTTTGATTAAACCAACGGTATAAAAGTTATGACGCAAAAACTCAAAAATCGAGGCTATAGGCAGTGGATATAACAAAAATGCTCCAAATCTATCGTGCGGGTAGTCAAATTAAGCGAAAATAAAAGACAAACAAAAAAGGTCCAGTAACATTTTTTGATAAAACCAACGGTATAAAAGTTATGACGCAAAAACTCAAAAATCGAGGCTATAGCCTTGGGCTCACAGTATATATATAAGGTGTGCTGTAGTCTTGTGGTTACATTTGCCATGGAATCCCTCATGATCTTTGGTGCTGTGCACAACTTTGTCGAAGCCAAAAAAGTACTATGGTACATAAGAACGTATCATAGCAATCTGAAGTGTATTAGTGGAGTACTTGAAGCTGTTAAAGCAGACGGTACAAAAATCTGTTGCACTTCGGATTCTATGGATTACGAAGGACTCGAAACATGGGTCCTTTATTATGTACAATTTTGTACAAAAATTCACATCAAAGTTGACACGGACTAAAGGGGTTTTCTAGGAGGAAAGAAAAGAATAGATACCAACAATGCATGTTGGTAGCTATTCTTTTCATTCTTCCGCTAAGATTTAAATGACCTTGACCTACTTAGGACTTAGAAAATTTTCACTAAGTTACAATTGACCTTCAAAATAAGTAGGTCAAGGTCATTTAACTTTAAGCGGAAAAAAGAGAGGAACAGTGTTATTAATTAACACTGTTCCTCTCTTTTTTCCTAAAAGGCAGGGGGAGAAGTTCCGTTAATGTCTACTTTTATGTTGCAGAATCATATCCATCATCATCTGATTCATTTTGAAAGTTGATGTAATCTACATCAACCCAAAGATAATGGAATCCTTGTTCAAAAGCCATAGTATCAATGTATGTTTCAAGTGTTGAAAACCAATTCGGATCTACGAAAGGGTTGATGGTAACTAATAAACGTTGATATGTTAAATTTACCATTCTTTCCCCAGTAACATTAATCGTAAGAAAATTAATATTCTGGAGGACATGGATTAAATTTAACATAAATTGAATATGTTGTTGAGGAGTGCAAAACACATTGTAAAACATACGGAAACTTTCCATGATTATCGGTGAGGGAAGTGATGCCTCTTCATATAATCCACGGTTTATATATACATTTTCCCCACCATAAAGTTTTAAAAGTGGGTCAAGGTCATCTGAAGATACCCTATGAACGGGAACAGAGCAGTAAGTGGTTAGACCACAAACTGCTCTGTTCCCCGTCCCTATTTAATTTCTCATAATTATATGTGTTTATAAACACATACAATTAATTTCATATTTTGCAGGGGGCAGAAATTGCAGAGATGACATTTTTCTTGAGGTGCCGGCATTTGTAGTTTATACCCAATTATTCCGCTTCTATAAGCAATAGTTCGATAAAGCTCGTCCCCCGGGCCGGCAAGAGGAAGCGCCTGAAAAAAAATTATTAGTTTAAAGAAATTAAAAAAAATAATATATTGTTAACAAAATAAACAATGCAGTTAATGAAAAAACGTACCATGTGACATACGGCACATATTCTGCCACATTTGGCCCTTCAAACCAAATTTTGGTTTTGTAGACGCATCGTCTTTTATGCTCATAAATGAGCTCTCCTTGCAAAATTGGCGGCAGCGGCTCTGACACCCTTCTGATATGCCGGAGCATAGGGTTATCGGTGCAGATACGCTGCAGACACAACTCGTACAAGGAGCTCATAGTTATGGTCTGGCTATGCAAACCTCAAAGCTTTAAATACGTACCAATCACCTTGATGGCGAAGGTGATTCCCCTCCCCCCGGGTTTCCACTATATATTGAGCGGATAGAAGCTTTATAGAATTAATAGTTTGCTACATTTTGAATCAACAAACGTTATGGAATCTTTCCTAAAATACCTGATTGATCAAAGATTAAGTAGAAACCGAAGGGAACGAAGAAGACAACACAGATTAAAAAAAGGTTTTGAAAAATTAAAATTAGTTGTACCGGAAAGTCAAAAACAAAAAAAAATTAACAGACAATCTATAGTTCAAAATGCAATAGATTACATTAAAAAATTGGAAGAAGACTTAAAATCACCAACATTTAACTTAGAACAACAAGAATTTGAACAATCCGAACAGACATTTTTACAGGATATAGAAGAATTCCAACAATTCGAACAGAAATTTGTACAGGAAATAGAAGAATATCTTCAAACTTCGCAAAATTTAAACCAAGACATTTATGAAATTTTGTATCAACCTTTTGAAACTGTTTCCTTGCCAGTGTTAGAAAGCTTGGATGAATATTTTTTTGACGTCGAAAAGTAGAGGGGGTAAATGGGTGGGGAGCTGTTATAAAGGCAGGGTAAACAGAGTAATCTTTACTTTCTTAGGATCCAGCGCTATGGCAGGCACTTCGTCTTCGTCCAGGTCTTCTTCCTCGTCATCAAGAACATCATCATCATCATCATCTGTTGTTTCTATTGTGAAACAAAAATCTCCTTCTCCAAAAAAATCTTCACCGAAAAAATCTCCTTCTCCAAAAAAATCTTCACCAAAAAAATCTCCTAAAAAAATTTCTGAAAAACTTCAAAAACTTCAAAAATTAAGAAAATCCTGTTTTAAGAAAGAACAATGTGCTCATATTTTAAAAAAAGGAGCGAACAAAGGTGAAAGGTGTGTGAAGTTGTGTAGTGTAGGTGAAAAATTGTGTAATTTGCATAACAAACGTGAACCTTCCGAAAAAGTCAAAATTCAACCTTCTAAAAAAGTCAAAATTGAACCTTCCAAAAGTGAATTGCCAGAAAAAATTGAAAACTATAAAAGAATTAAAATCAACAGATTGAAATTAAACCACAAATATGTTTTTGTAAAAAAGATCAGTAACAGGGATGTTGTTCTTAGATGTTGTGATGAACTCTACTTGCTCAAATTACCAGTAAATCTTCAAATTCCAAATATCAGTAATGTTCATTATTATTTAGTAAGAAAATCTCCATCTGATAAAGTTAAATGGTCAAATTAAACACAAGACAAAAAAAAATGGAGCGGGGGAATAGACCACTTTGTAATTCCAAGAGAATTACTTAGCGGTCTATTCCCCCGCTCATAGGGTATTTTTGAATGACCTTGACCTATTTTCCTAAATTTACAATGGAGGGTTAATTTCTTATAAAAGCGGGATAACAAAATGACTTTTTACTTTTTACAATCTAGTCCTAAAAAAGAACAATGTTCGTATATTATTAAAAAAGGGTAAAAGATGTGTTGTGTAAATCAAACATTATGCAGTGCGCACAACAAATACCTCCTTTTGTTAAAACTGAGAGGTTAGTGTAAAAATGAAATAAAAAAAAAATAGGAGCGGGGGAATAGACCACTTTGTAATTCTAAAAGAATTACTTAGCGGTCTATTCCCCCGTTCATAGGGTATTTTTTGGTGACCTTGACCTACTTCTTACACTTATAAATTTTCGCTAACTGCTATTGACCTTGAAAATAAATAGGTCAAGGTCATTCAATAATTAAAAAGAAAATGGAGGTGTACGGTTTTACAGAACCGTACACCTCAGAAACCTAACAGAAGAAAAGCTAAATCTACCTATATATAAATGACCTTGAGACTTAGAAATTTTCGCTAAGTCATTTTGTTGACCTTGAAAATAAGTAGGTCAAGGTCATTCGATAACTAAAAAGAAAATGGGGGTGTACGGTTTGACAGAACCGTACACCCCCGGAAACCTAAAAGAAGAAAAGCTAATTTACAATACAATCTGCCTAGAGTTTAAGAATTAATAAAAATAAAAAAATAAAGAAATAAAATTTAGTTTAAAAAAAATAGCTAGACAGCCCAGCGCTGCACATCATGATTACAGTGTGATCATCACGTAAGCGAACTCACACACCTCACCATAAGCGCACAACGCTAAGCTAAAACAAAAATGTTATTTTGAAATAGCAAGTTGTTTAATTAAATTTAGGAAAAAAATGTTATACAAATATGTTTTTTATTTCCTAACACTAAAGGAGCCAGTGTCTCGCCATTAGCGACGCAGAACAACTGAGGTCTAGCGAAACTCCGGAGGTAGGCGAACTACCCATCCAGCACGTATAGAGGTTGTAAGTGACCCGCTTTGGTGAGCGTAATCACTACAAAAGCGGTTGCCGGTTTTACCATTATTGGTTTTACCATGCAAAAGATGGAAGGAAAAAAGGAAAGGAAATTGGAATTGAAAGGTGTCCCTAACTAAAAAGGAGTACAAGACAAGAGAGGGAATGCCCTCAACAAGCTTGTTGGAAAAAGGAAATTGGAATAGAAAGGTATTAAAAACATATCATATAACATTCCTAAAAACAAAAATTTTACTTTAAATTTAAACATTCCAGGCAGAAATATATTGTAAGTAAAAGAAAGATTTTAAAATAATACTAACTACCAAACCAGCAAATTAAAAACAAACTACAAACCCTAGGGTATCTACAAGCACAAACAACTACCATGCCTTAAAATTAATCAGTCCTACGTCAAGATGTTATTATACAAATAACACCAAGATATTTTCACCAAACAGCAAAAATGATAAAATGTTCAGGGCGCCTTCTGAACATGTTACCACCTCACTGTCTAGCGAGCAACTGATGCCGAACCACACGCGCAGATCCCGGACCCCAACTCGGCTTGAGGTCATCCCCCCTCCTCGCTTACCCCCTCCCAAACCACAGGACCCTTACTGCGGGTTTGGTTTCCATCATTCTTTTGCCATTGTTCCAACAGGCAACAACATTTCTTTCTTTACTTTACATTGGATTTGTAAATATTTTAAGTGTTAAAACTTCTCAATATTTAATATTTTAGGACTTTGAAAAATTTTCAAACCTATCATTCTTTTGCAAATGTTTAAACAGGCAACAACACTTCTTTCTTTATTTTTACTTTACATTGGACTTGTAAAACTTCCTAATAATTAATACTTTCGGACTTAGAAAAATTTTCAAACATTTGCTTCAACATTTATTTTACAATATCAAGTTTCTTTTATAATGCCTCCAACAGACAACAATTTTCCTTTTGGATGTACAATTTGTGAAAAAATATATAAAATAGTTGAACCAGAAGACTTAACGGATGACGAAAGTATTTTTGAAAATAGTTTGATTCCAGTAGAAGATACATCTGATGCTACATCCGATGCTACATCCGATGCTACGTCTGATGCTACAAGTGATGAAGAAAATATTTTGGAAGTACCAGTAGCAATAGGCGAAGAAACACCGTTAACACATGTTGTAACAATTAACTATGATCCAGTACAATATATACATGCTCTTGTTCGGCGACGTTTGTTTCCGGCATCGGACATGGAGGAAGATGAAAGCGATAACGATTTGGAAATAACATATTTAAACAACAGCAATGATGATCACACTTACGACGCATAATATATGTATTATTTTGAACTTAAATTATTTGACGTTGGCACTTAGATTTTTTTAAAACTTCCATTATTTGACCTTGAGACTTAGAATTTTTTTAAAACTTCCATTATTTGACCTTGAGACTTAGATTTTTTCTAAAACTTTCATTATTTGACCTTGACACTTAGATTTTTTTAATACCTGCATTATTTGACACTTAGATGTTTTTTTAAACTTGCATTATTTGACCTTGACACTTAGGAGTTTTGAAATATAAGAAATTTAACTGTTATTAACACTTTTTGTGTTTAATACAGAAAAAGTGGTGGGGGTAGTGCTATAAATAGGGGTAGTTTAAGAGTGGTTCTTATTATTACTGCAACTTTTGTGGAGAGCACACCTACGTCATGTATTACTGCATCAGTTGTGAAGAATCTTTTGAAAATGAAAACTTACTACAAATACACAAAGAAGTGTACCATAACAACGAAACAAGAAACAATGCAGAAGAAGAAGATTTGGAAGAATTAGATCAAATGCTGGCTACCCATCAACAACAACTAAATTCAAGACCAAGTGTTATTCAATACGCACCCGGACCATCTTTGGATGTGGAATTATACGCCCGAGCTTTACCAGGCAGTGTAGTAACTCATTTTAAGATTGACAATGCTCAATTGCAACTAGCACAATTTATATTGAAAGCAAAAACATTAGTAACAGAAACATTGAAGAATGAACTAAGAAGATTAAATTTTATAAAGTTTGGAATATTATTAGATACTGTATTTACAAATGTTCAGAATGAAACATCACCAAGAGGATTTTTAACTAAAAACAAAACCATCATGTTTGCATCGGATATAAGCTCAATTGTGGATGATTGTTTTGAAGAACTTTTAACAAA
Organism: Flexamia atlantica; assembly: GCA_035578135.1. Taxonomy (NCBI): domain Eukaryota; kingdom Metazoa; phylum Arthropoda; class Insecta; order Hemiptera; family Cicadellidae; genus Flexamia; species Flexamia atlantica. The sequence goes on along the minus strand of JAQJVK010000023.1, from coordinate 4,774,969 downwards.
ATTACAAGAACATGAAGGAAGAGGTTCTGGATGGAGTTTGTTAAGTATAACAAGCTTAGATGTGAGAGTTCATAAACATGGATATGGAATGAGAGGTAGTAGTTATATTGCTTTGCCAAGGAAGATTCGAGTAACCAAATCTTGTGTTAATGTACAAAATGAAAATGCTGAATGTTTCAAGTATGCAATGCTTGCAAAATATGTAGAAGATCATGTGGAACGACCGAGTAGAGCATACGATGAGGTTTCCTATATGTATAACTTTCAAGGCATGACTTATCCTGTTTCAATTCAAGACATATCAAAATTTGAAAAGAAAAATCCTTTTGCATCTGTAAACATCTTTGGCTTAGATTCATCCAACAATGTCTATCCCTTACGTATAACACCCACCGAACGCAGAGATCATACTGATTTATTATTTATAACTAAAGGTGATATCTCACATTATGTATATATTAAAGATTTTGAAGCTCTAGTTTGCAAACAGTTATCAAAACGTGAACAACCAAAAACAACTTGTAAAAGATGTTTCTGTTTTGTAAACAAACCTTTAAGAAGAGGAGGTTCAGAATGGTTAACAGAACATAAAAGATTATGCAATGGAAACTATGAAGTAAGAATTAAATTACCACACCCTAGCAGATCACAAGTAAAATTTGATAAAGTTATCCAACAATACAGAATCCCCGTTGTAGTGTATGCAGATTTTGAATCTTCATTGCTTCCACTTGAACAAGAAGAAGGAGAGGAAATTACAAGCAGAACAAAGTATCAACTTCACAAACCAAACAGCTACTGTTTAATAGTAAAATCCACTCTGCCTGAAGAACATCTTCAAGAATATGGTTTGACATCTACACCAAAGATCTATCGTGGAGAAGAAGCAGCTCGATACTTTGTTGATGATTTATACGACATCGCTGGGAAAGTGGAAGCAATGTATAGCAATGTGGTTCCTATGTCACCTATGACACCGGAAGAAATTTATCTTTATGATTCGACAACAACATGCTATTTGTGTAACAATCAATTTACAGAAACTAAAGTTAAAGTTCGCGACCATGACCATCTGACAGGAGCCTACAGAGGTGCAGCTTGCAACGGATGTAACATCAACTACAAACTACCATCTTTTATTCCCGTCGTTTTTCACAATCTTAGCGGATACGATGGACATTTTATCATTCCTGAATTAGCAAGAGACAACGGTGAAATAGACGTTATAGCACAAACTATGGAAAAATTTATAAGCTTTTCAAAAAAGGTGGGCAAAATTAAACTTAGATTTGTTGATTCTTTTCGATTTATGCCTTCCAGTCTTATGAAACTTTCTGAAAATTTAAGAAGACAAAATTTAATAGAAACAAGCAAAATTGTACCTGCAGAAAAAATGGATTTGGTTCTTCGGAAAGGAGTTTTCCCGTATGATTACATCGATGGACTACATAAATTTCAAGAAACGTCACTTCCTCCACCAGAAGCTTTCAAAAGTAAACTTACCGATTTGGACATTTCACCTGAAGACTATCAACACGCATGCAGAGTTTGGGACGAATTGGAAATGAACACTCTGGGAGATTATTCTGACTTTTATGTAAAACTTGATGTGACCCTTCTCTGCGATGTGATGGAAGAATTTAGAAACACCTGCTTTGAAGCTTACGGATTAGACCCTCTTCATTCTTATACTTCTCCAGGACTAGCTTGGCAAGCTATGCTAAAAGAAACAAAGTGCAACCTTCAATTATTAACAGATATTGACATGGTGTTGATGATCGAATCGGGCGTTAGAGGTGGATTGACCCAAAGTGTTACTAGACATGTTAAAGCTAACAACAAATATCTTCCAAACTACGATAAAGAAAAACCATCAGTGTTCTTAGGATATTTCGATGCCAACAATTTATACGGATGGGCCATGTCTAATCCACTTCCTTTTGGAAACTTTGAATGGGTTAATCCAGACTCTATTGGTGATATTTCGCAAATTTCAAAAGACGGAGACACCGGATACATATTGGACTGTGACTTTGAATATCCAGAACACTTGCATGATCTTCATTACGATCTTCCGCTCCTTGCAAAAACAGAAGTTTCACCAATTGGCAAACATCCAAAATTAATGATGACTCTTGAAAATAAACAAAGATACGTAGCTCACTTTTGGGTTGTTCAACAAGCACTCCAATTGGGTTTACGTATAACCAAAATTCATAGAGTTTTAAAATTTTCCCAATCTTGCTGGTTAAAACCGTACATTGATTCAAACACCAGAAGAAGAGCAGCTGCAACATCAACATTTCAAAAGGACTTTTTTAAATTAATGAATAACGCGATATTTGGAAAAACATTGGAAAACAAAAGAAAACACAAAAATGTTAAATTAATTACAGATCCTATAAAACTAGAAAAACTTGTACAAAAACCAAACTTTGAAACATCCGTTATCATCAATGAAAACCTTGTGGCAGTATCTATGAAGAAGACAAGTGTGAAAATGGATCGTCCGTTGTACGTTGGAATGTCAATCTTGGATATTTCCAAAACCCACATGTACGATTTCCACTACAACAAAATGGTCGCCTTCTACGGTAGAGATAACATCGGAATCGCCTACATGGACACGGACGCTTTCATCTACTGGATTCTTACTGAAGATATGTATTTGGATCTTCGAACATTTGTTCACAAAAATGAATTTGATTTTAGTGACTATCCAAAAGATCATTTAAATTATGACAATGATCGGAACAAAAAGAAACTTGGAAAATTTAAAGACGAAGCAAATGGAATTTTACTGAAAGAACTTATTGCACTAATGTCAAAATTGTATTCACTACAATTGCATAAAGAAGAAAACAATATTATTAAAAAAGCTAAGGGAGTAAAAAGTTTGTATCTTAAGAAGAATGTAAATTTTGAACACTACAAGCAATGCTTATTTGAAGAAACGACTATAACTGCAAAATTCAACACCATCAGAAGTTTCAACCATCAACTGTACAGCGTAACAGAAGTGAAAAAAGCACTCTGCTCCAATGATGACAAACGACACATTCTTCCAGACAAAATTCACACTCTACCATTCGGCCACTACTCTCTCAATCCTATCAATGAGTAAAAAGAAAAAGAAAAAAAGAAAAAAAGAAAAAAATAAAAAAATAAAAAAAAGAAAAAAAGAAAAAAAGAAAAAAAAGGGGAAATCACAGCATGCTCGCTGTGATTTCCCCTTTTTTTAAAATATGTTGAAATGACCTTGAACTATAAAAGCGGATGCAGAAAAAGAAACACTCAATACTAACTTGACTTTGTTAGTAAAATCATCATGACAGACTTAAAGGAAAAGATTGTTAATGAACTTCATAAACCTGCAAGAATAAAGTTTCCACGACGAAATACTGTTGTAAAAGGAATAAATGATTTATATCAAGCAGATTTAATTGAAATGCAACCGCATAGTAAAATAAATAAAGGATTTAAATACATACTTACGATTATTAATTGTTTTACTAAAGTTGCAGATGCTTTGCCATTAAAAGACAAAACTGGTAACAGCATAACAAAAGCTATGGAAGTAGCTATAAAAAGAGATAAAAATAAAATTAAACATTTACAAACTGATGATGGGAAAGAATTTTTTAATAAACATTTTGCCTTGTTAATGAAAAAATATAACATAAATCATTATTCCACAAATTCTGAGAAAAAGGCAGCTATAATTGAAAGATTTAATAGAACCTTAAAAGGTGCAATGTATAAAATGTTTTCGAAAAGAGGTTCTTACGTATGGGTTGATATCTTACCAAAATTAATAAGCGATTACAACAACAAGTTTCATAGAACTATCGGTATGGCACCTAACAAAGTGAATAAGAAAAACGCTAAACTAGTTTTACAACGAATTAAAAAAAATACACAGCCAAAAGCGGAACAAAGAAAACCAAGAAAATTTAATGTAAATGATAAAGTTCGAATTAGTAAATACAAAGGAGTGTTTACTAAAAAATACCTGCCCAATTGGACAAATGAAGTTTTTACAGTGTATAAAGTACAACCTACTGTACCGGAAACTTATATTTTAAAAGATAACAAAGGAAATTTGTTACAAGGCGGTTTTTACGGACATGAATTGTTAAAGTCAACAGTAGGCGATGTTTATCTTGTTGAAAAGGTGTTGCAAAGGAAAAAAGACCAAGTTAAAGTACGTTGGTTGGGGTTTGATAAAACTGAAGATTCGTGGATACCTATAAAAGATTTGATTTAGTTTTAAATAAACTTATTTACTCTTCTGCCTTTGAATAAGATGGAGATTGTTCACCATAAAGATAAATTTAATATTAATAACATTGATGATTTAACCGTAGATAACGTTAAAATCAACAATGGTAAACACGGCAGTTTATTTCCAAACACTGTACGATGTATAGTCAGCGGTCCTTCAAACTGTGGCAAAACTAACGTTGTGTTTAACTTAATTACAAACACAAAAGGATTGCGATTTAATAACCTATATATTTTTTCAAAGTCCTTACATCAACCAAAGTATCAATTGTTGGAAAAGATCCTGACTGATGTGCCCGATGTTAACTATTACAAATTTAATGCTAGTGACAGTGTTATGCAACCAGACCAGGCTAAGCCGTATTCTGTATTTGTATTTGATGATGTATCTAGTGAAAATCATGATACTATTAGAAACTATTTTGCCATGGGAAGACATAATAATATTGATAGCATATATATCGGACAAACATATAGCAAAATTCCAAAACAACTAATTAGAGACAATGCAAATATTTTAGTTTTATTCAAACAAGACGATACAAACCTAAAACATATATACAACGATCACGTAAATGCTGATATGTCATTTGATAAATTCAAAGAGCTTTGTGGAAAAGCTTGGGCGGAAAAATATGGATTTTTGGTAATTATGAAAGATAAAGCTATAACAGATGGTCGTTACCGCATAGGTTTTGATAAATTTGTTTTAATACATTAATTAACAACATTATCGTACAAGTCTTCATGGTGTAAACATGGTTAATCAGGAAAAGCTATTAAAAGAAATAAAATCACTTAGTGATTCTATTAGACATAAAAACAGAGCGTTAAGATTAGGAATAAGTGAAAGAGAGAAATTTCTGGAATCAACATTTAAACCTATTACTGAGCCATTAAAACAATTAGGACAAAATGTTAAACATTCAACATTTAATTTTTCCGGAGATGCTATTTTACCCATTTCAAAATTTGAACAAAAAGAAGAATATGAAAGTGATACAAGTTTTACACAACCAGGAGAAACAACTGAAGAAGAAAGCGAACTAGGTGAAGAAACGGATGTTTTAACAGAAAAAGAAGGTCTTTCTACAAGCGAAGAACAACAAGAAGAAGAAGAGCCTATTAATCCATCCAACTTGAGCAAATTGGGCTCGGATATCGCGTATAAAGGGCCGCTTGCAAGACAATTTGTATTAAAAATGTTACATTCTGCACAACCAACTCGAAAATATCATACTTTTGGTGCTAGAATAGAAGAAAATGGGCTAATGATTGGAGATAGCAAACTTGATGTAGACGAACATGACAATATTATTATAAATAATAAACAATACAAGGGTACAAAAGGATTGTTTGAACTTATTTTTAAGCCGAAACCTAATAAATATACTAAAAAGGATTTAAACATTTTTAAACAAATATTGGAGGATACAAATGCGCATAAGAAAAATTATTCTAAAAATTTTAATGTTCATAGAAATGCATCAGAAAAATATAAAACTATTATTGCTAAACTTTTCCCACCAAAAAGAAGGGAACCCATAAAAAGAAAATCATTATCTTCTGCTGAAATAAATATTTTACATAAAAGAAGAAAAACAAATCAATCAAGTTTATCAGGAAAAGGATTATTAAAAAACTTGTATGATACTAATATAATATACTACAACGATATAAACAAATTGGTTGACAGAATGAAGTTGATATATGAAGCTAAATAAGCCGGACATAGTGGTTTAGAAAATGAATGGGTAGCTTTGGTCGGCGAATTGCGAAATCGAGGAGTAATTGCATAAAAATATGAGTATATAGAATACAAGCATAACCGACTAAACATTCAGTATAACCATGAGTGTGGATAAGTTTGGACGGTATTCCGAAACTGGAAGCAAATCAGGATCTTATGGAAAAAGAGGTGGTTTACCACTAACATCCGATGGAGATTATGATATAAGTAACAAACGTTTAAAGTTTGTAAATGATCCAAAAGATGATAATGATGCAGTAAATTTCAAAACTTTAAAAAGTGAAACATTACCTAGCTTAAAGCTTCAAAATGAAGTGTATAACGCTAATTTTTATAGAATTGCAAATCTTCCAAAACCAATAGATAAGAATGATTCGGTAAATAAAGAATATTTAATGTGGTACATAAACCAAACCTTAAGATATGATCCTAAAAGTAATAATAAAGCATATGATGCAAAAGATCTTAGAATAGCCAATATAGCAGATCCTGTTAATGATCAAGATTCAGTTACCAAAAAGTATTTACATTCAGTCATACCTGAAAAAACAGATAAATTTTCCTTTTACAACTTTGTAATACACGATATTGGAGACCCTAAAGATATGAAAGATGCGGTAAACCTTCAATATGTTACAGATCATTGTATTACACATGATATTAAGTCAATTGATTGCAAAAATAAAGTGTTAACTAACGTTAAGGAGGGAACTGCAAAATCAGATGCAGCTACAATAAGTCAAATAATGAAATTAAACAATAACAAATGGGATGCGGATGCAAAAATAATTACTAATGTTAAAGAAGGGTTGAATGATGTTGATGTAGCAACAATTGGACAAGTTCCTGCATTAAAAGAAATTTCATCAAGACTTGGTCAACAAGGCTTTGATTGTAAAGAAAGACCACTATTTAATGTTGGAATGGGAGTAAATGACAGTGATGCAGTTAGAGTAAAAGAATGGCGTGAAAGATGCTTAAGAACAGAAAAACACAAAAAGTTTTTTCATTGTCAAAACTTGCGATTGACTAGCTTAGATGACCCTATTGATATTGTTGATGCTGTTAATGTAAATTACATTATAAGACTCTTAAGTGTAGTGTTATATGATGTTTATAATACGATAAAGCCCATAAAAGCTGATCAAAAACTACATTGGGTTAAGAAAAATGTTATAGAAAAATATTTTTTAAATATGAAAACTGGAAATTTAAGATTTGCTCAAGTTGATGTTGATAAAAAGGATACAATCCTACCAAAAGACTGGGTAAAAGTTTATTACCCATAAACAAAATACATGTTTATTATAAATAAACAATGTCAAAGAATAAGTGCATCATTCATTATAAAGAATTTATAAAATAAACAAGTATTGGCATTTCCTTTCACTATAAAAAACCATGTTGAAAGTTCAACGCATCAGTCATAATCGACACGTTATAAAGAGAGGAAGAGGAATAGCATCAACAGCACTTTCTCTTGTTACTAAGCCGGTTGGAGCTATAGTTAACAAAGCTATCGATTTATTACCTGTAGAACTACATTTACCAGGAGGTTATCAATATTGTGGTCCAGGAACAAAATTGAAAAAAAGACTTGCTAGAGGAGATCTTGGAATAAATAAACTTGATCAAGCCTGCAAACAACACGATATAGCATATTCAAAGTTTGCAGATACTAAAAATAGATCAATAGCGGATAGAGCACTTGCTGAAAAAGCTTGGCAAAGAGTAACATCCAGTGACGCTAGTATCGGTGAAAAAGCAGCAGCTTTAGCGGTATCAGCAGCAATGAAGGGTAAAACGATGTTTGGAGGTGGAAAGAAGAAAGGAGGTGGAAAAAGGAGAAGAAAACCTGCAAAGAAACGTGGAGGAAATATAAGAAGAAAACGACGATCCACCGCAGGTAAAAATAAAAAGAAACAAACAATATGGTCAATGATAAAAAAAGGAGGAGGATTATACCTAAGACCGTATCGTGTGTATTAAACAGAAAAAAACAATTACTAATTCCAAATAAAGAATTAACAGATAAAGAATTAATTACTTATGTTTCTTGTTTAAAAATTCCATTTTTTAGAGGAGTGTTTATGAAAGATGCATTACCTGTTAAAATATGGAAAAATGAAACCGGAATAGTAAATTTAGATAATAGTAAAGGATCAGGCACTCATTGGGTATGTTATAAGAAACTAGGATCAACTATTTACTACTTTGATAGTTTTGGTAATCTCCCACCACCAAAAGAACTACAATATTACTTTAAAACAGCTAAAAATGTACTATACAATTATAAAAGAGAGCAACCTGATGATACGGTAATCTGTGGACATTTATGTTTAGATTTTTTAACAAAAAGCGTTAGTCAACTTTAAGATGTCTTCCTATACAGTATCATTAACTGGAACTTCATCTACTTTGCGAAGTGTTCTTTTCCCTGCGTTACGTTTGGAAAAAGATAAATTATGGGAAGCCGCATTATTAGATATAACAACTTATAATTCTATTCCCAACGTTACTGAAAATGTTAATGACAAAATACATTATTACAAAACAAAAGATAAAAATACAAACAAATATTCAGATATACAAGTATTTAGTTTACCCACTGGAGCATATGAAATTGATGATATAAATGAAGCGATACAAAATCATATGGGAAAAGATAATATAACAATAAAAGGAAATAACAATACTATGAAAGCTGAAATTAAATCTAAATATTATATAGATTTTAGCAAAGAACATTCAATTGGTAGTTTATTAGGATTTCCTAAAACAACAAAAATTTTAGAACCTAATATTAACCATTCAGGTGCTAGAACTGTAACAATAATGAAAGTTAACAGTATAGATATTACATGTAATATTATACATGGTTCTTATAGAGATGGTGAAAATACTCATATATTGCACACATTCTATCCAACGGTCGCTCCGGGTTTTAAAATTGTGGAAAAGCCACAAAACTTGGTGTACCTACCGTTAAACACCAGTTTTATTTCAGACATTGTGGTGAACATACTAGATCAAGACGGAAATCATATTGATTTTAGAGACGAACCTATAACTATACGAATACATATAAAATCAACCGTATAACAATGGGGTTATCATTTAAAAAGAAAGAGCTGACTGGTAAACAAGTCAGTAGCACTTTAGCTATAGAAGGATTAACAAGTGATAACATTCGTTTTCTAGAAGAAATTGGATTAAAACTTATTAATAATGGAAATATTGGATATAGCGCAGGGTCCGACATTCGACGAAACCTTATGGGAAAAGGAATATCATACGCACAACCCTTACGCTTCATCAAAATTAAATAATAATGATGAACATACAACAACAGGATATTTATACACTTCCATGTGAAAGTTATTTGTATATCGAAGGAAGAGTAACAAAAAGAGATGGAAGCACTGCAAGTACTGTTCCGTTCATAAATAACCCCATGGCATATTTGTTTGATGAAATAAGATATGAAATTTCCGGAGTTACAGTAGATTCAACAAAAAAGGTGGGAATTACAAGTACATTAAAAGGATTAGCATCTTTAACACCGAGTGAAAAAAATATGCTAGCCGCCGCAGGATGGGTAGCACCCGATTCCAGTACAATCACTCCAAACACTTCAGGCAATTTTGACTTTTACATTCCTTTAAGATTACTTTTAGGCTTTGCCGAAGATTACCGAAAAATAATAATAAACGTAAAACAAGAATTAGTTTTGTTAAGATCATCAAACGACAAAGATATTATTCAAGCAACTGATGGAACAACGGAAGCTACTTTAGAATGGAAAATGCAATTAGACAAAATTGTTTGGAGAGTACCGCATGTACGGTTAAACGATCAGAATAGAATTTCATTATTAAGAACTTTAAAATCAGATCGTGATATCGTAATACCATTTAGAAGTTGGGAGTTTCATGAATATCCGGTTTTACCGGAAACACAACGTCATACATGGACTGTAAAAACTTCTACTCATTTGGAAAAGGCAAGATATGTAATATTTGGATTACAAACAAAAAGAAGAAACGAAATAACTAAACATGCTGGTGAATTTGATCATTGCAAACTTACAAATTTTAAGGTGTTTCTAAACTCTCAATTCTTTCCATACGACAACTTCAACATAAACTTTACAAAAGACAGGTTTAGCGTTTTGTACGATATGTACGCAAGATTCCAAAATTCATATTATGGAAAAACAAACACACCTTTATTAACGCCAAACCAATTTAAATCTAACTATCCGATTGTTGTAGTTGATTGTTCAAAACAAAACGAATCTGTAAAATCTTCCAGTGTAGATATAAAAATAGAAATGGAATTTGAACAAAATGTACCCAAAGATACATCTGCTTATTGTTTAATTTTACATGATAAAATTGTTACATATACACCTTTAACAGGAATTGTAAAAGCAGTTTTGTAAAATGAAAAGGAAAAAAATACCCCCACCACTCGGTTATAAAAGCAGGAGCGGGAACGAAAATTGTTTAGTTTACTGTCTACAGTTGTATGGGTAACATCGTCTACAGCATTATAAACAAAATGAGTTCTTTATCAGTTGTACAAGACGTTTCCGAAACAGCACCTTTATTGGAAAATGATGATAAACATTTTGAAGAAAATATTGTAAAGGAAATTGATGACTTTTTAAAGTTTGGAAAACAAAATAAAAAGTTGGAAAATAATAAAACAAACGTAAGAAAGAAAAGAAAACTTGAAGAAAATATTCCACCAAACATTTTAACTGAAGTTTTCCTTCGCATCTTTTATCCTATTTCATCTTGCATGAGAAAAAGTGTGTCGATAGGATTGGTAAAATCATTAGACTACTCTCCCGCAGTAATACTAAGCCATGGAACAAAGATGGTTTTATTTTCAGAAAATGCTTGGGATTCCTTTTTAAAACATCTACATCTTATTGAATGTTATTTAGCCAACAGTTTCTTTGGAAGAAAAACTAACATTCGACTTTTGGATTGTGACAATGAAATTGACATTATTAAACATCGTGGTCAACAACAAGTAAGAATTAGAGACTCGACACAATTTGAAAATAAAATTCTTCTAACACGTGAAGAATTTTACATTTTAAACTATGCAACATCACCTATTACCAGGTATATGAAACAATTAGTATTTTCAAGCTCTGTTATTAAGGAATATCTGGTAGATGCATGCGAAAAACAACCAGAAAGCACTTTACAATACGGACCAATAGATACATCCATCTTTAATAGAATACCTCACGAAGTGGAAATGTGGAGGCAGTTAAGAAACTTTGAACCTTTTACTGAAGTTGCAACGGAGGCTACAGAAGAAGAAACCAACAACAACAACAACAACAGTACAGAAGAAGAAACCAACAACAACAATAATACAGAAGAAGAAACTTTGCTAGGTTAAAACTACAATGTAATTTAACAAAAGAATAAACCGTGGGGTAGGCCTACTGGGGATGGTGCCCACGTTAAACATACACCAACGCGCCTACAACTGTACGGCCTGGTTTATATATATATATATCTAACCTACCGTGGTGTGGAAAACAGTTGATCAGCAGACACCGTGATGAGCAGACAGGATGAAGAAATGGCAGCAAAACCTTGTGTAATTGAATTTCAAGCATTTCGCGGAAACGATGATAGATTTATCATAAAAGAATTGGTAATTTTGGATTTGCTTACACAAGTAGCATACCCGTTTTTATTTGAAGCACCGTGTTCTGTCCATGAACTAAAGTCAAAAGCTAAAATAACAAACAGATGGCTAACAAATAATTTTCATCATATCCATTGGTATGAAGGTTTCCTACCGTACAACAATGTACACAAAATTATGTTTCATTTTTGCAAACAATTTACACACATATATACCAGAGGATTGGAAAAAAAGAATTGGATACAACAGTACACAAACAAAGAAGTTTTAAACATAAAAGTGGACAAAACATTTCACTTTGATGCTAGAAATATTTGTGTTTCTACAATAAATCCGAAACACAACCAATCTCAATGCGCATTACAAAACGCGTATCACTTGGCTGCTTACTTACAACAACAAACGGAAGAATGTAGTGGGGGTTCCGAAGGTTATATAAACGAAGAGGCAACACACCCCGAGTATCAGTCTAACTCCATACTCCGAACAGACAACATCTCCTGTGAAGGATGGCATCACAACAGTTTCTCCAATGTTTAGTTGAACAATTCAACTTGCATTCAAAATCAAATACTCTAATTATCAAGAAATGTTCAGAATTAAAAGAACAGAAACATTATATTGTTCATGAAATGAAGAAAATTGATACAACGCATGGAGACGCAGTCGTCGCATCTTTATTCGATGCACCATATACACCGGGTGATGAACCAAAGTTTCAAGTATATCTTCCAAAACGATTCGTCCAGTTGCTGCAAAATGAAGATCTGCGGGAAATTCAACCAGGATCATTATATTTGGTGTCACACGGAATGAGCGGAAACAACTCTACGGAACTAACTCTGCACATCGCACAAAAATAACATTGTAAAAAAAATGTTTTAAATAAAAAGATAAAAAACAACAACATATCAGTATATGTTTTTATATACTGATATGTTGTATTTTTTTAAAACCTCAAACGGATGACCTTGAACTTTTAATCGATAGTATTATTCGATTATTTTATTCGATAGTATTATTCGATTATTTTATTCGATAGTTTTATTCGAATACTTTACATAAATACGAAACTTTAACGTTGAGTGGCTCAGTTCTGTTTAAGACAAGCTACAACCAACATGTCATCCAAAAGAAATAATCTAACACTTATAACTTATTGTTGCAAAGAAAAATGTTTTAGAATACCTGAAGATCAAGTTGACGGACAAGCTTGTACAAAATGTAATTCTTTCTGCTATTGTAAATGTAGTTGCAAAACATATCAAAAGAACCGGTTGGATAAACTAGAAGAATTACAACATCGACTCGGTCTATTGTGGCAACGATTAAATTCAAAGTGATTAAACAAACACCTGCCATTACCCCCACCACTACCCCCACTACCATCGGAGGTACCTGCAGCACCGGCTTTGCAATAGTCATTCCTGCTACACCTCTCGTCGAGTAAACAACTCTAGTCATGTCTCTCAACATTCGCGGGATTCACTACAACACTATCAATCTTACAACCTACAAGGATTTGGAAATTTTTAGTGAAGAACTAAAACAACTTATAACCACTGGGTTTGGTTTATCTTTAGAACTTTATGCAACAAACAATCAAAACGAAAAAAATGTGTTTTTGCCAACTTACAACAACAAGAAGAATGAAAATAAACAAGAAATTTCAGCACCGACAACAACTTACTTTTCAAATTTGGGAGCAAACTTTACTAACTTGTAAAATAATACTTTTGTAAAAAAAACAAATAAATAAAAAAAAGAAAATATCTTGCATTTTCGGATTTTCCGAAAATGCAAGATCTTTTTTAAAAACATCCACAATCGACCTTGACACACTTCCGGCCATTTAAAATTTAAATACCCAGCACAGCAGGGCATTTAAACTTTAAATACCCACCTACAACACGTCACAGCTACGTCACAGCTGATGACGTCACTTCCGGTCACGTGACCGGAAGTAGCTGTCAAAAAATTGACTGCCTGTCAAAGTTTGATTGGGCCAGAAACGCCACATCGCCACTACTATTGTGGATACATGACGTACACATAGGGTGATAGAATAGTACCAGAAATATATTATTATACCACCGAAGTTACCGTAAAAACTTAGGTTTTGGAAATATGGGTGATTAAATTAGTTGCTTTGCGATGTGCGGAGAGGGATTTTTTTAAGTTTGACATGAAATATAAAAAAATACGGAAGTGTGGATACATGACTTACACATTAGGTGATAGAATAGGACCAGAAATGTAGTACTATACCACCCAAATTACCGTAAAAACTTAGGTTTTTGAAATATTGGTGATTAAATTAGTGGCTTTGAGATGTGCGGACAGCGATTTGTCTAAGTTTGACATGAAATATAAAAATAAATACGGAATTGTGGAAACATGACGTACACCTGGGGTGATAGAATTGGACCAGAAATTTAGCAATATACCGCCCAAGTTACCGTAAACAGATAGGTTTTGGAAATATGAGTGATTAAATTAGCCGCTTTGCGATGTGCGGTCAGCGATTTGTTTAGGTTTGACATGAAATATAAAATAAATACGGAAGTATGTTAATATTAGGTACATATAGGGTGATAGAATAGAACCAGAACTTTAGTATTATACCAACCAAGTTACCGTAAAACTTAGGTTTTGGAAATATGGTTGATAAAAGTAGCCGCTTTGCAATGTGTGGTCAGCGATTTGTCTAAGTTTGACATGAATTATAAAAATCAATTTGGAATTGTGGATACATGACGTTCACATAGCGTGATAGAATAGGACCAGAAATTTAGTATTACACCACCCAAGTTACCGTAAAATAAATAAATAAATAAATAAATTCTTTATTGAATGCTGCCAAAAACTTAGGTTTTGGAAATATGGGTGATTAAAGTAGTCGCTTTGCGATGTGCGGACAGCGATTTGTCTAATATTGGCATGAATTATAAAAATCAATTTGGAATTGTGGATACATGACGTGCACATAGGGTGATAGAATAGGACCGGAAATTTAGTCTTATACCACCCAGGTTACCGTAAAAACTTAGGTTTTGGAAATATGGGTGGTTAAAGTAGTCGCTTTGCGATGTGCGGACAGCTATTTGTCTAAGTTTGACATGAAATATAAAAATAAATACAGAATTGTGGATACATGACGTACACATAGGGTGATAGAATAGTACCACAAATATAGTATTATACCACCGAAGTTACCGTAAAACTTAGGTTTTAGAAATATGGGTGGTTAAAGTAGTTGCTTTGCGATGTGCGGACAGCGATTTGTCTAAGTTTAACATTAAATATAAAATAAATACGGAAGTGTGCGAACATTTGTTACACATAGGGTGATAGAATAGAACCAGAACTTTAGTATTATACCAACCAAGTTACCATAAAACTTAGGTTTTGGAAATATCGGTGATTAAATTAGCCGCTTTGCGATGTGCGGTCAGCGATTTGTCTAAATTTTACATGAGAAATAAAATAAATACGGAAGTGTGCCAACATGACGTACACATAGGATAATAGAATAGGACCAGAACTTTAGTACTAGACCACCTAAGTTACCGTAAACAGTTAGGTTTCGGAATAATGGGTGATTAAATTAGTCGCTTTGCGATGTGCGGTCAGCGATTTGTTTAGGTTTGACATGAAATATAAAATAAATACGGATGTATGACAATATTAGGTACACATAGGGTGATAGAATAGAACCAGAACTTTAGTATCATACCAACTAAGTTACCGTAAATCTTAGGTTATGGAAATATGGGTGATAAAAGTAGCCGCTTTGCGATGTGTGGTCAGCGATTTGTCTAAATTTGACATGAAATATAAAAGAATATGGAAATGTGCCAACATGACTTACACATAGGATAATAGCATAGCACCAAAACTTTAGTACTATACCACCCAAGATACCTTAAAAACTTAGGTTTCGGAAATATGGGTGATTAAATTAGTCGCTTTGAGATGTGCGGTCAGCGATTTGTTTAAGTTTTAATGAAATATAAAAAATACGGAAGTGTGCCAACATGACATAAACATAGGGTGATAGAATAGGACCAGAAATTTAGTACAGTACCACCCAAATTACCGTAAAAACTTAGGTTTTGGAAATATTCTTGATTAAAGTAGTGGCTTTACGATGTGCGGTCAGCGATTTGTCTAAGTTTGACATGAAATATAAAAAAAATACGAAAGTGTGCCAACATGACGTACACAAAGGATAATAGAATAGGACCAGAACTTTAGTACTATACCACCTAAGTTACCTTAAAAACTTAGGTTTCGGAAATATGGGTGATTAAATTAGTCGCTTTGCGATGTGCGGTCAGCGATTTGTCTAAGTTTAACATTAAATATAAAATAAATACGGAAGTGGGCGAAATTTTGGTACACATAGGGTGATAGAATAGAACCAGAACTTTAGTATTATACCAACCAAGTTACCGTAAAACTTAGGTTTTGGAAATATGGTTGATAAAAGTAGCCGCTTTGCAATGTGTGGTCAGCGATTTGTCTAAGTTTGACATGAAATATAAAAAAAATACGAAAGTGTGCCAACATGACGTACACAAAGGATAATAGAATAGGTCCAGAACTTTAGTATTATACCAACCAAGTTACCATAAAAACTGAGGTTTTGGAAATATGGGTGATTAAATTAGCCGCTTTGCGATGTGCGGTCAGCGATTTGTCTAAGTTTGACATGAATTATAAAATCAATATGGAATTGTGGATACATGACGTTCACATAGCGTGATAGAATAGGACCAGAAATTTAGTATTATACCACCCAAGTTACCGTAAAATAAATAAATAAATAAATAAATTCTTTATTGAATGCTGCCAAAAACTTAGGTTTTGGAAATATGGGTGATTAAAGTAGTCGCTTTGCGATGTGCGGACAGCGATTTGTCTAGGTTTGACATGAAATATAAAAATAAATACAGAATTGTGGATACATGACGTACACATAGGGCGATAGAATAGTACCACAAATATAGTATTATACCATCGAAGTTACCGTAAAAACTTAGGTTTTGGAAATATGGGTGGTTAATGTAGTCGCTTTGCGATGTGCGGACAGCTATTTGTCTAAGTTTGACATGAAATATAAAAATAAATACAGAATTGTGGATACATGACGTACACATAGGGTGATAGAATAGTACCACAAATATAGTACTATACCACCGAAGTTACCGTAAAAACTTAGGTTTTAGAAATATGGGTGGTTAAAGTAGTTGCTTTGCGATGTGCGGACAGCGATTTGTCTAAGTTTAACATTAAATATAAAATAAATACGGAAGTGTGCGAACATTTGGTACACATAGGGTGATAGAATAGAACCAGAACTTTGGTATTATACCAACCAAGTTACCATAAAACTTAGGTTTTGGAAATATCGGTGATTAAATTAGCCGCTTTGCGATGTCCGGTCAGCGATTTGTTTAGGTTTGACATGAAATATAAAATAAATACTTATGTATGTCAATATTAGGTACACATAGGGTGATAGAATAGAACCAGAACCTTAGTATCATACCAACTAAGTTACCGTAAATCTTAGGTTATGGAAATATGGGTGATAAAAGTAGCCGCTTTGCGATGTGTGGTCAGCGATTTGTCTAAATTTGACATGAAATATAAAAGAATATGGAAATGTGCCAACATGACGTACAGATAGGATAATAGAATAGCACCAAAACGTTAGTACTATACCACCCAAGTTACCTTAAAAACTTAGGTTTCGGAAATATGGGTGATTAAATTAGTCGCTTTGAGATGTGCGGTCAGCGATTTGTTTAAGTTTTAATGAAATATAAAGAAATACGGAAGTGAGCCAACATGACATAAACATAGGGTGATAGAATAGGACCAGAAATTTAGTACAGTACCACCCAAATTACCGTAAAAACTTAGGTTTTGGAAATATTCTTGATTAAAGTAGTGGCTTTACGATGTGCGGACAGCGTTTTGTCTAAGTTTAACATGAAATATAAAATAAATACGGAAGTTTGCCAACATGACGTACACATAGGATGATAGAATAGGACCAAAACTTTAGAACTATACTACCCTAGTTACCTTAAAAACTTAGGTTTTTGAAATATGGGTGATTAAATTAGTCGCTTTGCGATGTGCGGACAGCGATTTGTCTATGTTTGACATGAAATATAAAAATAAATACGGAATTGTGGATACATGACGTACACCTGGGGTGATAGAATAGAACCAGAACTTTAGTACTGTACCACCCAAGATACCTTAAAAACGTATGTTTCGGAATTATGGGTGGTTAAAGTAGTCGCCTTGCGATGTGGGGACAGCGATTTGTCTAAGTTTGACATGAAATATAAAATAAATACGGAAGTGTGCCGACATTACGTACACATAGGGTGATAGAATAGAACCAGAAATTTAGTATTATACCACCAAAGTTACCGTAAGAACTTAGGTTTTGGTAATATGGGTGATTAAATTAGCCGCTTTGCGATGTGTGGACAACGATTTGTCAAAGTTTGACATGAAATATAAAAAAATACGGAAGTGTACCAACATGACCTACACATTGGATGATAGAATAGGACCTGAACCTTTGTACTATACCACCCAAGTTACCTTAAAAACTTAGGTTTTGGAAATATGGGTGATTAAAGTAGTCGCTTTGCGATGTGCGGACAGCGATTTGTCTAAGTTTGACATGAAATATAAAAATAAATACAGAATTGTGGATACATGACATACACATAGGGTGATAGAATAGTACCAGAAATATAGTATTATACCAACCAAGTTACCATAAAACTTAGGTTTTGGAAATATGGGTGATTAAATTAGCCGCTTTGCGATGTGCGGTCAGCGATTTGTCTAAATTTTACATGAGAAATAAACTAAATACGGAATTACATTACGCACACATAGGGTGATAGAATAGAACCAGAACTTCAGTATTATACCAACCAAGTTACCCTAAAAACTTAGGTTATGGAAATATGGGTGGTTAAAGTAGCCGCTTTGCGATGTGCGGACAGCGATTTGTCTATGTTTGACATGAAATAAAAATAAATACGGAATTGTGGATACATGACGTACACATAGGGTGATAGAATTGGACCAGAAATTTAGCAATATACCGCCCAAGTTACCGTAAACAGTTAGGTTTTGGAAATATGAGTGATTAAATTAGCCGCATAACGATGTGCGGTCAGCGATTTGTTTAGGTTTGACATGAAATATAAAATAAATACGGAAGTATGACAATGTTAGGAACCAGAACTTTGGTATTATACCAACCAAGTTACCATTAAACTTAGGTTTTGGAAATATCGGTGATTAAATTAGCCGCTTTGCGATGTGCGGTCAGCGATTTGTCTAAGTTTGACATGAATTATAAAATCAATATGGAATTGTGGATACATTACGTACACATAGCGTGATAGAATAGGACCAGAAATTTAATATTATACCACCCAAGTTACCGTAAAATAAATAAATAAATAAATAAATAAATAAATAAATAAATAAATAAAAAAATTCTTTATTGAAAGCTGCCAAAAACTTAGGTTTTGGAAATATGGGTGATTAAAGTAGCCGCTTTGCGATGTGCGGTCTGCGGTTTGTCTTAATTTGAATGAAATATAAAAAAATTCGGAAGTGTACCAACATGACATACACATTGGATGATAGAATAGGACCAGAACCTTTGTACTATACCACCCAAGTTACCATAAAAAATTAGGTTTTGGAAATAAAGATGATTAAAGTAGTCGCTTTGCGATGTGCGGACAACGATTTGTCAAAGTTTGACATGAAATATAAAATAAATACGGAAGTGTGCCAACATGACGTACAAATAGGATGATAGAATAGGACCAGAACTTATATACTATACCACCCAAGTTACCTTAAAAACTTAGGTTTTGGAAATATGGGTGATTAAAGTAGTCGCTTTGCGATGTGCGGTCAGCAATTTGTCTAAATTTTACATGAGAAATAAAATAAATACGGAATTACATTACGCACACATAGGGTGATAGAATAAAACCAGAACTTTAGTATTATACCAACCAAGCTACCGTAAAAACTTAGGTTTTGGAAATATGGGTGATTAAAGTAGTCGCTTTGCGATGTGCGGACAGCGATTTGTCTCAGTTTGACATGAAATATAAATATAAATACGGAATTGTGGATACATGACATACACATAGGGTGATAGAATAGTACCAGAAATATAGTATTATACCAACCAAGTTACCATAAAACTTAGGTTTTGGAAATATGGGTGATTAAATTAGCCGCTTTGCGATGTGCGGTCAGCGATTTGTCTAAGTTTGACATGAAATGTAAAATAAATACGGAAGTGTGCGAACATTAGGTACACATAGGGTGATAGAATAGAACCAGAACTTTAGTATTATACCAACCAAATTACCTTAAAAACTTAGGTTTTGGAAATATGGGTGATTAAAGTAGTCGCTTTGCGATGTGCAGACAGCGATTTGTCTAAGTTTGACATGAAATATAAAAATAAATACGGAATTGTGGATACATGACGTACACATAGGGTGATAGAATAGTACCAGAAATATATTATTATACCACCGAAGTTACCGTAAAAACTTAGGTTTTGGAAATATGGGTGGTTAAAGTAGTCGATTTGCGATGTGCGGACAGCGATTTGTCTAAGTTTGACATGAAATATAAAAAAAATACGGGAGTGTGGATACATGACGTACACATTGGGTGATAGAATAGGACCAGAAATTGAGTACTATACCACCCAAATTACCGTAAAAACTTAGGTTTTGGAGATATTGGTGATTAAAGTAGTGGCTTTGGGATGTGCGGACAGCGTTTTGTCTAAGTTTGACATGAAATATAAAATAAATACGGAAGTGTGCCAACATGACGTACACATAGGATGATAGAATAGGACCAGAACTTTAGAACTATACTACCCTAGTTACCTTAAAAACTTAGGTTTTGGAAAAATGGGTGATTAAATTAGTCGCTTTGCGATGTGCGGACAGCGTTTTGTCTAGATTGACATGAAATATAAAAATAAATATGGAATTGTTGAAACATGACGTACACCTGGGGTGATAGAATTGGACCAGAAATTTAGCAATATACCGCCCAAGTAACCGTAAACAGTTAGGTTTTGGAAATATGAGTGATTAAATTAGCCGCTTTACGATGTGCGGTCAGCGATTTGTTTAGGTTTGACATGAAATATAAAATAAATACGGAAGTATGCCAATATTAGGTACATATAGGGTGATAGAACCAGAACTTTAGTATTATACCAACCAAGTTACCGTAAAACTTAGGTTTTGGAAATATGGTTGATAAAAGTAGCCGCTTTGCGATGTGTGGTCAGCGATTTGTCTAAGTTTGACATGAAATATAAAGAAAATACGGAAGTGTGCCAACATGACGTACACATAGGATAATAGAATAGGACCAGAACTTTAGTACTATACCACCCAAGTTACCTTAAAAACTTAGGTTTCGGAAATATGGGTGATTAAATTAGTCGCTTTGCGATGTGCGGTCATCGATTTGTCTAAGTTTGAATG